>CALNVZ010000174.1:31717439-31731097 GCA_940671915.1 Paracentrotus lividus | reverse complement strand
CCCTTTTTGAATGAACAATGAAGGCAGACAGTTTCACTAGCCGACTCCACAAAATAGCTATCAAGCATGAAGTATTTTCAATAAATTGTGGAAATGGTAATTTTGTAGAAGGGAACAGATTTCATTGAGATATATTTGATATCACCCTTGCACTTTTCAGCAACCAAGATTCTAAGGTCGAAGATGATCACAGTAACCTGGCTGGATCTCTTGAGAAGGGTGGCGTCTGACCCCATCAACCGTCCTGTCCTGCACCATTGAGGCCCATGTGATGACTGCTGGGAGATGGACCCGAGAGACCAAAGTGCCGGAACATGATGTTAGGGCTAAGGAAATCCTAGTCAGAACTCTGGAGCGGGCGAGATGGGGTCCTCTTCCTCCTCCATGGTTTATAGCCGTCGCTTTGGTCCTTATGCAGCTAATATCTCTGTCAATCAGTCTAAAGAATTTATCCCAAGTTCCTTGAAGCTCATTGTCATCTGGAGATCCTGGCTCAAGCTTTAAGCAGGCCAAGGTTGGTGTCCTGTCCCTCCTCTCACACTCTGTCAACCGTGTTCTGTGTTCCTCTCGTCCAAGCAAATTTTTAATCAAGTCACTTTAAAATGGAGAGAAATCAAAAAGAAAATTTCCAAATCAAGCCACAATGATGTTGCATTAACATCAGCCATGCAAAGTGAACGATAAAATCATAGTTTATTTTTAATATTCAGACATTAGTTAAATCTACATGTATCACATCATGCAAATTTCATCAACAACTTTTGAAGTCAACCTGCATGTTCAAAACAGGAAGTTCTCATTGTGAGATCAAATCAGTTTTGGCTAGTAGTAGTAGCCCAAAGATGGTGAGGAGCATTGCAAGAGTGCACAGAGAGCATCACTTTTGAAGTATTATATAACACTAAGTGTCGCTGACTAAAAAAATTATTGTTAACAAATTTTCAATAATTTTGCATAGATAAACTGGCAGACGACATTTGCTATTTGTCGTTTCCTATGCAGGACAATGCTGCTCTTCGAAGTTGTCTGCTAGTGTGCGATTCAAATGGCACAATAGGATATAATTTATAATTTTCAATCCAAGTGCATTGCAAGCTTTGACGTAACAAAAATCAATCAAAAAGTGAATAGGTCTCAGTATTCATTCATTAAAATGACGATAAATATACTTCCTTGCAATATTTATTGGATTCACAGAGGTGTTCAATCCTTGCCCAATGAGAGCCAATATATTTTATAGACAATATGTTATTTTAAATTCTGAATGCTGAGAGTAAGTTCATGTAAGTAGTATCTCACATACTTTTCCTAACATAAGAGGTAACACCTTTTTAACTCTTAATCCATCCTAACTTGTAAAATTACACTTAATCATGTTTGAGGCTATTCCAAGCCCAAGGTCAGCTAACAATGGGGTTTTTTAATGATATCCCCTTTGTGTATTCAATCGTTTATTGACAAACTACCGTACGCAAACAATCTACATATGGAAAAGTAATGGCAATTGAAATTACTGCAGAATTTGCCCATATAAGGAAGAAGGAATGAAGACGTTTTTTTAAAGGGGGGGGGGGTGTATTTCTTGAGCTGAAATGCAGTGTGCTCTTCTGTCTTGTTTATTCTGAATGACCATTCAACTAATGTGCTGCCATAGAAGGCTTATAGTGGTGTTTCCAAGAACTAAGTGTTGCCCCATTTAAATCCAAGAGATTGACACAAGACTGAGAGTCACAGAATACAACATCACTTGAAATGTTAAAGGGTTGTTTCCCATACCAGGAGGGTTGCCTCTTTTATAATACTTCTTAACAGTTAGAAACTATTGCAAGTGAATCACAAGCTTGGTTAGTTACCTTGCTTGTGTGTCAAGATATGTTTTATCCGATCGTGTAAATTCTAGGCATGAAAGCATAAGCATCACCATGCCAACTTTCTAACTTGTAGGAGGCATTTTTGAAAAGGTATTCTCAGCTCAATGTGGGAACATGCTTTCTTAGTTTGTCAAGTTTGGAGTATGATCAGCAATAGGATTGCTGTGTTGTATGGTATTCAAACCAAATCACTGCATCGCTGCTTACACATGCCTGAATGTTACGCTGCGTAAGTACATGAGTTCCCCGCCAAAAGACGAATTGGTAATCTTCTTTCCCTCTCCTTTTCTGCCCTTTATCTAATTTCATCACATCGTTGTCGTCATCATCATTACCAAACATGGTCACCCCTGCTTTTTTCAGTTCTATCATTATCCCCTTATTTATAATTAAAAAAAGATAATGTGTGATGCTTCTCCTTTCATCTGTATAAATGCTATATTTGTATTCTACATGTATTGTGTGTTCCCTCATATTGTGTTCATTTATTCAATAGCATTAATTATTGACTGTTTCCGATGAGTGAACTCAAATGTTTCCTAATTTTAAGTGAGTACACCATGGCTTTGATTTGGTAGAGGCTCTTAAGAACAAAAAACGGTAAATAAAAGAATGAAACGTATCTGACCATAATTAAATGTCAATGTATACACCTTTCATGCTAATACAACACATACACACACACACACACAAAACACACACACACACAAAATAAAAAGCTCAACAATTATGAGGTAGGTATAATTGTTAAATGCTACTCAATGTCAAAGTTGTTTAAAGATAAAGTATAGGCATGGAATTAACAATCCATAAGGAATATTAATGTCCAACACCCCCCATGGAAAAAAGGAAAGGGAACATGTAAGTAAATTGAAGTGCTGGAGAAATTGCAGAGTACTTCTAAATGCAAAGCAAAACGTTTTTTTGTTTTGTATATCGCTTTGCAACCCTGAAATCGTTATTTTTACTTCATATTACAAAACAATATCATTGCTTGAACCAGAAGGGGTGATAAACTCCTGAAACAAAAATGAGTAAGCAATTTCCTGATTTCTAATGTGGGCAAGATATTATGTCCAATGCATTACTGTCACAACTGCTTCTATGTGTTGAACGTTGCCCAAAACAAGTAATTACTTTTACTAGAATTTTGCTCAATGCATTTTCCTTTATCATGATATTGTCATACATGTTATTGTTTACATTGTTATTTGATTTGAATTCGTTTTTATTTTATCATTTGGAAAACAGAATAAATGAGTATTGAATGACTCGAATTGAAAAGTAAATGTACAAGTAAAATCTTAGTAAAGCAATTACTTTATGTTCATATAGTCCCATTGTTAAATGTCCAATAACATGACATGTTAATTCACAGAACAAATAATTGTGATGGTTGTAGTGATAATGCTGCTTTCTTTCATGAATTCATCATTATACTGATAATAATCCTCTCTGCTGAAGCTGAAAGGGCATTCACTCATGAAAACGAAGGAAATGCCCTTCTTGAACAGGAAAATTAGGATTGTTATGCAGTAAGCACACTCTGATTCTATTCTACAAACTGGTAAGAATAAATTTAACCACACTTTTAAATATGTTGATGCATGTTATGTTATTTAATTCTATGGGGGCATTGTATAGTTTACTTGCACAGAGTGATCAATATGTTTCATAAAGTAAATAGTTTATTTGATAATGTCGTGTAATTTATGTAAATGCCAAGGCAGAAAGAGTTGTGGGTGACAATAAAATATCGTGTAGGAATATATGTTTTGCATACATGTATATGAGAAGGATATATATCATTTTGTATTTTTATGTGTTACATAGAATATGTATCCTCAAATATGTAAAGAATGCGTGTCTCGAGTCATATATTTGTAGGGCTCTTATGGTCCGGGCTGGGGGGGGGGGGGGGATATATGCCTTTATTTACAAATGATGACATATGTACTGTGTAGATACAACAATGATATATGTACTCGGATATGTATTTTTGCGAACAAGGTATTGCAATACTGTCATGCTATGGTAGCCTACATGTAAAAGTTACTTGAGTACATGTAATGTGT
This sequence comes from Paracentrotus lividus, assembly GCA_940671915.1. NCBI lineage: Eukaryota > Metazoa > Echinodermata > Echinoidea > Camarodonta > Echinidae > Paracentrotus > Paracentrotus lividus. Next base: position 31,727,151 of record CALNVZ010000174.1, on the reverse strand, counting down.
AATTGTACGTGTAAACATGTGTAAAGATTTTCTCTCTTCTTCTGCACGATTATGTCATTCAGAAGCCAATGTTTCTCAGCAAACTATACATTTATTTATTTGTCTCTTTGCATGCCATTATGTTTGTGGAATGAAAATATCAACTGGTGAGGTTAAGAATACTTTTTGTGTGATTTTTTATAATGTAAGGAGGGGGAAATTGTTTCAGCATATTGATTTTTAAATCTTCTCAGCTCATTCTTGTTGGGCATTGGGATAAGGGCACTGTTTACTAAATTGACTAAATGCTCTTCTGAAGCACAAAATCAGTATTAAATTTCAGATTTGGTATTCACAGTGCCCCCCCCCCCTTAATGGTTCAACAAACATACACATTATTGCTACATGTAACTGTTGGTATCACAAATGTTGTTCTCTTTTTCCTATTTTTCACTCCAATCAACAATGATCCAATATGTAAATAATAATTAACTACATGTATCTCAATATGTATTCGCTGTTAATTTTCGCCAGCGATTAATTTTTCGCGTTCAGAGCCGCAAAACATATTTGCGGTTCTTAAATTCGCGCTGAAATTTATGTACGAAACGCATTTAACCCCATTCAAGCATGCTATAAGAATCATGCTCATATATCGCGTGTTTTTAAATTCGCGCAGTACAATCTTTGCGCGAAATCCGCGAGAAGATAAATGTACCTTGCGAATATCTCCACTTTTACAGTATTTGGTTGCATGTGACCAACATAACATAACATAACACAGTTTTAGTTTACATTTGTTTATTTCATTTAAGTTTTTGGATCTATGTCCCTATGGAAACTGTTATAATAATGCTTTGGGGAGTTTTTGAACTCCCAACTTTGGTGACCTTTTATTCTTTTCTTGTCCCCATTCCTATGTTTTAGTTCTTACCTTTTGAGCATTTTGACATAAATATTCTATAAATGAGGCAACAATGTTTTTTTGCGTAAAACCTAAAAAAACAACATTAACAAGTACAAAAATGGCCAGTTCCTAGTTACTTTGTCCATCTTATTGCAGTCATATTTTTTTGTTATTATTGTGTAATGCTTTTCAATTTCTAAAAGACCAATATTCCCAAATGCAAATGTTATTTTCTGCAGGTTCTCTTCATTTCATACACCTGACGCATGCCGAAAAATCATGTGATGACAAATAATTGAATTAAACACATCATTGATGATAATACATGTACATCGCCGTTCACTTAATCGATGTTCAATGTCATATAATGTGCATATAATCATGTTCAAATGAAATTTGATATACCCGTATCTGTTTGATAATTGTATAAGTCATTAGATATATTGTCATGATTGTATTGCATGTTCCGTATCATGTATTTTTGTATTAAAAAGGATGAATTGAATATGTGGTATACATGTATGAATAGTAGCTTTGGTCGGTATTAATGATAGTGTTGTGCGCGCACAAATTTTTTTTGTGCCGTTGTTGATCAAGATGAAATAATATTATCATGATTCTATCTCACATGGAAACTAAATATAATTGATATAACACTAACTCTCTGCTTAGTGTAATCTGTACTGCTCTGTCTTTGGTGTTTTTTTTGTATGGGAGTGCCTGAAATGACAGCCATAAGGCATTAAATGAATATAGTTTTGCATTCAACCATACTTATTTAGTTCTCAAAAGAATGATAGTGAACTTGTAGGACTTGTCATTCTACGACAATATATTTTTTATATTGTTTTCAGTGAAAAAAAATTTCCAAGGTGGACAAGGAGATCAATGGCTAAAAATGATAGATAGGAAAAGGAAACAGAGAGAAAGAGAGGAGAGAGAGGGGGGGGGGGAGTGAAATAGAGAGGAGTATGCATGCATAAATAGGGAGAATCAAAGTCAAGCCAAACAATAAAAACTTGGAAAAATTAAAAAATTAAATATGTTTACTGGCGACTTTTATGCCACGTCAAGATTCAAGAATTCAAGATTCTATTATTTCACTCAATATTAAAAACAAACAAATGCATCATTACAAATGCTGATACATACATATAAAATACATATAAATCATGAAATATACACAATTGAAAATAAATAGAAGGAAAAAAACCAACAAACAATACAAGAAAAACAGGGACAAAATGAGTGGGGATCATGATTAAAGATCGTAGATCTTCTTATTCGACCCGAAATTATAATTGTCACACTGAATCTTTTCAAAGTCCTTGTCTGTTCTTTAAAACTTGGTTTTTTGGAAAATCTAAAAATATATTTATAATTACAATATTATTTTGTAATGATTTAAGATCTCCATTTTTCAATTTGTTATTGTTTTTATGCTCATAATCTTTCACTCTATTTCAAAGTCATTGAAAGATTCTATTTTTAGATTTCCTACTATATCCCAAATTTTAATGAGCCTGGCAATGATTTTGGAATCTCGTAAGTGTGATGGCGGAAATCAATCCCAAGGGAAAAACAAATATGAAAAGAGAAATGAAAGAACTAAAAAAATCTCATAATAAAAATAGAAGAGATGGATCTTCTTTCTCTCTGAGTCCTTTCTCCTTCTTCTGTTTGATTTGTAATTAATACTTGATTACAATTTAAAAGATCATAGTATTTCATTGCATACATATATGTATAATATAATATATATATATATATAGATATATATATATATATATATCATATATGTATATATATATATGACAATATGTATATATATATATATAATATATGTTATAATATATACATAATACATATATGTATATATCACATATATACATATACATATATAATACAATATAATATAATATTATATATATATATATAATATTATAATATATATATATATATATAATATATATATATATATATTATATATTATGTATTGGTTCTTAGGGAATCTGAATGGATGACAATTAAAATCCAAGTTTTAAAAAAAAATGTGTAGAATAAAAAAAACGAAGAAAATATTCGGTACGTACGGGTGAGAAAAATAGCTAGAAACAAAATAAACTCAAACCTAAAAGCCAAAGCAAAGGCCTCTGAGAAATAGGGCTTCTGAAAAAAAAAACAGTATATAGTATTTAATTGTCTATGTTGTTTTTGTTTCTTTTTTTCTTTTCTTTTTTTTTTAAACACCTAGCTAGGCCTATTATTAGGCCTTTAATCATTTTTTTTTTTTTAACAAGTTTTAAAATGGAGCACAAACATTAAAATTATTGGGGGATATATATTTTAATCAGGTATGCTCGAAACATTATATATCTACCACAAATACTAGCTGACAGTCAACCAGTACACTAGAAAATGAGAAGAAAAACAGAGCTAGCTCGCTCGCGCTGCGCTGTTCAACGCAGCTGGCGCATGGCTCGAGCGCTGTTCTTCACATGTCGTTATAGCAACCGTCCCATTGTTTACACGCCCAAACGTACACGTGTTGTTTGTTTACTTCGTTCACCTACTCACCGACAGTATAGTACGATCTCAAGTCGCATTATACTCTTGCATGCGCATGTTTTCTACTTTTATCGGAACAAACGTAACATAACAAGATGTCATCTCACTTCAGCGCAAACCAGGTAAGTTATTTACTGAAATGAATGAAGCAAAAGTTGTATTCTATCATAATTATTGCGAAAATCATGTAGTCAATTCTATCACCACCGCATCGTGACCTCGACAGTGACTCAGCCACAGTTCTCCCGGGGAACTCACGGTGGCTTTGAAGTGCACTGGTGCTCCTTGGCTTGAGCAGAGTTTGGTATTGGTCGCTCACAACTCTTCCATTCGTACTCACAATAGCACGATGTCAAATACATCAGTAGGCCTATTGCTCCATTCCATCCATTAATATATTGAAGTTGATGTTTTAAAATTTAACTTTAATATGTGTCCGGATAGATCCAACAGTACACAACAGCAAATCTGTATAACACACAGTTAAGTTGTAGTAGCCTACATTTATAATATCAAGTTGTTGTAGAGGTACTGGTCTAGATCTATATGTCCATATTACCTAATGGTCGGGTGTCAAGAGTACACAATTTTAACCCCCTTTTTAACTAGCCATTTGAAAATGTATACAAGCAATCTCTTTTTGGAATTTTGGAAAATATCAACAGTTAGATATTGACAAAGATAAGCACTATTCAACCTAGATATTTTTGTCTTATACTCCTCAGTGAAACAAGGCTTCACTTTTATTGCGTGTCTGTATACGTCCCCCCCCCCCTCCCCTATCCTACAAGAATTTGCTGAGTATTTCATAAATTGTTTCAAAGTAGTCATGGTAGTGTGGGACAACTACCGTAATATAGCCTACAAACAAATTTTCATCCTATATTAGCCTTCATCAAATCAGTTATGGAAATTAACTGACTTCTCCTGTAAATTTTCTGATCTTTACTCCAAATTTTTGTAGGTGACTCTAAATATTTCAACTTTAAAACTTTATAGCATTTGCATGCAATGCTTTTTACAATCATCTGTGCGGTTTTGTAGAAGTAGTTCTAGATTTTGTGAAATCCAAACGGAAAGATGAGGCTTAATTTTTCTCAAGTGTCCAAACATCCAATACCCCATATCCTACTTATAAAATGAATTTGTCAATGCCATGGTTGATATTCTTCTTGTTATCCCAACAGTATGAGCAAGCATTTGACAGTAGAAGACTGCAGAACCATCAAATACCCAAAACATACAAAGAGGTGAGTATATCTATTAAAATGCGTAAAATATTTAATGTTGCATTGACCTACATGTAGATTCTACACCAAATATGTCATAGGTAGGTACTCCCAGATAAAAAGCAAAAATGCTCTGACAGTCACAAATCATACATTAAAAAATAGTTCAATGTTTCATTTAGCATGTACATGACTTAAAACTCACTTTTAAATCTCGGAAAGCGCAAAAAACCAGCTAAAACAGCTCACTTGCCGTGTTGAAAATATCAATGAGAAAGCTGTCTCTGCATGAGCTATCGATAGTCAAACGATCATCATGTGCGCACGCAACATAGTGAGCTCTGTTACGATCGGGCTTCTGTACAGCAGGCACGGGACATGCCCCCGCACGCGCGGAAACGAAAGAAATTACCGGAAAAATCAAAGGAGGACCGTTTGACTGTTAATTTGACAAAATATTTCTATACCTCTAAAATCTAATTGTTTGTTCATTGTGTGACGATATATCAAGGACATACGGATAGACACATAACTAAACAGCATAAAATGCCAAAGATCTCTGATGTAAAGACACTTTCACCACTCAAAATATAGGGACAAAACAAGGTAATTTCATGAACATGCCTCAAAGAAATACTAAACTCTTCGTAACAACTTTAGGGAAATTGGGGTTTAGAAGGGTTGATAATGACGTTTTTCCTTCGTTACACTCGTAAACATGACTATACATTATGCAATAATTCGAAGTAATACAAAATCTAAAAAAAATCACCCAAAACCTTGGCGCTGCATTTGCAATTCCCAAGGCGATATCGAAGTGTCTTTTGTTCCGAGTTACCGATTTTGATGTGTTACCAATTCATACGCAATGTGTTCATGCGAGACGCCAGCTAGGTTTTGTGCGGGAGTACCTATCATAGGGGACATGGATTATGCCAGCTCTTTTTAACTTTTATGGAACGGGAAGATGCACATAAACTAGATCTGCATTTATTTCCAAACTCACTTCCGCACGTCCCTGGATCAACTTTGAATCTTATGAGCAACCTTAAAATCTTGCAATTGCATGAAATCATTCCATGGTCGTCTACTCGCATTTATAACAAATCAGAAACAAGATTTAAAGAACAGTTAATTTCCTACTCCCAATATTCATTTAGTTGATGCACTTCATTATAACAATTTAATACTGTCCTGAGCACTTATTAAATGGGCAGTGCACTGTACACATTTTGATGCGAATGTACTTTGGCAATTGGTGCATTTTCAACGAGGCAGTACATGTTAGCATCAAACAAGCATTTGAATCATTGCTGCATTATGTACGGAGTCTAATATAAAAAATAAAATAATTAGTGCAGGCTTTGCTTGTGGTGACAACTTTTCATCATTTTTACAGACACCCAATCACACAACAGAGGAGCTTATCCATATAGCGTGCAAAACAAATGTAACATACAGGAGCCTGGACGGGATTTTTTTTGCTCAAAAAGTATTGATGGTTCGCCTCAATTTATTAATCACCAAAGCATTTTCTTCTCCTTGCTCTGTTATCCATACAAGACCTTCACTTGATTGAAGGCTTCACCCAGGATCAATAGCCACTGACCGTCGGTCTCTGACAAGGCCGTACCCCGCTCTGAGGACTCCCCTGGTGGTAGTCAGGCACCTGGAATGCCTAAGAATGATCCTGTAAGACAACCCTACATGGCCCAGAGGGACCCGCTGATAGATTAAAGTCAAAGACAATCGAAGCAAGACATGATGAGTATATATGAACAAGCTGACCAACAAGAGGTCTAGCATGTAGAACCTAAAGTCAACACCGTTCTTAACACGCCCCAAGATAAAATATTCAAAACTATTCAGATTCCCAAATACCACCCACTCCCATAATGGGATTTCCCCCAAAAATGGAGCTCTAGAAAGATGGTTTTGGCTAACACAAAATACATATGTGATCAGATTTCTCTGATATGAGCACGTTCTACCAAGCTCTAAGACTGTTTCCATATTGAGATTGCCTCCCTTCAAAAATGCAATCCTATTGACTAGAAAGTTGGCATAGTAAACCCTACATGTATACACCAGTCCTACTTCAGAGCAATGTAATATATGTTGGTAGCTGGGCGGGCTTCCAATGGCTATGCCAATTGAACCAGGTACATGTATGTCTGCGTGTATGTACATTTTCTTTCTTGCGCATTACTGAAAGCTCTCCCAGCTATGGCTCGCCGTAGACAAACAACACTAAACTGCATTGGTCTATAGTGTGGGTTTAGAATAAGCAGCCATAGAGAACAGGGAGGCGTTGTTTCACAAAGAGTTAAGTTAGACTTAAAATTCGCACTTAAATCGTTTTAGTTAGTTCGGCGCGTTATATTACGGCATCACCTCATTGATGACCATGGCTCAAGTGGAATGCGCGCCATTTTGAAATCTATCAATTGAATTGCGCTTATACAAACAAGATGCGCGTGAAGTAAATCGAATTTAAGGTCGGAAAATGGCCGAGGAATTGCGAGCCTGGGAAAGAGCAGAGGGTAATGGCTCAGGTAATTTGAGAACTGGGGTAAAATGGCGGAATGGCAAAGCAGGAAATGCGTAAAAATGGCAAAGTATGGCAAGTATGTGCGAGTAAAAATGGCAAGGAAAGCGAGTAAAAAATGGCAGCAGGGTATAAAAAAGGGCAAGGAGGTTAAAAATGGAGAGGCAAAAATGGCAGAGGTAAAATGGCAGAGGTAAAATGGCCAGAGGTAAAAATGGGCAGACGCGCAAAATGGCCAGAGTTAAAAATGGCGGAGGTAAAAATGCAAGGTAAAAATGGGCGGAGAGAACTGTTGAGGTGTGAGTAATTATCATGCGGCTAGGTAGCTAAAAAAGCTCAACGAGAATTAATTCCGGGATGGAGGATAATTGAATGTGTAGGCAGTATACAACGAGCTCAGAAAATAGCGCAGACGTAAGAGCAATGGCAGTAATGCAAAACAATGCAGTTAATGGATAACAATTGGATTGGTGAGATAATGTCAGGTTTACGCAATTTAAATTGTCATTAGAAATCCCATAATAAAACTTGTTGATTTTGATGGACCGGTAATGATTGGCTTCCTAGAATTCGCACATATGAAAAGGACTAATACCAGTTCTTATTTGCGGCATGTGTGGACATCTCATAGACATCCGCACTCTCGTCATCGGGCGCTTCGGAGTGCATACTTCCTAACGAAGATTGGTCCACTTGGTCATTTCTTTCGCCAAATAGAATGCTGTGAGCGCTAAACTAAAAAAGAATCATTCGTTTGGTGTGATCTTTGACTGCTCATTCTCTGCCAGCGCAGTTAGCCACGCAAGACGTTTTCTAGCTTGTGACAAGGTCTCTATGCCCATCCCCATTCCCTGCTTCCTACATGCAAGGTATCTATCACGTATGCCCTACAAGTCAGGGTAGTAATGAATACGACAAAGAATGTTATATGAGAAATACAAGAGCGGAGGGCAAGTAGTTTTTTCCATCATAGGGGCCCCTTTACGTACAGCAGAAAACGCGCCATACACAAAAGTGAAATGTAAGATGTCGTCTCAGAATACACAAAATATCGAACCCATTTTCTTAGACATCTCATACCTTTGGATACAGGTATTCCCATTGCCCGTTGGATAAACCCTGTGCTATTAACAGAAGTTGCACTCAAGATAGAAGATGCATCGATTCTCACTAGAGTTTTTTGGGGCCAACGTATTGCACGTGCCCCGTAGCTACGACAGTTAAATGAACAGTAAGAATACACCGATATCACTAGCCGCTCATTAATACAAAGCTGTCGTCGGTTATTTCGATGCGCAAATCAGACCTTAAGTGCGGGATTACAATGAGAACGGACAAACTGTGTCTTTCATGCACGACAAAAAAAAATTATGTGAGAATGTCTGACGGTAAGGCATCCGCAATGTTGCAGGGAGACAGCTTCGCGGAGAATGTGACTCACATGACAGATTAAACAAAAAACAATGTAATTAACTAGGCAGTTCCTCAGAGAGAGGTAACTCGCTCCCTCAACCTGTAAATAGTGATTCTGGCGACGTCTCACATGACCCTTGAACAAAACTTAAGAAAGAAGGGATATTAAAACCCCAGTAGCGTCCAAAAAGTAGCTTCTCCCCGCGAGCAATTTTTTTTCAAAAACTATGTTTAAAACGTTCTCACTCAGGAAGTTCTGCGTATACAACTTGTAGGACTCGTGTTTTTTGTTGTGAAATTGCTTATGTTTAATATCAGTTTATGAAAACTGTTAATCGTGATTGACGTCGTCGGAACGTCTCTGCTACATCTCCGCGACATCGGAAACTGTCTCCTAATACTTTTTATCCATCGCGAGACGTCTCGCTGACGGAATCTTGTTTTTGTTCACGTGTTAATACTATATAAGTGACCAGTCAGAAAAAGAAGCCTATTTAAAGCGAATAGAAGTCTAGGTAGATTAAGGCAGAAGGGGAGGGAAAAGAGGACGACTGAGAGATGCATAATGCACCATTCTCAAGTTTATATAGGAACAGAACACATGTATGAAAATCCGTCTCTTGTTTGTATTCTCTCTTGTCCGAAGCAGAAGTGAGATACTATAAAATCAGAGAAGGAAAGCGTAATAGAGCGATTTAACAAAAGAAAGCTATAACATTATAAATGTGGGGGAGTGGATTAGGCATTTATATATGATTAAATATCATTTGTTGGAGAGATGTGTCTTAAACTGTTGTATGTATTGACTTAGTCCTTCCCATTTACAAGTCAGTGTTATGTAATGTTTTATATTAAAAAACTTCCCTCCCGAACTGCCCTGATCATTGATTGAGCCCCCTATTGCAACCCCAATACTAAAGTTCATTGGCCGAAATTGTTATATACAACTCATTTACTGCACGTTGTCCCCCGATAAATAACAATTCAAAAAACAAAAAAAAACAAACGTACAGTCATACTTGATCATTGCATTAAATAAAACAATCTTCTTCTTCGGTGGTGTTTAAT
>CALNVZ010000174.1:31627702-31711102 GCA_940671915.1 Paracentrotus lividus | reverse complement strand
GGAGTAAAGCATTAGTTTACTCCGTTGGGAGTAAAGCATTAGTTTACTCATTTTCTTGCGAGTTACCTTTTTTTTTACAGTGTAGTAATGGAAAAAGTAATGCGAGCGCGTAGCTCGAGCCAAAATTTTAAAGCTAAAAATTTGAGATATTATTTTGGGCAGTATAGATCCTATTTAGTATCAGCGAGAGCGAAGTGCGAGCCGAAAATTTTGTATCCATTTAGAAGATGAATAAAAATTTAGAAGTTAAATAACACTAACAGCGATAGAAAACAAATCCACAATCTTTGCTATGAAAAGTTTGTGAGCTGCATGCCCCAAGCCCTCCAACAACCTAGCCCGCACACAACTGCATTAATGTAATTGCATGATTGTCAACAACACCCTTTCCTAAGGTTTATCCCCCGACGAGGGCATTGGATCCAACCTTTTTATACCTAGGTTAATGTTTGTTACTTAGTGCGAGGTCGCGTAGCGACCGAGCAGGAAAATTTTGGGGGTTTTGGAGTAAAAAAGATGCATTTTTTTAGTATTGAAAGCGCTATTTTAACCAATAACAAATTATTATCTAGTGTATATTTTTTTTCATTTCTTTCTTGAAAACTGGGGGGATGTTTGTACAGGCCATCCCCCCTCCTCAAAATCTGGGGGGGGGGGGGATGTATCCCCCCATCCCCCCGGGATTTACGCCCGTGGTATAGGCGTTAATCTGCAGCTTCTAGAACCTACCCTTAATCCAAACATTATTTAAAGACTTCTTCTTCTTTTCTGATAAACACCGGTCAGTGTTGGACACGGGACTTCGATCTTGGTTAAATTCTTCCAGGTGTGCAATGGTACACAATTCAATTTTTAGAGACGGGAGGGTTGGTTATTAAACTTTGATTATTGCAAAGATATCTCCACCACATGGCTAAATCGCATTTGATTTGTACCGAATAACATTGTGAAAAACACATGGTAAATTCTCACAAAGTGAACTGACAAAAAAAAAGCAAATGGAATCTTTAAGATTAGACAGATCATTATGCAATGCTTCTTTGACTAATTTTCCCAGGCAAATGTAATATAACATTAATTTTGTTTGTTTCTTTGACAGGTTACCTTTATGATGTGACGTCATCCTTTGATCTGTCATATATGATTGTAGGAATCCTAAATCTCATGCCCATATTGATCATCGTGATACCAGTAATGGTTACAAAGTACCAACATCGTTGACTGCTTTAAAATTCCCCAAATAAAGGTGATGAAACCATTATTGCCTCTGTTGTATGCCGACTGGATAGTTTGTAATATAATATCATTATAGAATTCAGTGAGATTCAAAATAATGCTGCTGCAATGGTTGTTCTGCAAGTGTGAAATGCTGTTTCACACCGGTTGTCCAAGACTTCTGCTGACCACTGCTGCAAGGAATATTATAAACGCTCTTGGGTCGTGGACACCAGATGGATCACAGCATAAACTTGAACAATACTTTAAATTTGCCACTCTCGACCCGGGTGTGGTTTGGATTGGTGCCGGTGCTATAGCCTACAGTTGTGCAAGCAAGATTATCTTATTATCATCGTCTTTTTTTCGCAAAGAAAAGCAAACAAAATTTTGCAATTCGGCCTTTGGCCGCGATGAAATTTTCATGAATAAACCATTTCAAATCAAATCAAATCAAAGACATTGATTAAAAAAAAAAAAAAAAATCTTTCTTCAGGTCACTATATGTATTCGTGGAATATGTTTTATTTGTTTCAATCCTTTATTCTCAAAATTGTCATTAGTTTCTTAATAATGTGTGAAATACTTAATTTTACAGAGTGAGTAAAAAAAGGTCCCATCATCTTGAAGTTGTCGTGTGAGAAGCATGAACATTTACTCATGAGTTTCATGATATGACTTGATTGAGTCATCCTCCCAGCATTTGTTAGTACATTTTTCATTTGGATCTTTACACCCATTTGCCACTTTTTCTTTCATTACTCTGATATACACAATCGACCCAGGTGCATTGGTCAACTTTATAAAGGCAGCAGAGCGGTCTAAAAATTGTTCATGTGAATAAACTTTTGAAATATGAAATAATGAAACCTTTGTTTTGATTGTGTATTATTAGTGTGATACATGGGTACATGACAAACACTCTTATTTCTACGGCGTCAAAAATAACTCGAAAAGAGTTAAATTTGACTCGAAAATGCGCCACCTTTCGAGTAAAACCAACACGGAATGCCATGTCAAATGATTTCACAGGGATCCGGTTTCATTTTCCGAGTCATTTTTTTCGCAGTATTGTCAGAATCGATCCTGCTATCAACTGCAACCAACTTGATAGTTTGGTGAACATTATATTGTATCTTCATCATGATTGTGCATTCTTGATTATAACAATCTAAAATAAATCCTGTGGATAGGGATTTATTGATTTATTCAGATTTAAATTGGATTGGGGGGGGGAGGGGTGGTGGCTGGGGCTATAGACTGATGACATGTGCGTGTGTGTGTGTGTGTGTGTTTGAGGAGGGATGGCCTCGTTTAGGCCTACGCCCCACACACAGTTTCAACATTTCCAAAAGAAGAAGCCGAAGAAGAAGAAAAAAAATAATAGAGAAAGAGAGTGAGAAGTCAAAAAGAGGATTCCAAGCTGAAATTTAGAAGATGTTGAGTGAAATATAACCAACATAAAACTAAAAATTTCATCAAACTTAGATTAAATATACTCGAAGTTATGTTTTTTTTTTTTTTTTTTTTTTTTTTTTTTTTTTTTTTTTTTTTTTTTTTTTGTGCAGTTATTATTATCATTATTTTTTGGTTTTAGATAAAACAGCTCTGTGCATAATCTCATGCAAATTCAATGTGTTATAGGTGATGATGCCATGCCTCCACTTTCTCTTTTGTATTTTATTATATGAAATCTCATTTATTTCATGTTTTCATAATATCTATACCTCATATTGGCAAAAGCAAAATACAAAAGAAAAGTGGGGGTAATATTACATCAACAACTTGCCCAATGAATATGCTTGAGACTACTAGTATGCACAGAATGATACTAAACACCTTAAACTTGCTGAAATCTCTGACATGAACATTATAACGATTTTATGTGTCTTGATCGAGTATCCCCTCCGAACGTTTTGATACCATTTTCATTGGTTATTTGCTTTTGCTCGGATAATAAGGAGGTATTCTTTAATTGCTGTGATGTAAAATTTGATTTGTGCCAAAGTAAGGGGTTGCTGCAATAAATGAATCCAGATGACCATAAAGTCATAATACCGAATTGCAGCAAAATTCATTGCAAGATATCTTTTAAATTCAATTAACATGGAAATTGATAGTATACGCATTTGTTAAACACTGAATACTGATTTTCAAGAGGTAAACAAACAGAACAGGATAAATATCAAACTGAATAAGACATACAGCTCGGGGAAAAAATATTAGACCAAGCTCTTTTCACCCCTGGGCGCTCCTCCAACTATTCTGGGGGGGCGGGGGAGTTTGTCAACCCCTAAAACGCCCATTTTTACCATTTTTGTCTCATTTTGGGGCCCCTTTTGTTTACCCGGTTAAACAAGGCCCCTCCGTCATATCCCCTCGAAAAGCGTCTGAAATGTAGAGTTGTTATTGTTCTACCAAAATGGTAGGCCCCCTACCAAAGTTTGGATTTAAGGATTTAAATCGATTTTAAATATTGATGAAACCCCCCCCCTTAATTCCACATTGAAGGAGTTCTCAAAGCACCCTTGCCCGTTCCTTCAAAACTCTTAAGTCTTAGAGCTGCGATGTAGTTTTGGTAATTCTTAAATTAAAATAAAATACACTGTTCGTCATAAAGGTGGAATATATTTTTCTGGCTCAAGCAACATTATTTGCTCCGTTATTAATTTCTTGAATGTGATTGTCACCGCTTTCACTTTCATGGATCCTGGGTATATCTTAAACGTTCCCTCAACCCTTCCCGGGGATTTTTCTTCAAAAAATTTTGTCACCCCCAGAAGATGGCCATTTTTGTCATTTTTTTTTATTTTGGGGCCCTTTTTTGTTCACGCGACCCACCAAGGCCCCCTCAGTCCTACCCCAAAGAAACACGTCTGAGGTGGAGATTTGTTATTGTTCTTTAAATTAAATCTAGATTTATGGTTACAGGCTCGACTCTTTTGTCTAGGGGAGGGGTCAAAATATATTTTTTATTGGGTTCAACATTCATTTTATTCATTTTTACACCAGGGAAATTCTATTTTCCCTAAATTGTATTGTAAAAATCTCAACCAAACATAAATCAAAATACAATATTATCAATAATGACTATTTACAGCCTTGTCATCAAGGCTAAACAACATTTAAGGGGAAATGATGATATTTAAGGGTTAAAGGTGGTTTTTCATTTCTTTTGATTTCAGCATAGAGATGGAATAAAATATTCCGAATTTTCACCAATCTCGTATTTTACTTCAACTCCCCTCCCCTAGACAAGAGACCTTAGCCTGTCCCGGAAATATTGATTTAACTTAAAGAACAATAAAAACAGTACACCTCAGTCGTGTTTCCTGGGGGCAGGACTGAGGGGCTTGATCGGACGGAAAAAAAAAAGGGCCCCAAATGAGAAAAAATGACAAAAATGGGCATCACGGGGTTGACAAAACTTTTTTGGAATAAGGTCACGTGAAGGGTTGGAGAATGTCCAAGATATAGCCAGGTCCAAAAAGTAAATGCAGGACAAACATATTCAAGAAATTAAAGTCAGAGCAAAATCATGTCGCTATAGCGGCAAAAAAATATTCCACCTTTATGACGGACCGTGTATAATGCTCATGTCATGATCCAATCCAGATTTAGAGAGAAGCGCAGCTAGCTAGTACTCAGTTGCTGTTGAGCTGATTCGATGTCTAGCGCCATCAGCGTTCAATTCAATATAAGGTAGGTCAAGTAGCCAGCTCCGTTGTTTATGAGGGTAGTGGCTCATGTTCTGCCCCTGTTTCCTAGTTAAAACAGGTAAATTTAATGATTTTACAGTATTAAATATAGTTTAGCCGTATTATGAGGTGTCACTATGAATTCTATTTTGCTTAGATTTTCAGATTTGCTTTTAAGAGAGAAATTCAATGCAGATAACTCGACTGTGCATGAGTGATCTCGTATCTGTGTCTGTGACTGTGTCAGTGTGACTGTGAGTGGAGTCTGTTTTTGTGAATTTGTGAACAGTGTGACTCTGATCGTATTCGTGTGTAGGCTAGACTCTAACGTTAGGCCTATAATCCAAATATACAGAAGGCTCATAACGGAGCTTAGTCTACCCTTAGTTTCCATTTACACCTTCACAGACATGCCAAGTTAAAAAAAAAATTTGCGTGAGATCATTCACATTGTGATTGTCATTGTGTTTGAAAGCGCGTGCGCACGACGCTCACGTTACCACATCATGCGCGCGCAGTAGTAATTTGTACACAAAAGAGGGGCCGTGCGCACGCTACACACGTTTCACGTATCTTGCATAATAACGATCGCCTGCTTGAAAACATCACACTTGCAATTGATGCACGACAAAACTGCCGATAGTTAGGGTTTTGAAAATTTGAGACTCCAAAATGTTTTTTTTCTCATTTTTGCGTGAGAAATGGGATGTTCTGCGTGAGATAGTGAGACGGACCCGAAATACGTGATTCTCACGCAAGATGCGTGAGACTTGGCATGTATGCCTTCATATGAAGAATATTAGGCTGTATCTTCAAATTTGTCTGTTCTTTTCTCGTAACTAAGAGTCGTATGTGCGGGCTCACTGCGTACAATTTGAATTTAAAAGTCAAAAGGAGTGGAAGGATGTCTCAGCCACTGACGAAATGAACGGGAGTGAATGGACTCGAGACTTATTTGTGCTAGTGCAGTTTAGCATCCCGCCGCGAGGGATCGCGCTACGTGAAGGGATAGGGTTGACAGCGACCCTCTTGGTTGCAGAGGAAACTTCTCAATAATAATTAGCGAAACCAGCTTTATACCTACCTCAAAATAAAATTAGATAATCTATAGTCTCATTGCAATATAATTCTTCCATTTTGTTTAGTAGAATTTTAGACCCTTTTTTGGATAGATCTACATTTGTATGCCACCTTGACTTGGCTGGAGCTGCTCAAGAAAATTTTCTGCATTGAATTTCCATTCGAAGAAAACTGCTGCAGTAAGGTACTTCCCAGTGTAAGGTCAATTATGAATTGACCATGCATAAGTGTAAGTGGGTGGTGTGTAGTGGATACCCAAACTGCACTAGCGCCGACTTATTCCAGGATAATGCCGAATATTATTAAGGAGGTACATCCTTGCCTTCCCAATAAATGGTAGGCCTACAATGTACATGGATGTCATGCAATGATTGAACGGAACTGGGATTAGCCGCCTTGGGCTAGGACCAGGTATGGACTAAGGACAGAAAATAACGGTGCTAATTCAGTTTTGTATGCATGCCCTACACACTACCCTTCCCTACCCTAACCTCTACAAATAGCTCAGGAGAAGACTCATGGTGGCGCGCAAACTGCTTAGTATTTATTGTTTTCTTTGATGTGCCAAATCAGATCCTTACCAGAAGAACGTAAAAATTCTCTTCAAAACTATGAAAAATATTTCTAATAATAGAAGGAGATCTTTGGCCCTGAATTTGGTTACACGATCACCGTACTTGGTTGTTTCGCTATGCATTATGATCGCACAAACTTAATAATGTGAGAGTGAAGCATACAATGTACCTGTATCTGCAAAAACAAATCCATAATGTGTAGGCACAGATTACTTGGTCTCGCTATGACCGAATAGTTGTATGTGCCCCAGTCTTGTCAAGGGTGAGCAGCATTTTTTATTATTGCAAAATGTGATATTCGCTGCAAGCAAATTTGCTGCGACTGATGATTACTCGAAAATTACTCGTCATTCTCATACCGAATTCCTGTACAAGCGCACATAGTTATTTCATAACAAGAGTCGGAAGACAACTGAGACGTGAGCACCTTCGCATTTGCATTTGATTGCAACTACCAAAAGTATAGGCACTATAAAGATGTAGATCTATATAAAATAATCTTTCTCAACACCTTACAAGAGTAGGGATGATCCCCCGGATCAAAATGAAATTTAACAAATGAACTTTTTTTTTTTTTCTTAAATATAGATTGACTTCGCTCATAGAGATAAGTATGAGGTACACTTGTTATAATAGAGTACCGAAGTATGATGTCATTACGGTTGGTGTGTCAATGATTGCTGGTTCTAAACAAATCTTGTGTTGAACAATAGCAACATCATCATACCGAAACCTGTTGTGTATGTACCCGAGTCTAGCCCGTTTGCTGGACTGCATTTAGGCTAAACCTCATGCACGGGCTTTCTTGTTTAAACCAGTAACTGGGACGATGGGCGATTATGACGTCAACCCTTCGGTAATGTATAATTTTAGTATTAAAATGGAAAATTAAGAATTTGTAAACCAATGATTTTTTACTCCAGGGTCTTATGCCATTCAGGTCAGGGTTGGCTTACATTGAGGTGTGTTAAACTTGTGGTTCCTATGCTGTGCTTATGCAGGGCATACCCCAACAAAGTTCTCCTTTGCTTGCGAGCAGTCGGGTGTCGTCTCATCTATGTTTGTACTTCTTTAGCTTGCACAACCAATTTTATGTAAGGAATTGTTTCATACGTCTAGCTGACCTCTACATGTAGTACCATGGCTTGGTGGAGATGTGGACTGGATACTGTATAAGTGGTTATTTTCGCGTCGGTGACTTTATTTTCCCGAATTTCGCAAGTCATTCATCACGAAAATTTCCACTTCAGTACAAGGCTATTTATAGTCATGAAGTCATCACCAAAATCTCGAAATTTTGCTCTCCGCGAATTTCACCAACTAGTCCAAAATCGCGAAAATATATATACATGTACGCGAAAATATTGTCTTATACAGTAAGTAGTACGGCAGAGATCTTCCAAGCTGATAGACAAGACTTACATTTACAGGCCGCTACAAAAAATTTATTTTTCACTTGCCCTATGGGCAAGTGAAATTTTTTTTGCTTGCCCGAGGAAAAAACACTTGCCCAAATTTTATTTTCATTTTATTTGTTTAAAGATATTTTTAGTAGCAATATCATCTCATAAATGTCCATGAACAAAGAGCCTAAAAGACAAAAGCACCACTAAATTGGAACTAAAAAAAAAAAAAAAAAAAAAAAAAATTGAAAAAAATTATTTTAAAAAAAATATTAATTACAAAATTAGTGAAATCATTTTCATGCCAAATTATCTTTATTTTACATGTAACAAACAGAAAAAAATTGCATTGAAATGAACATTAACAAAAGTAAGAAAGAAAATATATCCGAATTTTAATTATTTTCTCATCTATAAATATTACAATGAGTCTGTATGTAAGACTAGCACAATACATCGGGAAGCTCTGCAGATCGGCGAGATGTTTAGAATAACAAATTGGCTTATTCATAAGTTTTAGGGATTTCATTTCAATTGTAAGTAATGTTTTCTACAGTAGAGAGACCTGTGTAAGATTTTGTCTAGTTTGTGTTTATAAACACCTCTTTTATTGTGTTTTTGAGGTGAAAATGTATGGGGAAATAGTTGATGCTGATACCCAGCACCGACGATTGCCTGGCGCTCTGGGGCAAGCTGCAAAGGTGCCTTCAACACGCTCGTGTTGCACTGTGCTGGAAATCATCGCTTGCCCGATGGAAAGTGACTTTGAACTTTGCTTGCCCGCCCGTTGTTTTCACTTGCCCCGGGCAAAGCGGGCAAGCGGGTTTTGTCGCGCCTGCATTAGTAGCTAGTCCTTGGTCAATGCAAGCTCTGCTGGTTTATTTTCCTCCATTCTTTTTCCACAAATTGAGTATGGGATTTGAGAGTTGATTAGGGAGAGAAAGACAGGCCAAGATCTACCAGCATATTTTCATGTCTTTATTGTTAGTGTACTCTGTGAGAGGCGTGTAACAGCAGCCTGAAATCCCTGGTCTGTATTTACCTGAGAAATATGGAAATTCAGTGCGGAGAGTACACAGAAGGATGAATTTAGAGTTCCAATCGAGGCCCTGTTTGACTTGAAAAGACATGGAAACAAAAAAAGGTCAGAAATTTCTAGGGAAGGAAGCAAGTTACTAGAACTGCAATGATGACCTGAAGAATAGTTACATACAAACTTACATACTTTAAAAACCACTGGGTCGGATAATGTAATATTACGTGTTTATCTTTTTGTCTGTTTTGAAGTGTCAGTGCAGCACAGAACCTCTACTGTGCAGACAGCACCTGAATATCAAAATTGAGACTATAGACAATGTATGGTGTTATTCTTTAAAAAAAGAAGCTCAAATCCACATCTCCATAGTCAAAGTGTACTGCGTCACAGTTCAAAATGGCGACTTACAGTGAAAACGTAGTAGTGGGAACGATTTTGATAAAAAATTTTGATGACTGAAGCAAAGATGACCTTAGTGAAGGACCTGTTGAAGGTGTCAGAAGGGAGGATGATTATTTGATGGATATTATGATATAGACATTGACAATTTTCATCCTCAAATGTATTGTGTTAAAGTTTGAGAAAGTGGAGCTACAGCATAGGTTGTCACAAACTGTCACATCAAAACATGTGCATGTAATGTGGTGTGGGTGAGATGCAGAGCCTTTGACAAAAACTCTTTAAAGAATTAATGATACACTGATCCAGAAATGGATGATTCCCTCAGTGAGTTTAGGATACAGTAATACATGTCTCGGACAAATACCATGTTTAAAGTCCAATCAGAAGAGAACATTAGTCTGGGGCTTCTCGTTCATTGTTTGAGACCAGTCATCTTCCTTTTTTGTAGATGACTTGGCTTCCCAAATCCGAAAGGAATTTTGCATGACAGAATTATGGTTGTTTGAATTTATCCCAGATTTCCTCTGCATGTGCTGTAGTTCTGTTATCTTAAAGTAGTTTTGTGTGGCTTCATTGATAAATTTCTGCACTTTGCTTGTGTTTGCATCAATGTCATACATTGTTCATGTTGACTATCTTTCAAGTTCAGGAGGAGACCGTAGACTCTTGCTATTAAAGTATAAGGATAGTGTTGTCACTAATTCATAATACAGTCTGAACATTTGAAGTGAGCTTAGTATACTTGTGTGAGATTAAAGTAGTTTAGAAGTTTAATGGAGCTGAACATATGCAGCTCAAGGCTACTGTAGTTGCTTGAATCTGGAGTGTTGCCAATAGCATATCAAAATCATTGTCAGAGAGGTTAAAATCTTCTCCAAGAATGACACGTGGAACTTATAAAGGTGTTTTGAAAATTTATGTTGTCATGCAGTGAGTGCACGATTAGTGGCATTTTGGGGCCTGTAGAAGCATCCAATGTACATGTAAAGTGGTACTGCCCATGAACTGTACTGCTTTCCAGATGAAAATGTAGGGCCATATAGTGGGTGTTCACTACATTGTACATGTATGTGTGAGGACTGTGAAATGACCGTAATTTAGATGTTCACTGTCAATGTACATTGTAGGGTCAGTACATATAGGACCTACATGTACGTAAAAAGTATGTTACATTTAGCAATAAAGTTTTAGAATAGAATCTGCTGGTTCAACTCTTTAACCCTTTGGATGCGAGCGGGCTTCTACAGAAGCCGAGCGAGGTGTTCAGCTGCTACGACGGGCTTCTACAGAAGCGGAAATAATTCTCTAATATATTGACAAACTTTTTCGGCTTTTCACCAGCTTTTGGGGCTAAATTCTTGATGAATAGGACAAAGATAATTCATTTTCAATATCATTAAAGAAATAACCTAGTTACGTGGAAAAAAATTGAGAACGTTTCACTTCATTTCAACATTACCATACTTTTTTACATAAGAAACGAATTCCCGATCTTAACTTTGGCGTACGCGTACACGTCCGGAGGGAAGAAATAATCAAATAAAGCTAGCTCAAGAAGAGAAATAGAGAAATAAAGATTGAGAATGAGAAGAAGAGAGAGAAATAGAAAGGTTTGAGGGTTAAAACAATATTCATTATTATAGATATATGTAAAACATTAGTTGCATGGAGATTAAGCCTGTCGTTTTCCGATTCTCGCTAAGTTATATATTCTTATCACGAGAAGATAATGAGAGGGGTTGATTATGTGACATTTTGCTTGAACTAGTTTGTTTTAACTATAATGATGTAATGAAATGTAAAGTACGCCAAATGGAGTAGCTATTATAAGTAAAAAGCCCGCTTTTATTTCAAAACTTACACCTGCGCTTTAATGAATGGTGCTTACATGTAGTCAAAGGTGCCATTGTCCAGAGGTGCGAAGCCGGCCGCTATGATCTTTAATCCATATTTTATAGAAATAATTTGAAAGAAACAGGACCTCTTTTCAAGTGCTATTCAGTAGGCTCATTCGATCAACCGCGCGTGCTGCACATGCATTACGCACTTTGCATTGTGAATCTACTGGAAAGGAAGAAAGCAGAACTTCTGCCAAAATTTCTTTAAAAAATAACGAGTCTTATATTTGGTTTTGATTACTATGTCTTACAGTGTTTGATAAAAGTCTGCCCTTTCATGTTTATATTACAAACAATCATTAAAATGACCGAGTTAGATGCAAGGAGTAATGAAAGCACAAAACATGACTAATTTCTATAATATGTCAGTTCAGTGTACAAGAAATCGCTCCACCATAGGGGTAACAATCGCGTTTCACAGGCCCGCGCTCAAAGGGTTAAGGAAGTTTCGAGGCTAGCAAAACTTTTTTGTTGCTGACCATAGTCTGTATTTACAGTGCAGGGTATTTTGTATTGTAGGCCCTACATGTATTTGCTACGTATTTCACAGTATATTTTTGGCCTGACAAAAAAGTTGCATAAAGTTGGGGGTGGGAGGAAGGGGGGGGGGGTTGTGGAGTTGGAATCATGCCAGAAATATGTTTGTAGTATGAGTGTCTGTTGTTTGATCTTTGGATGTGCTCGGTAGGGTGGTACTCAGTGCCTATCATTTCAATCAGCACCTCTTCAATTATTGTAGGGGAAATACCCTATTCTTATACACTCTAAATGTGAAGACAAGCTGTGTCAGAGTGTACTTCACTTTAAGGTTGCTTAAAACCACAAAAATTCTTTTTGGTCATCATGACCACATTTTGGATGTGGTATTAGTCTGTAACCACAGATTTAGGGCTGCTGATTGATTGATTTTAAGTTGGGTTGGAGATAGTTATTGCCACTGTTGCGTACATGTATTTTGCAACATTAATTTATCAACATCAGAACCTGAGAACATGAGAACCTTCTCAAGTACAGATGCAAAGACATTTTCATACAGAGTGGTTCATACAAGTACATGCATGGACAAATTGAGAAGAAGAAAGAAAGATAAAACTAAAAAAAAAAATGTGTAATAAATGACGGAAGAGAATTTTAAGACTAAGATAAGACAAAAAAATAAAAAATGAATAAAATAGAAAGAATCAATACAGGAGAGAAGATTGAAAAAAAAGGACAAAGCAAAGAAATACATACTATGTAAGAAAATAATCATTGAAAAGAATACAAAAGAATGATAAAAGAAATAAGAATCGATAAAGATGAGAAAAGAACACTTTTCATCAAGTCAGTTCTAAGCACTACGTGGGAACCTACCAAGGGTAGGACTAGGTTTTTAAGCAAATATCTGTTAATATGATGCACTGTCTAAAAATGGGGTTCCTTTTTACATTGTATGCTCTACATGTACCTGTGCATGTAATGCAGCTGTCATTTGTAAGACCCACCTCCTGACCCCTGGGAGTAGTGCGTCAAAGTTGTGTCATAGTCCCCAGAACTGGTGACGTAATGTACCGTCATGGACACGAACGGTCCGTCACAAAACTGACCTGTATGTGTGCCATAGTAAGTCACTTTACCAATTTGCGTCATTGGGTGTGTCAATGGTGCGTCATGTTTTTGGTGATATTTTGGCCCATTGTTCATGGTCGGTCACTATGGTCAGTCATTATCACTAAAAGGTGCGTCAGAAATGTTTGTCAATTGTGCATCATTGGTCAGTCATTTTCATGAAATGGTGTGTCGTATGTTTGACTCTAATGTGCGTCGATGTAATGTAATAGTGTGTCACTTTGTGCGACATAATGTGCGTCATGGTATCTCAATGGTAAAGTGACGCACCTATCCCGGGGGTCAAGAGGTGGGTCTTAGAAATGACAGCTGCATAATTTGTGTAAAAAATGGGTCATTTATTGAAATTTTATTAGAGTCAATAAATATACAGTGTCTTTGTGATCCATGTGGCACATTTAGCATCTTATGAGAGAACATGTAGGGCTACATATACACATATTTATGTAATTTTATTTTTGTTCATAAATTGTAATTTATCACGTGTCTAATAATTCCCCTTATTGTTCTTATCTTCTGTTTTTGTCTTGTTTTCAGAATTCTCAGAATTCTCAAAGAAGATCAACGACCTGCTACCTTGGTGTGAGTGACAAAACTTGTAATTGAATAGGTAAGTTACAAATGTACACAAATCATTTTAAGTTAGGTATTAGGTACATGTAAGTTAAATATCGTTCGATGTTAGGTAAGTACTATGTAATGTACTTGTGGCTCTGTTTTCCAAATAAAATCATGGATGGTTTCTTTTCAAGTAGATTTTTTTTTTTCCAAATCAATGCTTATAAAGTACTTCTTGAACAGTATTTCTAAGAACAAGGTAAAGATTATCAATGTAGGCTATGACATCAAAAGATTTAAATTGTAGAAATTAAAAATACACTCCATAATGGCACCTGAAGGATTTTCTTAGAAGGAAAACTGAAACTGCAATGGGCGTCGTTTATGTCATGACATTAATAAGACTGATGGGCTCACTTTGCATGCAACCGTTTTTGATTGTATGTTAAACACCTATCTGTTGTTTTTTCCTGGATATTATCCTTAAGGGGGTCCGCTTGCCCTCTCTTTTCCAGAAGTTGTTGATGATGCTCTCCTGTCGCTCTCTGCAGTGTCCCCTCCAGTCTCAAATCAGATTATACAGCTACTTAACACTCAGAAATCAAATCAACAGAATTCTTGGAGAGAAGTTGGATGAAACCAACAAAACTTTAGTATTGTACAGCATACCAACAGCAATACCATTTATTGTACTATAAGTCATGTTGGGTAAAGGACGTTAGAATCATAGGCATATAGTGTATTCATATTTTATTATACTATATGTTTCATATTTGGTATGCTAATCACCAGCAAGAAATACTCAAGATATGCTCCAGTTCTTAAAAATCCCCAAGTATTCATGGAAATTTTTATTGACATTGTTCTACGGTGACACAAATTGACAGGTCTGTATATTACAATCTCATTCCTTTATTAGATCTTCAAGCACAAGGGTTCAGAGTCCTACATACATGTACCTGTAATATTTGAAGTATGTAGATGTTGGGCTAATTTCTCTGGCAGTGTCAAGGGTCATTGGATGCTAAATCTGACTCCTTATTCTACACTGACACATTGTCAAACTCTCTTAGATGATCTATTGATGTTTGACAGAAACGAAAATCTAGTTTTTGACATAAAGAAAGATGACATTAATACTCTTTACAGGAAATGAATACCTGATATATTTTGGAAGGTAAAAACCTCCCCAGGTTGTCATTTTGTTCCATATATTCATAACTTGTAAACATCCAACATCATCTACAAAATAAATTTACAAAATGTATATTGTGAAACTCAAGACATTGCTCATCCATTCCAATTGACACACAATAGTTTTGCAAATATATTGTTTTTGCATATTGCCTCTCACTTATAATATTAAACAAAATGAAATAGGTGATAGTTCCTGGTATTGTTTTGACCCTTGCAGATATTTATTTTTTTAAGTAAAGTAGGTATTATGCACACATCCTATCAATACCAGGGCAGGTATTCAGTAGAAAAAAATAGTCTGGAGATTAAAATGGAATAATGTTTCAATTCAATATTATGCAATGGAATCAAGCAGTGTACAAATAATAAACTCTCTTACACCTGTGGCCTGGGTGCTATTGACTACCAGAAATGGCTGTGGGTTACTTTACACATTGAAATTTTACTTTTAGTATTGATTAAATACAAAACTACACTTTGAAATACATGTACATGGACATGTGTAAATCAACAAAGCATCAGGGCCACCAGAATATCTACATATGTCTTTGTGTATGATTTGGGTACCCCAAGGAGGGAAGGCCGGATCTTTTTCACAAATTTTGACAAAATACTCCTTCAGGATCTATATTAACTGTTTGCATGCCACACCCATGATCTCCCCCCTCTGCCACATTAAATTGACCTGGTTAATTCTGAATAAACCTCCTGTGAATTGATCATGTAATTTCCCATTCTGTAGGAAATTTTCAATGTAAAATTTTTTTTTGTGAATACAATGTAATGAAAGTAGAACCGAACACTTACACAATATATTCATGGGTAATTTTTTATTTTTTATTTTTTTTTGCGAACAGCGGATTAAAATAGGCTCCATCACTGTTGTGAATGGATGTGACTTTATACATGTAGTCCATCTTGGCAGTCCGCTGTATGTGCTGCAAGTAGAAGGAAGAGTCAAGATGCATTATTTTAGATTATGAAGAAAGGTACAATGTGTACTTAGACTTTAGATCTTTACTCATGTTTTTGTGTTGAGTGCTATCTGAAAAATATATACCTACAAATTTAATTCTAGAAATCATTCCTGTTTTTTCCTAGTGAGAAATGTGGCTGCGACCATAGTACGCATGTACTTCCTGCTTGTGCTAATGTCCTTATGTTTGTACCTTCGAAGAGGAAATGCTCACAATGTTTACTGAATTTCTGCTGTTTTTAGCTCTAAACAAATTGTTGTTTTGATTCCTTTCAGGAAGAGGTGTTGTTACAGTAAACTACCTGGTTAAACAATACTGTGGGAATAATATACTCAATATAGCAAAACATGTAGAGGAGAAATTTCATGATTAGTTAATTTTATGGTCATTTATATCCTACAGTGATTTTTTTACATGAAGTATTAATTTTCAGTTTTTGACTGTATCAATACTTACAATGTAGACACAATATTCATATTGATGTCATCAACAGAAACACAAGACATGATTCAGTACAGTTTTAAAAATATATTTATTTATTTTATTTATTCATTTATTTATTTTATTATTTATTTATTTATTTATTTATTATTTATTTTTTTTTTTTTTGGGGGGGGGATCGTGGTGATGGGAATTTTTTTCCCTCAGATAGAAACATCAGTTCATCCCTGTAAATTTACGATGATGCAAGAGGGATATCATTTGCATAACAATAGAATTGTAGTAGTAACCACTTTTTGACCAGTTCCTAAATTATTCATACGCTAGATATTGAAAAAAAAATAGTTGTTTTGATTTTGTGATACCAAACCATATTTTGAATTGTCACTAGGTACCTGCTATAAAAGTCTTCTCTAACATTCCTCCATTCTTATTGCCACATCTTGAAGATGTACAGTGTATGTCTTCATCGCTTTTCTTACATTCTATATTTAAAAGTAGGATGGAAGTGTGGGGATGGAGTTTTTGTAGTGCTGAAGTCCAAGAAGCATATTATTGTCAATTTCTTTAATTACTTTAATATTAGGAAAAAGAAGCCATTATCCTGGCTATTTCTAATGAAGATTGGCTTTGTAATGTTTCTTTTGAGGATTCCTCATTATTTTCTGCTCCTCATTAGATTTATTGTGGTATCCTCTTAATATTATTTTTTATTGATATCAATTTTTTTCATGGTCTTTAGAATAAATGATATTAATGCTCTAGAAGCCATAAAATCATAATTACATATTGAAAACCCTATTCGGGTTCTGTACCGCACAGCTTTATAGAAATTTGCTACTTTTCCATACTAATCATACAATGTATATACACTGTTGCTCATAAAGGTTGGATATCTATTAATGTGATCCAGCAACATCTTTTTACTCCGGCTTTAATTTCTTGAAATTGTTTGTCCCCACTTTCACTTTTTGGGGCCCTGGCTATATCTTGGACATTCCCCCAACCACTCTCGGTGATTGAAAAACAAAAACAGTTTGTCAACCCCCACAATGCCCATTTTTGCATTTTTTTCTCATTTTGGGGCCCCTTTTTTGTTTACCCGGCTGACCAAGGCCCCCTCGGTCCTACCCCCACAAAACGCGACTGAGGTATAGGGTTGTTATTGTTCTTAAAGTTAAATATGCGTTTATGGTCACAGACTTCGATATCTCCTCTAGGGGAAGGGTCAAAGTTTATTTTGATTGTTGCTCAAAATTGATTTTATTCATTTTTACAAAGATGAAATTTCTACCTTCCCAAAAATGTATTGTAGAACCAAAGCCTAACAGAAATCGTAATGAAAAAGACACTATAGGCAACATTTACAACCGTGTCATTCAGGCTGAAACGGAATTTGGTGGGAAATGATAATAATTAAGTATCCATGGTTGTTTTCTATTTCCTTTGTTTTGACCATAAAGGAAGGATAGAATATTTCAGTTTTTCACCAATCTCACTTTTTATTTCAACCCCTCCCCTAGACAAGGGACCAAAGCCTGTGACCCTAAACTTTGATTTAATGTCAAGAAAAATAACACCCCTATACATCAGACGCGTTTCGCAGGGGTAGGATGGAGGGGGCCTTGGTCAGCCGGTAAAACGAATAAGGGGCCCCAAAATGAGAAAAAATGGCAAAAAGGGGCATTGTGGGGGTTGACAAACTTTTATTTATTTTTTTCATTCCCATGGAATGGTTGGGGGACGTCTAAGATATAGCAAGGGCCCCAAAAAATTGAAAGTGAGGACAAACAATTTCAAGAAATTAAAGCTGGAGCAAAATGATGTTGCTGGAGCACACAAAAAATATCCAACCTTTATGAGCAACAGTGTACATGTAGAGAAGGGTCCATAAAAATTATTTTAATGCAATTTTTAATTCGAGCATTGAAAACGCAACAGCTTCTCAAAGTTTGTTACGAAATTTTAACTCCAGCAACGAGAATGCAGCAGATTGAGTTCCATATAGTGAACAGCTGTTTCATAGATTATTTTAACTATTTAGTCTAGCCTATAGTAATGACTGACATCAATGAAATATCAACAATAAGTATACCGCAATTGAAGAATTAACTAAAAATATAGTGATAATAAAAGAAACATTGAAAGAGGCAGTTATGAAAATTGATTTATGCTTTCTCCTGCTTCTAAAATATAAAATGCCAAAACAAAAAATGGATTGTGAGGAAAGTAATGAAGACCTGTGCAATAAAAAACAAAGCAGCCGTGGATCCTCAAGTTATGGTTGCTATAGCAACAGAGGGGGTGAATGCGACAAAGAGATGACATTCTAATGTAACAGGTAGTGAAAATTATGGTTTGGCAGCACAAAAGGGCCATTCCACGGCAAGTGGTCCTGAGCACCAAAAAATAAAATTGGCATATGAATGGCCAAATGTGGCTTATTTGTTAGATAAATATCCACAAAATCTTATTCCAAAACTGATTTCGCATATTTATTACCGCTTCCAAAAATATGTGTTTCAGAGTATACAGTCTGTTAATGAGGGGAAATAATTTGAATTTAAAGAAAAATTTGATATCACCACAACACGATTAATCTGACTACCATATTCTTTTAACCTTTATTCATCAACATTTAGTTATTTTAAAGATAATCTAGAGTAGTAGTCATGATGAAATAAATCAAAACATTCTTGTTCATACCAGAATCTCAAGCATAGGAAATAGATACTACACACCAAAGGACTTTGCAGAAAATTGCGTATTTGCTGAGAAAAGAGCAAAATAAGCATAATTTCTGTATCTAGACGGCCCGTCCAAGCACATGGGTGATTAACACGGCCACGTGGAAAGTCTACGGGTATATCATGTGCACCCGATTCGCACCGGATCTGTGTGTGTATGTTGTGCCGTGACTTGTGGCGATATAGCGGTCTACTCCAAGTCTCAATTTGACGGACTGTTTCGATATTTTTTCAACATTTCTTCTGAAACCATTATCGAAACGTAAATATAATCTTGTGTAGGCATATGTATATGTAAATGGAACAATGTGAGGACATATCGTAGAGATTTGTCTCAAATTATTTTGGCTGTAAGAACTAAATTTTGGCTTTAATCAAATCCATATCATATTTTAACATGAGAAATGCAACTTTTCGAAAAAATTGTTAACAAAAAACCTCATCTCAAGATGTAACTTGCAAAAACATCAAAAAGTTTTATCACTCAAAAATTACTTGAATAGAATTTAATTATGGTACATTTCTAAAGCTATTGTAGTATGCTAAATATCATTGTGAAAAATCATAACATTTAAGTAACGTCTTCATAGGATAGTGCCACTGCAAAAGTGTGTTACTTAGGTAACGTTACTTAAGTTACACATCAAATTAAGGAAATTACATCAGTGTACTCAGTGAAAATTGTGTTAAAACTTTCTGAAACTTGACTGAAAGTTAAAAGTATATCAATTCATGTGCATTATCATTCAAATATTATAGCCAAAATGAAGCTATTTTTTGGTTGAAATTTACAAAATCCCACAAAATTATGTAAAAATGGGACTACACTTGAATTTGATTGCTTATGATGCAAATATTTTAAAAACTAAAGAAGATAAAGCAATAAAGTTTTCCGTTTTGGTTTCCTATGATGTCATTCTACAAAATTAATCATAAATTAAGTCAAACTATTGGATAGTAGATATGTTTTTCATTGAATTTTCAGACAACGTAACTTACGTAACGTTCATGTGTAACTTACGTAACAGGGAAGATGGACTCATATAAAAAATATGGATGATAGGATCTTCCTAATTTCAACTGAAAAATGTAGTTCTATTTCTTCCCTCTTGATTTTTAATAAAAGTTAGTCAGGAGAACTAAGCACTTCACAGGATTTTCAAATTTCCAAAAAAAGGTTGACGATCCCATTTTCTCTGATGTAACTTACGTAACGCTCGAAAAGTTGATTGTCATTTTTTAATTCAGGCCAAGTGAGCTTATTTTTTTCTTCTTAAATTTAAGAGTATATGGGAAGGATCTACCATAATAGGATTTAAACTTCCAATGCAGTTTATTAAGAAGAGGACAGACCTTTTATATCAATATTTTTCTCTGTAATGTAACTTACGTAATGTGGAATGGCCCAAAACCATAATAAATACTTTGTATTCAATATTTTTGTCTAGGGTATGAATTATAAGTTTGGAACTGGTCTAAAAATGGTTATCATTACAATAAATGCAAATATACTGAGAAAACCAAACATGGGAAAAAAAAAATCAGTGACTAGAGCCTTGTACTTATAAATTTATAGAAAGGAGATTTCAGTCAGAGCTTGACATACATGTAGATTGTGGGAATGCATGATGAAATAGTTAAATTTTTTACAATCTAAATTATAATACAATGTTGAGGGAGCAACACATGGATTCTGGTGAAACCTAGTCGTTGCATAATGGTAGCCTAGGCGACCACTTTTGTAACAAGAGTGAAATTCTGTACTTCATTTCTCACTTCTAATATCCGTAGTGGTGCTTTCCATGCATAAAATGGTGTTTTGTTGCGGTATTATATTCCGAGTTCACTCATTCGGTTTCACCGAACCAGCTTGTTGTATGTTTTTTTTTTTCAATGAAGAGGAATCTAAATACTGCTGGGTACTGGATAGTTCTTTATTTAGTTTGAGATCATTTCACAAGAAAGGAAATAAGAATTTACAAATTACATATGAGTACAATGTACGTAGATCTACAGATTTACTTACTGTATACATTGATAACGATATCATGATCTGCATTGAGCACTCAAGAATATCAAAAATTATAGTCTGCCGAACATTGACTGTTCTCAAGGCCAGACACTGTACATTGTATACATTTTTTGTAACCATATTTGTTACTAATGTACATTCGAAACTCTTTATTAAGAGGTCTAATATAGGGGAGAGTGGGGTTAGTTGGAACACAGGGTTAGTTGAAACATTGCAATTTTCTTTAACGACAATAAATATATTTATGCAAATTTACCCTCTAGTTGTTGCTATTAGCAACTGCCATCCACCACATTTTAGACAGCACAAATGCTTCAAGCCTCATGAAGTTAGAAAGCAAAGTTTGTTTTTTCATACTCTGAGTAAATTTTGTCATTTTTACAAATGTTTTATTAACTCAGAGAAGATCATAGATTACGTTTGCCAGTTTTTGAGTATAGCAAACAGTTATATCAAGCTACAAAACAAAGTTAAATATATGGCATGTTGTTGTCCCTTTTTTGTGCTGTAAGCTTACAAATGTCAAATGGGCCTCTGGGGTTAGTTGGAACATTTTGAACGGGGTTAGTTGGAACATGTACTAAGTAAATAGGTTTCAGTTTAATAAAAAAATAATAATCATATGATTCAATTAAGTGTTCCGAAATATTCCTATACATGTACATTAGTGCACATTGGACGACTTTATTTTGGTTTAAACAAAATATCTTGCAGAATGCTACTTCACAGGACTTCAGAATATTTGTATGTGAGTGGATGCTAAACATGAAGTAAAAAAAGAATTTGAACACCAACCTTTAATATTTTAATTGGAATCAATAAAGCAAGTTAGCTGAACCCATGCAATAATGTTGCACGTAGTATAAATATAATTCTAAAGATACCATGCACAATGTTTCAACTTACCCCATACCTTGTTCCAACTAACCCCGTGTCCGGGGTTAGTTGGAACACTTGACATGGTCTTGTTGAAGATGGATTTTTTCCGGAACCATCACTTAGTTTAAGAATTTTATGGGGTACATTTGTAGCATACAGATATACACTCAAGCTGATTATTTATTGTTTCTTGAAATAAATCCGCTTTTGTTTTACGGCCATTTTTGTGAAAAATGTTCCATATAACCCCGCTCTCCCCTATCGGTAATGAGATTTCTGATATACAATGTTACAAGGTTATGGTCTTACATGTAGCACTACATTACATGAAGCTCTACATTTAATACATGTACATGTATTTGTATGTATTCGTTTGTTTTTGTTTGAGGGGGGTGGGGCTTCAGTCCCTCACTTTTCCAATAAATGTGTACAGAGAACACAAAAATGACCATCTTTTTGTGATTTTCAGCCAGTTCAGCAAATTCTGGGTTTTTGTTGCAATTTTTTTTTTTTTTTTTTTCAATTTTAATTACAAATTATGCAATCATGATGGGACAAAGAAAGAAAAAAGTTGGTCCGAGGGTAGGCACTATTTCATGGGTGAGTCGGTTTACACCAAGGTAAAATTTATCTTTAGGCTTCTATTCCTATGAGTATTTTGCTGCTTTTTGCTGCTTTTTGGGAGACCTTTTATCTAGCTTACAACATGTACATGTACATAAAGTAAATTATGTGATAATATCATTTTTTTTTTTTTTTTTTTGGGGGGGGTAAGAATTGCTAAAATTTAAGGCCTATAGACCTCTTGTGTTATTTTTAATAGAACTACTTTAACTGTACATGTAGCTTATCCAGTTGGGTCAAAAATTAACCCTCACTTGGCTAAAATGAATGAACTTCCATATTCACTATTAAAAAAAGAAATGGGCTGTTGAACTAATATTTAAAGGAAATCTAATAAGGAAATGTTAAGCTGAGAGTTGTTTGTTTTTCAATGAAGGTGACTTCCAGCAAGTTTCTGTTAGCTTGTTTAAATATTTTCCTGTTTCAAACAAACAATCTACTACATGTAATAAACATTTCAGAATCAATTTCTAATCAGTTGCTTTGGATCTGCAATTCCTGTGTCAGTCAGAATGACTTTATATACGAGTGAGTGTGTGAGCAGCGGAGCACAGTGAGTGCGCTGGCTGCAAGCTGCAGAGTTGATTAGCAATCCACTATCATGCCAGGTTCATGGCTAGCCTTCACATGTGATAGTGCTGTCTTCAGGGGAGGATCGAAGCCCAGTCTGTCTACTCAACTGATATCCATGCACGGCAGCTATTAACTTGTTGTGCATATGCAGGCCTTTTTTTTTTTTAATGGGCATCGTTGAAGCATTCTGCAGGTCGTGTGTGCAGTTTTAGCTATACTCCCATGTATTCATGGTTTTCTGCTGTTATTATTACCGGAGAGGATTTGTGATTGAGGTCTTGAGTAAAGTGCATGTAAGTATTTTGTGTGTAATTATGTATGCTCATGTGTCATGTGTGTATGTTTAGGAATGGAACAAATTGTACATTTTACAACTTAAGAGCTCATGAATGTGTGTTTGTGTGCACAATGTACAATAATTGACAGCTGACTGGCTATATACATGAACATGTACCTGTCTACAAAGTATCAAGCATTGTACAGGTACATACATGTAGCTGTTTTCATATGATATTTGTATGCCTATTTTGTATAATTTCAAGATTTTGTTTATTTTACAGTTACGTGTATGTACATGTACATGTACCTTTTAATCCTCAGTTCTTTATACAACTTTGCTGAGTATTGATAAATCAATGCAACAATAAAGGAATACATGTATGTTTGTTCAAATTTCGAGATTCCTTTTGAATAGAATAAACGGTAATATGACAAAAAACATATGGCATATCACTGGAAAGATGAGATCCAAAAACAATAATGTTTAAAGGGAAAGTTCACCCTGGGTTTAAATTGGTTTTTAAAAATGCAGAAAAATAAAAGAAAAATGTAAGTGAAGGTTTGAAGAAAATCGACCAAAAAATAACAAAGTTATAAATATTTAAAGTTTTGATTCTGTGACGTCACATGCAAGCTGCTCTCCTATGTGTTATTTAATGGAAATTCCATAAACTGTCATTTTTTTTCAGAGGAATATTATTTCACCTTTGAGGTCGATACTGGATATCATCAAACCTATTAATGTTCATATACATGCCTCTATCAAATTGGCCCATTCCTTTATCAAGAACCATTAAAAAAAAGACAAATTTATGGAATTTACATGCACACAACACATGGGAGAGCTGCTTGCACGTGACGTCACAGAATAAAAACTATGAATATTCGTAACTTCGCTATTTTTTGGTCGATTTTCTTCAAACTTTCACTCATATTTTTCTTTTACTTTTCTGCTCTTTTTTAAAACCAAGAAAATTCCAGGGTGAACTTTCCCTTTAACTATTAAAGAAAAGTCAAGGTCCTGGCAAATTGGTTATTATTTGCTTTTTCAATATAATGCTACTTTATAGACAGGAATTGGGAGGAAAATTTGAGGATGATATCTTTGTACATCATATGTATGCTAAATCAATGAAATAATCATCTGGAATGCCTCTTTTATTAAAGGGAAATAATATCAATGACAGTAAAGGGCTCCAAATCTATATGGCCAAATTGAAATTTTCTTACAGATTCAATGTCTAAAATTTTTAAATTATGTGTCCTTTGCTTGTTTTATAGTTTGTGTATTAAAAAAAAAAGAGCAATATAATTTATATTATTCAGTCTTACCAAGGTTACAACTCAGCTTGGTCTTTGCAGGGTTTAAAAAAAAGATGATAATGACAAATAAAGATATTAATTAAAATTAAAACTGACAAAAGGAGAGATTATCTAAGGCCGTGTGTTATAAGTTTGCCGCCTTTTGCGTTACATGCCAATTGGACTACATTTGTACAAACAGAACTTTTTTCTCTTCAAAGACCTGTATCTCGAAAAGTATACACCCTACTATAATTCAAAACTATACATTTTCTGAAAGGAAATTCATCAAGGAATCTAAATCTGCATTGAAAAATTATACCAGGTGCAAGATAAAAAAGTTTTCCAGAAAATATTCAGGAAATTTGGATTTCTTTAAATTTTCAAAGAGTTTTTATTCATCAAGTCACCTATTATCAGCCAAATAGTAATGATATATTATATTATGATAGAGAATATTCAGACCTTTCAAATAAGGTATAATTCATTATGGTTTACAATTTTAGAATAAAAAATATAAAGATCTGAAACTTAGCCCGAAAATATAGATTTTTTCAAATTCATGAGGGGATCGAGTCCTGCCAAGTACTGTTGCACCATCAAACATATTGTTTAAGTGATATGATGACCAGTATAGAGCAGAGTATAAGCTTCAGTTTGGTGCAAAATTTACAAAAAAAAGCTAAAATTTGTCAGAGATATTGCAGTTTCCCAAACGGTAATTGCAATATCTCTCATTCCAAATGACTTTGTACAGGAGGCATTGCTTTTTTAGGTCAAATAATGATTGTTGGGTCTTCCTGGGTACTATTGTGACATCAAACCTATTCTTCAGTGACTTTATGGTATAAAGCAGTTTATAAGCTTCAGTTTGGTCAAATAATGATTGTTGGTCTTCCTGGGTACTATTGTGACATCAAACCTATTCTTCAGTGACTTTATGGTATAAAGCAGTTTAAAGCTTCAGTTTGGTATCAAATTTACAGTCATAAGCCAAAATTTGGCAGAGAAATTCAAGTTTTCCCCAAATCAATCACAAATGTAAAATTTCCCATTGACTTTGTACAGGCGGCGCCGCTTCCGGCACCACCCCTACTGTCCTAAACTTTAACCATTGTAACTCCACCAGAATGTGACCTGGAACAATGAAACTTCACAGGGAGCTAGCACAGTAACATAGCTTCAAAATGAGATCAAATTTGTTACATGAACTTTCTTACTTTGGAAAATATTAACAAATTAATGCTGAAAAATAGCAAAAAGCGTAACAGCACACCTATTTGGGTGGCGAGTTCATAAACACACGACCCATGATAATAATGATACAAATAAAACGTAAATTTTGGATACATAACACATAAGTATTTTAGGCAAAGGAGGTGGGGGGGGGGAGCGGGTGGATTGTTTCTGATCTGCTTGTTTGTTTGAAAATTGGTTGAGTTAATTGTCGGCTATTAATAAACACAATGCCATGGTTTAAGGTTGTAATTTTCCAAAACTTAAAAAAAAACCCACCCAAAACAAAAAAACAAACAAAATACACACACACAACTCAAAAGAACACTGTACCATGATTTTTTCCACCATAAAAATTTAAATAATCGTAGAATGGTTGTTGGCCTTTTGATTATGATTTTGATGCTAAGATGTACATTTTTGTAGGACTTAGCTTTTGAAAACACAGAAACAAACTTCATTTCATAGACTGAATAAAATGAAAATATGGATATATTCATAACACCTTTTATACAGAAGAGTACAAAGATTAGAAAAAAAATTATCGGTATAGGTTTAGAATAAAGCTTATGTGTGTATGAAGGGACATAGTGCAAGGAATAAGCAAAAATATTTGTGTACAGATTTCTCAATTTTGGACAAGTGGAAGAAATTCACAAGAGCATAATTTCATGATTTAAAAAAAAAATGTTTTTCGATAATTACATGACAAAAAACAAAAAACAAAAAAACTTATGAAAATGAAATTCTCAGAAGGAATTAGTTGTGAAAATATAAGTACTGTGAAAATACAGCATGCTGTTATGATAGGAACATGTAGTTAGAAGTAAAAAGAAATGACAGTTCACAAGATTGCTATTTATCAAAGTACAAATTAGCCTTTATGATTTATTGACATTAATTGCCCGAGTTTACGTACATGTACTTTGTAGAGTACCTAGAAACTTTGACCATGTATTGTAAGTGCTGGCATAACTGACCGAGGATTCCCAAGAATCTTAATTCTAAGATATTGGTTTTGAGTTGACCACTTTCTGTTAAGTTTCATATTTGAGCAAGATAATAGGGAGTGGAAAATTTTAAAATGTCATCTTGCTAAATGGCAGTAGTGCTGAACAGTCATTAAATCTAACCCGACATGTATTTGATTAGATTTTGACACCAATTGAAACCATGTTAGACTGCAGTTAACTCCTGACCTATAAGTGAAGTCTACTTGTACATAATTACATTAGAATGTAGATCTCTTGAATCTTTATTATTTTACTTTCCCTTTTGCAGTTTCCTGATGGGTGCTACAAATCTTTTGAAGCTTGGAACAGCCTTTAAAGATCAAGTTGAGCAACATCCTAATTTGTGAGCTGAATATATATACACCAGCAGGAATTCGTGCAAAAGGAGCTGGATTCATTTTGTAAGGTAATTTTGCAGAGATTTAAGATATAAATCAGCTACACTAATGTTTCATCGTTATTTGTAAGCAAGGTTAATGCCTTTTGTCCTGGAAACCTTGAGCAAAACATTTGGGGTCTGTATGCACCATGTACCGTTACCAGTTTTTATGTTATTGAGTGAAAATTTATGTCCTTTAATGGAAGGTGAAATAATTCATTGCTAGTATTAAAATTATTACTTGTAATATTATTATCACTGTCTTACGATACATACTGTTTTCTTTCTTTCACAACAGTTCGGACTCCTGATCTTGTGGATGGTCATTAACAGCAGCCTAAATGTTAAGACTGATAAAACCCCAACCATACAAGTGCAACCAGCTACAGACTCTGTTTTAAATTTAGGAATGGAAATGGGACAAAATGTGTTCAAAGGATGACAGAGGAACTGAAAGCGATGCTGATGTGGAAATGATCCTGTAATCAAAAGCTTTCATTGGACAGGAACCTTGATAGATTTCAATTTTTTTTTAAAGTGCAATATCATGAACAAATTAAGGTTTCTCTCGAAGTCCACTTTCGATAACAAATTTCAGCCCCTTTAATGACACAGAAGCTGAGTATTAGACGCATGGTCAACATGCTGCACCTACCCTCCATCCGCAGTTCACGGGAGACTCCGGGACTGCCAAATGGAACCGAGCCAGATGTCGTTGAAGTCCGGACGTATCACCTGTGGGAATTTCGTGCTCCCGTTGAGTGAGCGTTTAACGGTCGAGCAGGTGTGTACCAAGGCAGCCAAGTTATGTGGCATCGCGCGTCTTACAAGTAATCTCTTTGGGCTCTATGATAAGACTAAGAAGAAGTGGCTATGTCCAAAAGCTGAGATATACTCCAGGAATGAGAGACAGTCCAAGCAACTGGAGTACCGGGTACGGTTCCACACGGCCACCATGTGTCCTTCGGGTGATTCACAAGTTCATGCTGCTGGAAGAGAACGTTGTGAACTACATGTTCTGTCAGTATAGAGAGAGTTTCCTCAACGATGAGTTCCTTGGTCTGAGCACCGAGGAATCGTTAGGCCTCATGGTCCTGGACTTCATGCAACACGTTAAAGAGAATGGGACAGCGCAGACGCACCTTAACGGGAGAATGCGCTTCAAACGCTTCTTGCCAAAGTCTCTCAATGAGGGGCTCTCGTGGTGGACAAGAGAAAGTTACGGCGGAAAGTACAGACTGCGCTCACAGATTTCCGTGATGACCCGCGGGAAGCGTTTGCTTTCAAAGTGATGTTCCTTGTTTCTCTGAGCGAGGAGATGAAACAAAAGTGGGGAACAGAACAATTTACAATGGCAAATGGAGATATCTATGAAGTTAGTGGAATCAAAGGAGTCACAAAGAAGAAGCTTACATATGGGGTGAGTATTGCAAATGGAATTGGAATAGTGATTGGGAAAGTCTGGGATATTTACTTTGATATGGTTGTGACGATCGTTTCCCAATAAATTTACAAAACATGCTACTGTTATGTCGTTACGTAGTTTAACGTTTATAGTGCTGGTTTGAATCCCTCCTGAGTTCAAGATATTTTCTTTAGCTTGTTTTCATTAATACAGCATCTTATCCAACACAACAGGAGTTAAGTTTCTTCTGTTATGAAGCTTATCTTGGCGCTCATAGCAAATTAAATTGTTTTAGAATATACATAGTAGACACTTGCATTTATTGGTGAAAAGGAAACCAATTTTTTAAAATATTCGGTCATAATTGCTGCACGCAATACGTACATGTATAGTATATTTCTTAATTAATATTTTCTTGCCTACATGTTTAGTGGCCTTTTTTTTTTGCCCTTCCTTATAAAGCATCAATTGCTCTGTACCCCATGTCACTGATGACATTACCATAGAATAGACTGAACACTGAACGCCTTATTCCAAATGACTAACATTTTGTTTGACTATCATAATACGCCCATCTGTTTCTGTTTAGTTTCAATTACCAACTACTCTGATGTGAAGCCTGTATGTTTGTATGTGTATCCTCTGGTTGCTTACATACAATGTATGTATGGACTCATTTTTTGGTCCTCAAAAGATCAAATGAACGAAAAACAGCCAATCAACAATATTGCAGCTCATTATTCCTGGGGTCATACAACTAGTTGATTGTTATCCAGGCACCTTTTTGTGGGTTCTACACAGTGATTTAGTCAACGCTCAACACTTACATTTTTTTTTGGTTGCCCTATTGGGCAACCCAAATATCCATATTTTCAAAATTTGGGAGCCCGAATCAATAATCTGGTTGCCCGAAAAAAAAAAAATGAAAAGAAGATAATAAACAAAACAACAAAGTTTCCCCTTTTTTGTAGGGCATGAAGGAGGCAGTGGAGTTGGTGAGAGAGAGGGAAAAAATGTGTTTAGGACTGGGAGTTATTGATAAGCACTTTTCTTCATTTCATCTTATTTTTTCCTATTCATAATTCATACACCAATTATCATCAAATGTATGCCGTCATCGCGTCAGTTAATTATGCTGCAATAAATTGATAAATTAAAAGCATGAACATAAGTTTCAAAATAAAAAATTGACATCCAAAAAAGATGTGTAAAAAAAGTAAGAAAACAATTAGATGCTGAACTTTTTCTGTGGTCTAGTTTAATAAAAAAAAAAATCATCCACCGTTTCACCCAAAGTATGCCAAGATAATTGATTTCATCAGACAATCACTGCATCACTTTTAGAGAGGATAAAAGTAAGCCCCTTCCAAGTTTAGAACTTCCGAAATGCACCTGCTGCCAGAGGCTCTCACTGCCAGATTCTGCCCTTCTGCCCAAAGACTTCTGGGAGGAATGCAACACAGTTCATGCTACAAACACTGCAGGAAAAACTACCAAAAATCGATTTAAAAAAAAAAAAAAAAAAAAAAAAAAAAAAAAAAAAAAAAAAAAAAAAAACCTTTTTTGAAAACTAAATTTCAAATGTTCCTGGGGTAATAGGTTTCAAGATCATATTTTCTAATGCTCATTCTTTGAAAACTGGACACCCAAGACCAAATTTTAACCTTAAAAACCATGAGCAAAAACCTCAAAAAGTGTCAGTCTACACCAATTAGCATACATGGGACTGGACACAGACAATCGGCGGTTTAAAAAAATTAGGATCATTTCTGCTCTGATATTTTACTTGAAATTAGTTTTAATATCACATTTTGGTGTTTGAAATAGTCATCAAATATTTCAATACCTACATACCTAGTGTTACATTCCAAATTTCCCTATGTCTGCAAAAATTATGAGGGTCAATTCGGGCAACTACTTTTTGATGATTCCTCTGATTTGAGGGTCCTGGTAGGCGATATAGGCACCCCGGGCGCCCGGGCGCCCCTTAGTGTTGAGCCCTGATTTAGTTTTCTGTCAACTCAACCATGTAGCAGCACTTACTATACCTGTAGTTCCTCTCTGAAAGTTACTCAGAAATGTGTTTCCATCCTTTACCTGTTTATCTTTCCTCGTGTAAGTGTTGCTTGTGAGTCAGAGGAAAACAGGTTCTATTTTTAAGCTGTCACTCTATCCTGGCCCGTTGCGTCCACTTTAATGGTTTAAGAGTTATTGTAGGACTGGGTCAGGAAAATACTTGCTAAGGATATCCAATTATTCACGAGACCCAGAGAAAGAAAACTTACTGCCAAGTTCTAATGTGAAGGACCTTTTAAGACAGGAAGAATCTGAGGAAGAGTTATAAAAAACAAACAAACAAACACCAAAAACAAACAATTCTTTAAACTTGAAATTGTGCCACTCTTTTTTGGTACTTTGCATCCATTTTTATAATTAACCTAGCCTCTAGATGAGGCCTCTTGCTGTTTCCTCTGAATTGTTTTTCTTGAGACTCGTGAGCCGTGCAGAGGCAAGGCCTATATATGCACTCTCGTAAACGCAATTCAATATTCATATATTCAACGGCTATGGATCATTTGACGAGCATTCCAAATATGGTGGCAACTCGAAACTCTCCACCAATCAAATAAGAGCAACTGCTGTTCATGTATACGGACATCAAGATTGTGTGATTGTGTGTCAGTGTTTGTAATTGGTCATTTTCCCAAGCGGGAATGAGCTAGCTAGCTGTATACAGTGCGTCCCTGAAAAAAAGTAAAATGAAAACTTTTATGATTCTCATATTTATGAAAAATGTATTACGTATTGTGTACATTGTACAATGCAACAAAGACTTTAAGAGTTGTAGCAAAAGAAGTACAAAACAATAGAACAAAGAAACAAAATTTTTGTTCAGTGCATTTATATGAACAATGCCAATTCTCTTTTTGTACAAGATGTCTATTGCAGGGGAAATATAAAAGTTATAATGCTACAGTATAATACTTTCAAATGTGAATCATACTCAAATACAAATGAACTGTGCTTTGGTATTACCCTTCGGTAAACCAGGACTTTGTATTTAGAAATTACATACTTAGTAACAATTTTTTTTTCATAAAAATACTTTGTTTTTCCCCCACCAGGATGAAGATGTTCAAGACTCTTTTCCATTTCAAGACATCATTGATGTTACAATCTACCCCTCAACTGCTGAGAGGGCCCATACGCTCTTACAGATCAATCGCAGGTCCACTCCGCCTATGGTAAGTATAAAGTTTGCAGATTTTGATTCTAAATGTATTCTATAATAGTGACCTACAGGATGTTTGTGTAAACCCCCGCCTTCAGCTTTCAACAATGCTTGATTTGTGTGTCAATTTACTCAACCCATTGCAAAGTGTTGATCTCTCCCTCTTTCACAGGTTATTATTGTACATGTAGTTCTTGAAAAAAAAAAAAAAAAAAAAAATACCTCAATATCATTCATTATAAACATTAATCATTTGTTCATATTGATTTGTAACATCGCTCATAATAAATCATATTGAATGGAAGTATTCATTGGACTCGGTGAAGCTACTTTTTAATTAGGCCATATTGTGAACTTCTGCAATGATATCCTAGTAGCTCTCTTTTTTGTTTACACACTTCACTACTACATGTAGGCTATACTATTAATACACATCTGAGGAAGTAAAAAAAAGAAACAACCCTGGGTATGGGCGGGGATTAATTACAGTAGCTGAACAGAGTATCAACACAATGAATATGCACTGAGGAAGTAGATCCAAACACTATCTACTATCATCAGTTGAGGAACTGCACTGAAGGGCATACTTCCTACAATGTACTCGCCAATAACAGGCTTGTTCGTCACAGCCCACCACACAGGCCTTGAGCTACCCTGGATATCCAGGGGTGCCTTTGTGTGCCTGGGCTTCCTCTTTTTCTCTACATGGCTTCAGACACAGCGACCCAGTTGGCCTGGATTTACAAAAACCTCACTTATATGTGATTGTTGATGTCTGGTATGAAAGCATTGATTTTGGAAGATGGAGAATGGGACTGATAATCCTACATGTAGGCCTATCCTACTGTCATATGAAAGGGGGGATGGATATAGGCCTATTACCCAATTACAATCACAATTTTAACATTCCTTGCAAGACTTTTACCTTCTACATACAAATGTAGGCCTACATGTATCGTCCACTGCATGGTTATTCAGACTGTTGCATGTGATATTTGATTTAAGAAGAACAATTTTTTTTTTTTAAATCATAAAATATATATATATTCAAATACAAGTGCATGTACATGTACGATACTGCACATTATTCAGGCCTACATGTACCTATTCATTTCTAATTTATCTTGAACAATATCCTGCTTCAGGGAATTGATGCGTTGATAAAATATAATAAATAATAATAGTTCCCAGAAAGAATGTCAAGTTAGTAGGCCTATGCGTAAAATAACCCAATATTACATAGTGTATCTTTATGTGGAAGTGTTTCTTTTTTCATTTGATTTGAAATGGTTTTTTAGGAAAAAATTCATGGCGGCTAATGGCCGAATTACGAATTTTTGTAAAAAGTAAAAATATAACATACAACTGATACACATGATCTTGCAACTGTACAATTACATGTACATTACATACTTGTATATGCAGTAAGAAATGTCCTTGAATGCAATATGACTTTTGGTGGCACAGACAGTATGTGTGCAAATGATATCCAGGGAAGTTCAGAGTTGGATATGTGCGAAAGGTACAGACACATCATCTGTTGAGTGCAAAAAATTAAAAATGAAAAAAATAAATAAAAATAAAATGAAGAATTCCTCCAAAGTGGACCTCAAAGTATGTAGAAACAAATATTGGTTATGATACCTCCTACAACCTTTAAAAGAATAAGCTCCTTACATGAGGTATAAATTATTTGACCAAGAAAATAATTTATACCTCATGTAAGGAGCTTAAACATGGTTTATTAGAAACAGAAAGGAATATTACTTAGAAAAGCAGTATGAAGTACTTGTGTAATACATTGCACTGCTCAGCTGATTTCCATGGCTGGTCATCATTCACATTTTGTTTACATTCAGTTTTCTTTAGTTTTTTTGCAAATACCCAAGAATATGCTGGCAGCTCTCAACGTAATTTAAATATCCCGATTTGCTGGTAGTTGGATTTTGTTTGTAAACCAGCCTAGTTGTTTTGACAATGGTATTTTGTGACCGTGAGTGTTGATATCAATCCATTGAATGTTTTGATTGATTAATTTATTTCACTTGACTGCTAAAGAAGGAATTATGTGTAGGCCTATACATGCACACAGTATACCAAGAGACCTATATGGCTTTAAGTCCTGACCAAGGAGCTTGCATTTTTAAATCTATATTGTTTTCTTGTTAGAATGTGCAAAAAATACACTGACACACACATACATGCACACATTATGTAGCTGTACTAATTGCATTTTAATTTCACTTTGCATTTTCATACATAGAAGCCAAAATTATGATGTGACTCATATCAAAATCAGACACAAGTCGCTAGAAAAAAGTAAAAGATTACGACAAAACAATCCATTTTTTAAAGGCTTTTGCCCAATCATTTCTACTCCTTTTTTTTTTTTTTTACAGAGCATGCAAGAAACATTACACATTCAGAAAATAAAAAAAAAAATATTTTACCCAAAATAATTTTTTATTATTTTGCCGATTATCTTGACACTGTGCTGAATTAAATGAATAAATGTAAGAGAAATAAAAAAAAAAGAGAAAAAGAAATAAGACCAATGTACATGTAGAAACATAAAGTATTAAAAAGGTAACAAGTGACAGTATAGAACTACATGTAGTGTACATGCACCAGTATATGTATGTACATGTACATGGATGTAAGTTAATTGAAAAACAAAGAGTAATTAGTCATCCATTTAAAAGCCAGGTACATACATTGTACACACTCTAGCTTGAGGGGTTGTCCAGTGACTAGGGATATTCAATCATTATTAGGAGTGAGAGGCCAGTCTTCTGAGTTCTGTGATGAGCTCACCTCCAGTTTGAGATATAAACATAAACAAAGAATGTGTCATATTTTACTTCCATTGCACAATATGGAAGATTATATGTACCTGTGCCAATCCCCTTGTAAAAAAGGATTTTCCACAAAATCTAATTTAACATTAAAATTTTAGCAATATAATAAT
Organism: Paracentrotus lividus; assembly: GCA_940671915.1. Classification (NCBI taxonomy): domain Eukaryota; kingdom Metazoa; phylum Echinodermata; class Echinoidea; order Camarodonta; family Echinidae; genus Paracentrotus; species Paracentrotus lividus. The sequence continues at coordinate 31,676,345 of CALNVZ010000174.1, read as the reverse complement.
TAGCTAAGAACTCTATCCATATATTATGCAAAACGGAAGATTGGTTGCTTAAATTGTACGCTGCTTCGTATACATGTACATGTAGCATCAATGATTTAGCTTGCCTGGTACTCGCGCTGGGTGAAATAATGTAGCCAAGGATAGCGCTTTATCAAGACGAACAACGTATATTTGCACTGAAAAATACTGTCTGAATTCTGGAGTATTCAGGATTATGTACTGCAACAAAAATACATTAAAATTTGTCATGCATGTATTTAAACTGGTCGTTTTTATTTTGCTTGTTCTGCTAAATTAGGGGAAGTCATGATGGAAGGAAAATGCAAAAACAACAAAAAACAAAAAACAAAAAACAAACAACGAAACAAACAAACAAACAAAAATCATGCATACAAATATAAAAAGGTAACATTTTATAGCGCATCTTGTATGGGAGATCTTGTATGATTTACAAAATGTAGATCTTCAATTTGCTCATTTTTGTAAGCAGATAAAGGCAATTAGTGGTATGGTCCACTTATTATAGAGTACTTTATGAACAGTTAATCATTAACTTGTTATTAACTCCTTCCACTCATTTATGTACCATGTACAGTATAAAGCTGACATGATTTTATAAATGGAACATTTCTAAAACAAGGGATTATTTAAAATCACCTGAAACTCCATTAGGGTTTCATTGTTGCAGTTTCAAGATGCCCATTCCATGGTTATTGCTGCTTGTTTTGGTATGTTTTTGTCAAAAAGCTATCTTCCCGTTATGGCGCATCTTATGCTGCTATGAGAAATCCTCCACTCCCTGTTTTGCTTCCGAGATATTTTCTCTTCCTTATTTTCCGAAATAAAAGAGAAGGCAAGCTCTGAAACTTCTCACTGAGGCAGACTGCTCAATTTAGAATGTGGACAGCTTCACGCTGGGTATCGCTTTCACTGCTAGAAGGTCGACCGAACCCTTTGGGCGCACACAGACTATTCCTTGCCGTTTCATAGCTAAATCGATCAAATTTCTTGCAGAAAATATTTTTCCTGAAGATAGGCTGTAAAACTATTCTTGCAGCATTTATATTGAGAAATTTCATGAAATAGTCAAGGGTGTTGACATTTCCAGAACATTTCTGGTTGAATTGTATCTTGAACTGCAAATTCTCATGGTGTACATTTTCAGCATGATATTTCTTCAGCCTTTGGAGATGAAATGTTATAGGATTTAAAAGAAATGTTTAGATTATTCCAGGCACCAATACCTCCTCAGGGATTCTGTCACATGACATTCTGTAAATTTATGTGTTTACCATTTTCTTGATTTTGAATAAATGTATGACAACCTCCAAAACATCATACTGTGAGAACTGCATGTAAATGTTTGTTTGGGTCCATGACAATTGTTCTGACCAAAATTGCTCTGTGGTTAATAGGCCTACTTATTGAATGACTAACTTCAGCCCAGGACTAAACGCTACATGTAGGCCTCATACCTACATGTAAATTTTGTCCTAACCCTTGTAACGACCTGTAATGTCGCAGATATCACACTAGTGCATTAATAAGCGGCTTTCGGAGCACTACGGTAGCATGACTACGGTAGCTCTCCAGAGCAAAAATCGAACTGCGCATGCGCAACTCCCTTTTTGCTACCGTCTTCTTCCCAAACAGGACGGTAGTCGAGCGATTTAGCGTACGGTGTAGAATGACTACGGTAGGCATAGTCTTGGTATGTTTTATGTACATAAAATAAAAAAAATACATTACAATGATAAAGCGCAAATGGAAGAAAGAAATATCTAATAGAAATGAAAGTTAAAGGACAAAACAAAGAAATACATAAGAATTTAAAGGAGAGAAGAGGAAAGAAAGATAAACAAAGAAATACATAAGAAATGGTAGACAAGAAGATTGAAGAAGGATAAAACAAAGAAATGCATACAAATTTATAGGAGAGAAGAGGAAAGAAGGATAAAACAAAGAAATACATAAGAATTTATAGTAGAGAAGGGGAAAGAAGGATAAAACAAAGAAATACATAAGAAATGATTGGAGAGAAGAGAAAAAAAGGATAAAACAAAGAAATACATAATAATTTACAGGAGAGAAGAGGAAAGAAGGATAAAACATAGAAATACAAAAGAATTTATAGGAGAGAAGAGGAAAGAAGGATAAAACAAAGAAATACATAAGAAATGATTGAAGAGAAGAGAAAAGAAGGATAAAACAAAGAAATACATAAGAATTTATAGGAGAGAAGAGGAAAGAAGGATAAAACAAAGAAATACATAAGAAATGATTGAAGAGAAGAGAAAAAAAGATAAAACAAAGAAATACATAAGAATTTATAGGAGAGAAGAGGAAAGAAGGATAAAACAAAGAAATACATAAGAATTTATAGGAGAGAAGAGAAAAGAAGTATAAAACAAAGAAATACATAAGAATTTATAGGAGAGAAAAGGAAAGAAGGATAAAACAAAGAAATACATAAGAAATGATTGAAGAGAAGAGAAAATGAGGATTAAAAAAAAGAAATACATAAGAATTTATAGGAGAGAAGAGGAAAGAAGGACAAAACAAAGAAATACATAAAGTTTTATAGGAGAGAAGAGTAGAGAAGGATAAAACAAAGAAAAACATAAGAAATGATTGAAGAGAATAGGAAGAAAACTGACTAATACATTAAAAATGATAGAAAAGAAGGTAACAGAAAGACAAAACAAAAAAATACATAGGAATAAGTTTAAAGAAATAAAGAGGAGATACACAGAAATGCTATTCACCGTCGTCTTCGCAGACTGCGAAAGCTCTTACAAGTCACGACGGTAGTGCGAGTGCGAGGCCAGTACGGTCGATTAAACCCACCGTCTTGTTACCTACCGTAGTGTTCCCGAAAGCTCATTATTGACGTCTGGGACCAACCTGTAGCGTCACCATCCGAAAGACGTGACTGGGATTTGAACCGCATCAGTTTGTAAACTGATTTTCTTTTTCCACAATGTGAACAATTCAAATGATTTCAGTTATTTTCTCTAAAAGGCCCACAAACATAAGAATGGGATGGAGGCTCGAATCCCGGTCACGACATTTGGATGATGACGTCAAATGTTGGTCCCAGACGTAAAAAATGCATTTTTGTGACCAGATTGTGACATTATGCTTGAAGGGACATAACCGGTCGTTACAACCCTACATAACCCTACATCTGTAATAGACAAAATAAAGCACTGAGCAATTGTGAGCAAACTAATGTTCACACACTATTTCCAATAGTTTCTTCAAGAACAGGACAATACCCATGTTCATGTACATTTGTAGGCTGCCTTGGGTAACTTGAAATTAGCCACAGGTACATGTACGTAGGCAGTACCATGCCATTTTCTCCTCAAATTTCTGAATTTAAACTGTATTGCCAAGTATAGAAGTCTAAACATAAAAAGAGCAACGAGGGTAATTAAATTTGAGCATGACACTAGAGAAATCTTGCAGCTCTTTTTAGGGATTCAATTCTCTGCAAATGTGAGTGCATCTGGGATGCCCAAGGTTACATATTGAAATCTAGGTTTAGACTGCAATATCTGAAATTCCAGTGTTAAAAGGTCATAAAAGCCCTAGTGGGTCTATAACCTGAGATCCCATTGAGGTATGTAATTCCTTTGGGCTTGTCTCTTACTCCTCTAATGATGACTTGAAAGCTATAAGGTCATACATAACCCCAAGGCGCATCTGTAATATAGTATTTCAAAGTCAGTTGTATCTGACATAGAGCAGTGATTAAAAAAGCAATGGTGCATGCAAGGTAGAGGGGAACATGTCATGAAACTGCTTTAAGAGCAAGAAGGTCACATATACTGTCAGACCTAAATGTACAAATAGGACCCTTTCCAGTACATGTAGGTTTTTTTTGCAGGATCACAGCTGATTTTGGCAGTATGATTTACTTCAATAGAACTATACATTTGCCTACCATTGCTATTTGACCTCAAATCGCCGCAAACCGAAATTTACACCGAAATTTTTTTGCCTATCATTCGCCTATTTACCCCCACCCCCATTGAATAGCGCCCCTCCATTGACGAGGATGCGGCGAAAGCGATCCTATACCTTCCTCTAATCTCTTCGCCTCCGTCGAGATAAGTCGTGTATTTTTGCGCGCGCGCAAAAATAGCGTGTTTTTCTCCTTTTGGGACTTCCGTTGCGGTGTTTTGCGAGGTTATTTTGCTCAGGATAATCTTTTGAGTATTCTGAGCTCTCCTTTTTGGTCTGGTCTTTTTGGTTTTACCGAGATTTGATAGTTTTTATCTCTCTGTGATCGTTTATTTTCACGCTCTCTCTTCCGTAGACTTCGTACGTTCATTACTGCGTGTATGTTATACGTGTCGTGGTTTACGTTTGAGTGTTGTGTGTGTTTGCGGCGCACAGAGTTTTTGTGCTCCGCTTTTTTGATAGACCCGCCTATACCCCCTTTTTGTGTATTAACACCTTTCTCTCTCTTTTTTATTTACAGATTCATCTTGTCTAATTTTCTTCTCGGCCCACTTCATATAGAAGGAAGCGGGGAAGAAATTAGCGAGCAAGCGTGTGTTTTCTTCGGAGAAGTCCCCCTTGCGGGGGGTAGAGGCTTGTCGTTCGAGGAGGCGTTGGACGCTGTCCGTTCCGCCTTCTCACCACCTCGAACTTCGGTGAGTATTTTTGGGTCGAACACCGGCGGACAAACTTAGCTGCTCGGCTTCGTGCGGTCCTCAGAGTAGCGGGACCGCTGTATGACCGGCAGGATTGGCGGCGTCCAGGACGATGACGATTATGGCCCTCGCGCCGGATCCGATAGTCCTTTGCCACGTTCGATCAACGGGAGATCTAAAACGGTTATATCGGTTCACAACCCGGTGGCCGGTTCTCTGGTTAATTCAGTACTGGCTGAAGGCGCCGGGTTCATTTCTCTCACCGGTGCAGAATCCCATTGGTGCCTGCTGGCTTCGCCTGGCATAACCGGATCGAGCTCGGTTTCTATATCGAGTTTGTCCGGACCGGATATCGGCGCCGACCCTTAAATGAGGTAAATCGGATCCGCGAGTCGGTTTCCGTACGCGGTTTTGGGGTTGAAGTACCGTTAAAGACGACCTATATCCTCGGAAAGTAGGCCGCTTGTCGGTTACTCACTAGCCGGATGACATGTCCAGAGCCTTCGCTCTGTTACTTGTCGCGGATATCCGGCAGAACGGGGACGTTCCCGACCATATATCCGGTCGGCCACCTTTGGTGGGGGGTTCCGTCTCTCTCCGTTTTCATACGGACATCGGCACCGTTCCCTTAACTGAGGTAAATCGGATCCGCAAGTCGGTTTCCGTACCGGTTTTTGGGAGTGTATACCGTCCAATGCGGACCTGTATCCTCGGATAGTAGGCCGCACATTGGTTCCTCACTAGCGCTGCTGACACGTTCAAAGCCGTCGCTTTGTACTTGTCGGCGGATACTCCGCAGAGCGGGACGTCCCCGACCATAATCCGGTCGCCCACGTTTGTGGGGGGTCTGTCTCTCTTCCTTTTCATACGGATATCGGCGCCGTTCCCTAACTGAGGTAATTCGGATCCGCAGGTCGTTTTCCGTACCGGGTTTTGGAGTGTATACCGTCCAATGCGGACCTGTATCCTCTGATAGTAGGCCCGACATTGGTTCCTCACTAGCGCGGCTGACACGTCCAAAGCCGTCGCTTTGTTTTCTTGTCAGCGGGTATCCGGTAAGCGGGATGTCTCTCTCTCCGGTTTTATTCTCGGAGTGTGTCGCCTTCCTTTCGGATACTACGTCGTTGAGGCGTGAAGGTTTTCGGGATCCCGTTCCGTTTCTTTTCGAACCAGGTCCGTTATAGGCGGCGTTTCTTTTTGAAGCCTACACCCCGTCTTCCAAGTCGTTTTCGCTTCGGATCGGCACCGCATCTGAGGCGGGCCCTTCCGTAGTGAAGCGTCGTAGACTTGCTTTTCCGGATCCCGATCCGGTTCCCGCGGGGTTCAGTGCCCTTTACAGGCGGCACTTCGGTTTCAGAGCGACTTCGTTCGTTGTGCCGAATCCGGATCCGGTTTTTCGATAGGAACTCTGTCCCCACTCAGGTTGGACACTTTCTTTTCGGGTAGACATCAACTCTCGGATGCCATTCGGGTAGTTGGGTGTACCTCCGGAGTTTCGCAAGTGGTTTAAGCGTTACGTCACCACTTCCGATTCACCTCTATGGATGGTTCCTCCCTCCTTGTGAGGAGTTGGATGCTTCCTCGTCAGACGATGAGATCTTTTCGGTGTGGATTCTCACGACTCATGTTGAATCTCATCTGACCCCTGTACCGCCTTTCGGTTTTGTTGATATCGCGGGATCTCTCCCGGGTTAATACTTCGTTGGATATTTTGTCTGACAAAGTTGTACCTGAAGTCTTTGTAAGAGCTTCCTGTGACGAAACGAGTCACAGGCTTATTCCCTTTCTTTCGTTCCAGAGGTCGGAAGTGACCCCTGAAACTTCGGAGGGGCTTTAAGTTTCTTTTCGGTTAGGTCGAAAGCTTTTACGTCCTTTCAGCTTTGAGTACAGGATTACTTTTGTAATCTGACTATCCGATTTTGACTTTCATCCACGAGTTGGGCCTTTCTCCGCCAGTTCGGGTCGAGATTCTCCTGGCCCTAGAGAATTTTGGCGCTACATCCTCTTGTTTGGATGATGCCCGTAGAGTTCATATGCTTGAAGACTCTTCATTTCAAGCAATCCCTCATCCGGATAGTGTGCAGGAGTTTGACGTGACCTCCCCCTTCCTTACGGGTGCAACTTGGCAGACGTTTGCATTTTGAAGTTGACTCACGTTAGAAGCCAGGAATTGTCTACATTTCTTAGAGATGTTCGTCAGGCCCCATCGTCTTTTAGGTCTGTTTTACCTGGCTTCTTCAAAGCTCTCCTTTCAGGAAGGGCAAGAAGAAGAAGGACAAGGAGGTTTTCCGTTCCTGCTCGGTCGGCTTGGCTGCTCCTACTCAGGATCGTAGGGTAACCGTCTTTCTCCTGATTCTTATGATCGTCTGGTTTTCTCAAAACCAAGTCTCCCTCGTCCGAGGACGTGAGGTGGTAGGGCTTTTCCCGAGGCTTCGCGAAGAATCAGCCCTTTTCGTGCGGACGAGGAAGCATTTTTCCAGATGACTTCCGAGTTCGCTTGGAGATCCGGTGGGTGATCGACTTCGAGGTTTCTTTCGACTTGGAAGTCGATCACGGTCGATGTCTTTGTCCTCGCCGTGATCAAGAACGGTCTTCGGACTTTCTAGTAGAGCCTTTTCCGAGGGTTTTTTATCCGAAATCGATCACCGCCACATTAGATCCTTTTCAGGAACTTATTTCTCAGACGGACGGGTGAGGGATCACGACTTTCTGTGTCTCTCCCCGTTTTTGTGATCCCAATCGTTCAGGCTCGCTCAGGATGATCCTCATTATGAAGAGGGATCAACAGGCACATCCGCAAGTCACTTTTCAAGATGGACCCTTTGACCTCTATTCTTCCTGCTCTCGGTCAGGTCGACTTTGCGGTGTCTCTCGACTGAACGATGCCTTTTTCCACATCCCAATAGACCCTTCGTCGAGGGATTTTTGGATTGTGCTATAGGAAAGGACTCTTTTGCGCTTCAAAGCCCTTCTTTTGGTCTTTGTCCCGCTCCCAGAGTCTTCACCAGGGTATTTTCGGCGTTTGATGTCTTCCTCAGAGGCAAGGACCTTCGGATTTTAGCTTCTTGGACGATTGCTTCTCGTCGCCCTTTCGGAGGTCCTGCTTTCACACCATTTTCGATGTTAGTGAAAACGACCGAGATTTTGGGATTATGATCAACTGGTCCAAGTCGGATTTAGTTCCCTCCCGAACTCCGATCTACTTGGAGGCCCAGTTAGATATCAAGAATCAACTGGCTCGGCCGAGCCTTGAGAGGATTAGAGCTCTGGTCAGTCTATCAGTCCCTCTGAGCATGCGGAGGGTTCGAGCCGAGGTTTTTTAGAGATGGCTGGGGTTTTTAGCCAGCCTGGTGGACTTCTTGCCATTTTGTCGTCTCTTTATGAGACCTTTCCGGCTGCATCTCCTGAAGTTTTTCAGGCCGAACCTCAGCTCCCCTCTGGTCTGGTTTTTCTTTGACGGTAGAGAATCAAGAAGCTTCTCTCTCCGTGGACGAACCGTACCTTCTTCAGGAGAAGAGATTCAAAGACCTCTTCACTCGATTACAGTGACCAAGACGAGTCTCTTCGGAGGTGGGGGGGGGGCCATTGTCAAGGTCGGATGGTTTCCGGATCTTGGGTCCTCCGAGGCCGCTGCCTCACTTTAACTTGGAACTTTGTCGTTTCTGTTTATCCTTCACGTTTTCGCGGCTTTTTGTGGGCCGTCGGTGTGATTCTCACGGACAACACCTCTCGGATGGCCTATCATCAACAAACAAAGAGGACACACTCTTTGGAGTTGATCGAGGTAGCGTTCCTCCTTTGGGAATGGTGCAATCGGGAGAAGATCGTCCGGTTGCCTCCCACTCTCCAGGGGGGACTTTTCTGTTAGCAGACTTTCTATCCCTGGACAACAGACTTCCTCGGCTTACTCCCGAGTCAGGAGACTTCTGCTTTCTTTTTGGACACGTTTCCCTCTCTGAAGGGTTGGAAGAACTTTCGCTTTTCCACCATTCAAGTTGATCCTCTTTTTCTCAGGAAGTTCAGGGAGGTCAGACAACCGGTGGTCTTGATTGCTCTCTACTGCCGGTTCGGGCCGGGTTTTCAGGGATCTTTTGCTCCTGTTAGCAGGAGAACCGCTGCCCCTTCAGGCCGTACGCGGGGACTTAATTTCTCTCTCCTCGTCGGGGCTCTCAAGCGAATCTATCGCCTTCTTTTAACTGCTTGGCCTCTTTCGGCCAGACGGCTAGGGATGATGCTTTTCAGACGAGGCAGCTGAGCTGCTAGTTGGAAGTAGACTGAGGTCGACTAGGATTGTATTCTTTCGCGCCTTGGGGCTTTCCTGGCCTGGTACGAACCTCTTGTGCAGGGTTCCCCAGAGAGGCTCCTTTGCCTCTATTGTTCCGATTTCCTTATTTCTCCAGCCTGGAGTTCTCCATAACTTTGGAGGCTTTGTCTAAGCCACGTTCGAGCCTTTTTACTCGATTTACCTGTTAAATTAGTCTTTAAGACTAGTTTCTCCTAGCAATAGTCTCTGGGCAAAGGAGGAGTTTCGCTACACGTTTCTCTCAATATCACCTTGGTCATATTCGTTGGAGAGATATTGGTTCGTCTGATTCCTTCAATCCTTCATAGCTTAGAACCAAACAGCCTCGTCGGACTCTATCGAGTTCTTCAGTCGTCCTCTGACAGGGTTCTCATCTTTCAGAAAAGACATTTCTAGTGCCCCGTCAGGGCGCCTCTTTTGGTTCGTCAAGTAGACTGAGAATCTTCGCACATCTTCACAGCTATTTGTTATTTCCCGTAAACCCCAATAAGGGTTTTCTAGGAGATATGTTATCCTGTGGTTAGTCTCCGCAATCAAGACTGCGGGGGTGAAGGCCCTTGTAGAGGGAAACTTCTCCCAAGGCCGCTTCAGACCAGGAACATCAGCTCCTCTTGGGCCCTATTTAACTAGGTAGTGGTGGAAGTATATTTGCAAGGCGGCCTTTTTGGCGTTCTGAAAATTCTTTCACCTCCTTTACCTGAATGGAATTGCTGCTAGTGAGGGTGTTTTTCTCCACGCACCTACCTCTCAAAGCAGCGGCGTCCTCCATAGTTCTTAACCGTTATAGTTGCCCTCCCGACTTTTGTCGTGCTGGTCGTAGCAATGGTAGGCAAATGTATAGTTCTATTGAAGTAAATCATAAAAATTACAATCTAATTTTATTATTTACGATATAGAAATATCATTTGCCTACAATCCTCCCTCCGTCCCCTTTCCGTTGCAACATACGGAAGTTCTTTGGGGCGATAGAGTTAGAGGAAGTGTATAGGATCGCTTTCGGCCGCATCCTCGTCAATGGAGGGCGCTATTTCAATGGGGGGTGGGGGTAAATAGGCGAATGATAGGGCAAAAATTTCGGTGTAAATTTCGGTTTGCGGCGATTTGAGGTCAAATAGCAATGGTAGGCAAATGTATATTTTTATATCGTAAATAATAAAATTAGATTGTAATTTTTATGACTGATGTCATAAAAGATAAAATCCAAATCCAAATATTGTAGTTCATCGATGTCTGTTTTGATTTTGTAATGAAACTGTCTATTTCTGTGGTTTTGCATGTAGGATTATTAGTGTCCTGTATGAAACTTGATTTCCACATTCATGACTGATACATTTTGTAAGGCTGTGAGAAAGTTTTACTTTCGTAACTTCTTTCTTTCATTAGAATCAAATGATTTTTTTCACACAAATATACAATAAAGCTGTTGACCAACAGAATTTTTCCATTTGAAAAAAAAACAACAAATAGATAAAAACATATATGGAAAACAAATACAATCTAGCTTTGGATATCTTCAGAGAGCTGTTGAAAATGCATCATTAAAAGAAACATGATTAAAACCAATGAGATACGTATGCATTATGTACAGAACATCGTGTGTAAGTTGCTACATGATACAAAAGAAATATGACAAACGTGTAGGCCTGGCTACATGTAGACCTACATGTTTTGTACTCCTTTTTTTTTAATGAGTAAACCATAATCAAAGTTGACACTGTCAGGCATAGGGACATGATATAATCTTTTTGTGTTCCTTTGCAAAAGACCCCAATGAATTATTCATAAATTGTTATCAGTATAAATTGGTTTTAAGATCCAAGCTTCAAAGCACTTACTCTGGGATTTTCATTTAATCTGGCTGCCCCAAATTGTATGTGGCTAGATTTTCCAAACTGCATTAGGGGTAATTGATTTATAATTTATGATATTTTGGGGGACAGTCAGATAAATTGTGAGTTCAGTAGTAGTTCAAGGATGATATGATATGGTCATTATATGTGAGTATATCATTTAGCTATAATGGAGATTGGAAAAGAGGTAGTGGCATAGAAATAGTGGAATAGAAAGAGAGAAAGAGATACTTGTAGATATGGAAGTGATGAGCAGAAAGGAGAAGAAAATAGAGAAAAGTGAGAGGGACATTCTATAAGATTTAGAAAGGTATTGGATAAAGAGATGAAAAGATGCGTACCGGTAATGGGAACTTAAGACCTGCACAAGGTTCGTTCAGTGGTCAATTTTAATTCCAAATAAGGTAATAGAAAAAGGTTGTCCATGGGCCAGAATTAAATTTTATTCTAAAGAAGAGACGGTTCATACAGTTCAAATTTTAAAATCAAAATATTGCATACTGCAAGTCACCATTTTCTTTGTATTTTGTAAAACTTAGGAACTGGAGTAGTAGAACTACAAGGCTTCATTGTAAACATACCACAATGTACATTGCACAAGAAAAAAAAAACGTAACAACTACATCACATGCGAAGATTAAAGGGGAAGTTCACCGTGAGTTTAAGTTGGTTTTAAAAAATGCAGAAAAATAAAGGTAAAATATGAGTGGAGGTTTGAAGAAAAAATTGACCAAAAAATAACGAAGGTATGAATGTATAAAGTTTTGATTCTGTGACGTCATATGCGAGCTGCTCTCCTGTGTGCTATGTAATATCAATTCCATAAAGTTTCATTTTTTTCTGAAAATTATTATTTATTTCACCCGTGCGGTTGATATATCATAAAACCTATGTTTAAATACATGCCTCTATTAATTCAACCCATTCCTTTATTAAACAAGAACCATGAAAAAAGACAAATTTATGGAATTTACATCTATACAACACATGGGAGAGCTGCTCGCACGTGACATCATCAAAACTTTAAATATTCATAACTTCAATATTTTTTGGTCGATTTTTTTCAAACTTTCACTATTATTATTTTTTTTTTTTCCTGCATTTTTTAAAACCTTAAAAATTCCAGGATGAACTTTCCCTTTAAAGAGTACAATTCCACATGTTGATTCATGTGACATCTCAAATCAATTATTTGATGCATTGGATCTTTCCAATCCTTTGCTCTTTCCCCAGCTTCGTTTTCATTGCCTTCCTGGAGTGTTCAAACCGTTATAAAAATAATTTGTGCATTTCTTCTTCCTTCTTTTATTTTTAATAAGTACATTCCACCAGTAGTATTCTCATACAAGTATTTATGTGTTGTAAGCATCGTAAATGTAGTGTTTACAAATTTCCATATTCCAAATATCATGTGATATGAAGTCTATTACAAATTGGTGAAATGGCCTCACGGCAAAATCTACAATCAATCAGCTGTAACATGAGTACATTATGGAGACATTTTCATGTCTCTGAGTTCAAACATTTGTTTTCAGGGTATTTCTTTGTACAAATTATTTTCCCCTACATGCAATTGCCACTATCTTTCAATCAATTGTTTTTGTCCTTCCACTCCACTCCTATCATAAAATGAAACATGAGTAGCCAACCAATTTTTGATGTAAAAAACTTTTCTGCTCAAGTTTCTTTTTGAATTGCCTTCATGTATTTTTTTTGTCCGCAAATGATAAATACATAGGCCTATACTGTATACAATTATTGAATAAACTTAAAAATGGATTTATATTTTGAGTTTGCGACTTTTCATTTCTATGTACAAGTAACTGTGGAATTGCACACAAGAAAATAGATTAGCAATAATAGCAATATATTTATAAGAAAAGAGATAAATGTGCAGTTTACATGTACATATTTGGTTTAGATGTAGATTCATTTGGACACATACCAAAACTTTCTTGGGGATAGCATGTTCTGGAACCTAGCCAAAATTAGATTATGCATTGTGCATGTATTCCTTATATTGCTGTATAAATATGACTAGGGGGTCATGATCAGATATAGTATGAGATCAGGGACCAAAATACATAACTTTAAGGAATTGTCAAGCCCGCTGCTTTGTTACAACATACACAAAAGGAAAACAATAAATAAGAACCCAAACCCCCCCCCCCCCCCAAAAAAAAAAAAAAAGAAAAAAAAGAAAAAAAGAGAACATGTGTTTTTTGTTAAATATGGGAAAGGGATTACATTGCAGGGCCTATACTCTCTATAGACTTTGTTTCCAAAGCATTGCAAACAATGATGAATGCCGAAAGACATCGTAAATTTCAATTCATTTCAATAGGGTAGTTTCGTCGCCCGGTTGCGTAACCGAGAATTGACCATGGTTGGGTAACGAACACGCGAGCAGACGATGCACTACCTGTGTTTCCTATTGCAGTCATGGTGTTTCGCGTGACATTATGCTCTTTTTTCACTCTTATTTTCAAAATCTTTCATTTGACTATGTTTGTGAACACAGATCTATGTCCATATATCTATTGCCTTGCCATTTACAAAGCCAGTTGCTGAAACCTTAAAAGTTTTTTCTGAAAAAGTCAAGTTTACAAAATGTACATGCAATTCTTGCATGTAGCGTACGATCGAAAAAGAGTGTGCCGCAACTAACGGCAGCACGAATGTACGTGGTTAGAGTTCTGCAGGTTTCTTACTACTCTGACTTTGAAGACGACATGGTGGATTGGACGGCATATCTCACGTTATTGAAATGATGATATGATTTATTAACACAGTAATTTCCAATAAAAAACTTACCATCACGGGAATATACAGAAAATAATGGATGGAGTTTCGAAACAATGTACGAGTTACCGAAAATCAGAAAATTATTTTGTAAGAGTCACGGCATGAAAAAAAATGGTTGATTGTTACTGTGTACTGTCGATGTCTTGTACCATCATGTGGAGGTATTTTCACCCCCTTTCTAAAAAAAAAAAAAAAAAAAAAAAAAAAAAAAAAAAAAAAAAAGCCCCAGTCGACCACTATGAAAAAAATTTTTGGGTAATAATGCGGAGTATTCATAATTTTATAATTTTTGCTTTAACTTATCATATAAAACTTGTAATTCAAATGTAGAAACAGTGCTAATTTGTATTTTGTTTACCCCCGTAAAAAAATGGAGTGACCCTATTATTCTTGAATGCCTTCACAGAAATAGATCGGACATTTTGAAAAAAAAACATCAATAATAAAAATGTACAGAAATATATAAATGAATAAAGACTTTAGAAAGGGAAAATATAGGCAGACCAGTGCGTCAAATCAAATAATTATTGCCTACCATGATCTGTTTAGATTAGGCATTATTAGGCATTATAGCTCAGTATGGATGCGCACTCTGAGGCGGCGAGGCTGAGTTAGGAAAATGACCAAATCAGCTTATAAATTCATATTTTTAAGAGAAATTATATCATATTTTCAACATCAAGCTTATTTTGATAACAAGGCAATATATCCATAAAGGTAAGCATGGGTTTTAAATCATAATCATCAACAGATGTGGAAAATAAGGGTGAAATATGAACATGATGTCATGTAAAATCATGACTTGTAATGGGAAATATGTATTGTTCGTCGTCTGCTAGCGCATGCTCGCACCATTCTGTTGTCCGATCCTTGATGACGTCATGCATAAATGAATACGTTACGAAACAACCCTATTCATTTCCACTTTTTTCTTAAAAACATCTATTGTCAATATAGGGGAGACTGGGGTAATTATGGCCCCCTTTTCACATTTCCTATTACTACCATTAAATGAAAAGTCCAACAATACTCTAATTGTGTGAAAATACAGTCAATCTATATACCTATAATATACAATGGAAAGTATAAACCTGTGACTTCTCATTTGCATATTAATTACCATTATGTTAACAACTGTGTGGGGCCATAATTACCCCACGGGTTGGGGTATTTATGGCCCCTTGTGTCATGACTGTATGAATTAAACGATATTATGCTAATTAATTATGGTAATGTATAGTAAATGTTGTTGGGTATTCCTAATATACTTATCAACCACCAACAATGATTAAATCAATAATTGGTTCAGCCTAAATGATGAAATTCTACAGTCATAGCAATACAAAACTTTGTGTACATTGTACATAATCATACAACTAATAGCGCAGATGGGGATCTGCGCTTATACACTGTTTATGCATTGGGGGCCATAATTACCCCAAGTGACATCTTCTATTTGATCCCTCTTTACAGCTCTACTATTGGAGATATTCAGGTGGAAATTTTTCTGTTGTGTTTGTTAGTTCCTATTGTTTCTGTTTCAATCAAAATTTCATCTTAAATGATTCTAATTAATTATATCACACCCCAAATAAAAAAGCAGACTTGCCACTTTCCAACGAACAGAATTGTGATTGCCGTACATTTCAGGCTCCCCTAAGCACAAAATTTGAAGTAAATGGCTTATTTTTCTCACATGATAGTAGGAAGAGTTTAGCTAGGCATGTGTAAAACAATAATTATCATTGTGCAATGCAGCAAAGAATTATAAGCTCTCAAAGACAAAGGGGCCAAAATTACCCCAGGGCCATAATTACCCCAGTCTCCCCTATATGATAAAATGAATTTAGTAAATTGGAAGATCATAAAAGCCAAGTGGCTTGTTTGGATTGATGCTCTCCTCTTTATTCCCCATATTTCAAAATTCAATATTTAAACAGGCCCTTTGTTTTTAATTTGGAACTTAAATTTAAAAAAATAGTATGGAGCCTTACCTTAATAGAACATGAAGACAATATTTTATTGTTTTTTAGATGCAATATTCACTTTTGAGTAAATGAATAAAAAATTGTTTTTATTTAAATACCATCAAGTTTTTCAGTGTTAAATCATTCTCACATACAGAACCAAATGTATACCAGACTGTGCTAAAAATGGCTACATGCTGCCCTCTTGGTTGCTGAGGAAACTTCTCAAGAATAATATTGAAACCAGGCATAAACCCATCTAAAAAAAAAGTAGGGCAATCCAGGGAATTGTTGCATTATTATTCTTCAGTTATATAATTATGATTTCTGTTTAGTGCACTTTTTAAGCTTGGGTGATATAATCCAATCTATATATTCACTTTTAATTAGCACTTCTAATGAAATCACTGCAGTTCCCTGTAAACCTGTACATGGTCAATCTTTAGTTGACAATGTATCAATCATTTTTAGCTCTTGACATTTTTTCTTCATATAAAAATAACATTGATAATCTCATTTTCCATCATGGTCCATTGTAATTCTGGATTTTTTTCTTTCTTTGTTCCTACAGATTCTTGAGATGGAATTTCGTGATGATGCCGAGTCCTTTGCTTGCCTTCTGGATGGCTACTATCGCCTTCTTGTTGACTACTATCATTACCTCAGTGAAACTATTGCACCGCCCTCTCTTGTCACACTTGTCAAGAACAGATGTCATGGACCAATTCCGTAAGTAGTTTTATTTTGAAGTTTATCAATGTGCTTTGATTAATTTATCAATTTATATTTCATCTACTTTAGTTTAAAGGGATGCAGTAACATTGCCTGATATTCAAATCGCAATTTATTCGATTTAGCTCATAATAATTAGTAAAACATAGGTCAGTCTGGTATCTCTTCAAAATTGCCAGCTAATTACTTGCTTTACATTCGAGATATCAATGATTTCATACTCAAATTTTTAAACCCATCCCCGAATGGGTTTGAAAACCATGTGCTTTTCAATACAGCACAACATACACCGCATTTCCTGTTGTGTAGTCCCCATCCCTAGCGGCCTGCTGAGCTTGCAACAGAGGGGTAGTAATTTAACTCGTGTTCAGCTGTATGCTTAGCATCGTTTTCTTACACTGTTTTAAGATAGTAAATTACTTCCATTTTATCTGAAACTTTTGGTAGTTTGTTTTTACTGTTAGAGCAATATAATTTTATTCATCTTGATCTAATTGCTCTTGTTTTTGAAAGTTACCAAATCCCTTTAATGTAGTTTAGTTTATCATTGTCACAAAAAGATGATGATGACATACGGCTTGGAAAAAAATTATTAGACTAAATTATGAAGGAAGTTTTAATATGATTTGGTCTAATGACTATTATCAAAAGCTGTATATTTATTGTAATCCTGAACAGATTGTGCTGAATATTTTAACAAAATATTGGTCAAACTACATTTGATTTCATAAGGTTAGACGACAAGTTTAAATGTGCAAAAATGCTGCTAAGTCCATATATCTGTCATTTTGTAAATGTAAAGCATGGACTGATTTGGGAATGGGTTCTTTCATTGCAGGCTGTCAAAAGCAAAGCAGAAGATTGAAGAAACTGGTAGACAAGAAGGAGTGTACCTCATACGCCAGAACCCTGAAGACCATTACAGCTATTGTTTGACAGTCAGAATACATTGTAATCAAGAGCTTAAGAACTTCAAGATCAACCAGTATGAAGGTAATGGTAGTACTGAATTTTATTAGATTTGGTTGAATTTGATTGGCTGAACATCCTGACTGAGTGATTGAAGCTATGTGCGTAGGAATATGCAGGGCTCCGTAACTCCAAAGTTTGCAATCCTTTGCAACATGACAGTGTCAAATCAAGACCATTTTGATCAGAACTTTTCTTTCATATTTCAATTGCTCACAATCTTTATGTTGTAGGACTCAGATCTAACTCTTTTTGCTTATTTGTTTGATAACTCCTGATAGTTTACAGCGGATGCTTAGCTTCTTTTTGAGAGAAAGCAGAAGGCAACATGTCGTACTTAAGCAGCTTACTCACATAAACAAAGTTTTATTGTTTAGTGTACGTATATAAAGTTATCATTCATGCGATAATAACTGTTCCCGTCTGAAAGGTTAAGAGCCCATGCATAGTTGTATATCATTATTTTATGCCTTTAAATGTTTATGTTCTTGTAGAGAGTCAAGTGAAAATGAGTTGGCCCAACAAAGTGACATTTGAATGTTAGATTGCCAACACCATGTAGCTTTACACCAGATAAAAACTGATTTCATGTTTAATATCCAAATATGAATTAGTGGATGATTATGATCTGTATCTGTTTCATTATCTTTCTCAATCACCTTTTATTCTTTAATTTATGTCACAGTCCCCTTTTATTGTGTTTCATATACACATACAGTCTGTGTCAAATAAAATGGTACAAGTGGAAAACATTTTTTTAGAGTATGAAGATTAATCACAACCTGGTATTGTTTGCTATTTTCATAAAGCAACAAAATCAGACTTTCTTCCTCAATTTTTTAAAAATCACATTTGGTGCTGTAATTTTTGGGATATGACTAGTTTTCTATAATCAAGAAAAATCAATTTTTTGCACACCGTCCCATGCCTTTGTGTAGGTTTCGCATAATGGTCATGAATTCAGCGCTCCAGAACAATAGATGTGCATAATTTCGATTTGTTCCTTGTCGTACAAAATTTAGCATAACTTTTGTTTTACGAAAGCAAATTGTACAAAACAAATTGCATTAGCAAGGAAAATTTTGGGGCTTTAATTTGATACCACTTACACATATTATTTGACAAGATTTCACACCTAAATTATTTTTTCCCCGACTGTACCATTCTTTTTGACACAGACCGTAGATCCATTTTATTTTGATATCTTCTACTTTAACCATTTTTTCTACCTCTCTTTTATTTCAGTCTTAATCTGTTTCTCACTTTATACTCCACATTTCTCAGCATTTCCATTTGCTCCTTCTTACAGTTCTCTCCCTTTCTTTAAAGGTCTACTAAATTAGAAAAATAATTGTCCATTTTTCGTTAGAAGGAATCATCAGAAGACCCAAATTACCACCCATTCTTTTAAAAACACTTTTGATAATCTATTATAATCATTTGAAAAGCCCATAATTGCCCATTCCCGCTGCTGTAAGCCCCGCCCCTAAAAAGCTTCATCGGAGCGATATCGTAGTCACGTGACTGTGACGTATTGTGAGTAAGCTAGCTCCACGGACAGTGTGTATGCACATGTAGCGATGCAGGGAGCGCCCGAGCTGGCGGGGCCGCTACACCCCATGCTCCCGTTGCAAGTCGACTATACTGTTCTTTCACACATTAGATTGGTCACTAGAATAATGTTTTGGACACGATTTCATCAATAAATGTCTAATTCTTGTGTATTTAAGGGTTGTAGTATTAAAGACCACTGAGGATGCTAGGGCCTAGCTTTTATGCTTGCATCGTTTTCCAAAAGAGATTGAAAGCTTTTGCAGTTTGGAAAAGTAAGTCAAGCTTTATCAGATTGGCTACGGGCCACAAAATGTATACTAGTACTTGCAGTGATTTTGCCGAAGTTGACTTTACTAATTCCTAATTCGATATGAAGGAAATGAGAATATTGTTTAAGTAGGTTTAGACCTACTGAGAAGTTATAACATTACATCTCTTCTACTTACAGTTTATTAAGAGGTCAATTGATGATAAACCATGGATATACTGGAGGGAGCGAAGGCAGAATGAAAGTAGGACAGTTATGCAATACTAGTGTATACATACAGGCGACGAGATCACACTATACATGTAACATGAGGGCAGTGTGATGTACGTGTATTCGCATGCTACTACCAGGGAGGTGGAAAGGGATTCCTCCTGCTACGCAGAATCGAAATATGACCTCATAGGGCAGATATGGTGATATAGTGCGTGTCGTGTATGTATACACTAAATACACACATGACATGAATTTGCCCTATGGCTGCCCTATTACCTCTAACTCTACACACATATAAACTCACATTTTATTGTACAGACAGGCGAGGATGTTTGGTAGAAGAATGATAAAATTACGCAAGATTTGAATATTTTGGGGCAAAATTGTTCACTGATGATATGTAACAGATATTTCTTAGGACTTTGATATACTAAATCTACATTCATTATTAGTCAATTTTCGTTAGTTCTCTCTTGCACAAAGGATTCCAATCATTTCCAATATTGCGTTTTGTGTACATAGGTGCATTATGCCAGTCGCCATTTGTTTTGGGGTCTTACTTTCAATACGTCATTCCGCTAATGAACCAATCAGCTCACAGGGTTTCAGGAATGTTACCAAAACCTATAGTTTTCCACTTTTTTCGTCAAATTGAGACTTTCTTATGAAAAACAAATTTCACTTTCGTTTATAGAAGGTAATTATCCACTGAATAAGCCCAATTTGTTTTTCTAATTTAGTAAACCTTTAAAGTCTCTTTGCCTCTCTCACACACTCATGCTTGTTTCAGCAACCGTACTATGTAATTGTCTTTACCATTTTCTTCTCCTCCCTCTCTCTTTAACATTACATGTATGTAGGCTGTGTTCAGATTTGCTTGATCTGAACTACATGTACACTGTAGTTCAAGATTTTTTGTAATATGAATGTGATTAGCCGGCTATTTCTTGGGCTTAATCTCGAGTTACAATGGCAGTTGAAACTGCACTCAATAAATGTAAATGGTGATATTCAGGCATTAATATCTCAGCAATTAAACCACCGATTAGCTATCTCATGCAATTCCTTTCTGATTTACATATAAAGGTTTGCAATTATGATCACATCATTACATGTAGCTCAGTTTATTTCCCTTTTACATGTAGAATCCTGAATGAAATTAAGCAATCCCTTTTTATAATAAATGAGCATTTTCTTCACTTTGTCACCAATTTATAGTAGGCCTTTATATAAATCCATCACGAAAAGTTAGGCAAATTGACTTTAGTCCATGACAACTTTTCAAGTATGTTTTAGTTATTTCTGATATTTATACGATTGGAAAGATAATTTATTCCCCTTTTCATTGATATGATTGTGTCATGCTTCAATGCACAGAATATCAGAATATGGAGAAAAGTTAAAAGTCAAATGTTGCAAATTATGCATTGATAAAATTAAAATTCCGCAAATGGACTTATTTAAAGCCCTGCTATCTTTTGGAGTATTTTCTAATTTTTATTGAATTTTATACCATTGTCAAGTTCCTCATTTTGATGATACCCTAATTGTAACAATAGAGTTGTTCTTGAATGCACAGAACATCTGAATTACAAATTGAGTCTTGTTTTATATCTTATTTATAAATTGAGCCCAATATATTTATGAATAGGACAAGTCAGAAGTCAAATGCTGCAAATTAAATGCCCAATTTGAGCAATAACAATGCATTTCGTACCTTTTTGTCTTACTTCGCATTATATTCAAGAATTATGTGCATTCAAACACGATGTTACTATTGCAAATATAGGGTATCAATAAAAAGAAGAATAAATGAACTTTTCAATGCTATAAACATTGATTGTACTTTATTAAAACACACATTACAATGTATCAAGGTTCAATAATACAGAACTTTAAACTGAACATTGTCTTTCACTTTGCCATGTATTCAGGTGATATTCAGGGGTTCTGTGGACCCAGGCATGACATCACCATGACAAATTAGGTATCAATGAAAACAGGAATAAATAAACTTGACAATGGTATATAATTCAATAAAAATTAAAAAACACCCCCAAAATTATCAGGGCCCAAATTCGACTTGCGAAACTTCAATATGATCACTAAAAATGAATTTCACAACATTTGACTTTTTACTTTTCTCCATATTCTGATATTCTGTGCATTGAAGCATGACACAATCATTACATATAGGATATCAATAAAAAGGGGAATAAATTATCTTCCCAATGGAAAGAATATCAGGAAAAACTAAAACGTGCCTGAAAAGTTGTCATGGACCAAAGTCGAATTGCGGCACTTGTTGTGACGGTTTTATATAGGACCCTCATTTTTTTTGTCTTCCAAGTACACAGGGTTTGTATGCGATCAAACCCTAAAAAGAATCAAAGTAATGATTTCTGGGCTGAAAAAAAAAAAAGCATCTGAACAATTGAATTTGAAATAAAGGAAGAAAGAAAATGCAAGAATTCAGCTTTTTGGGGGGAGGGGAGGGGGTGGGGTTGATTTTTAGCATATTTTCGGCTTATTTTAGCTTTCTTCTTAAAAGTTTGGGAGCTCTTTGAAGTTGAGCTTTTTCTCAGATCTTTTCAAATTTTCCAGCTCTTTTTTATTAGGGTGACTCAAAAAGCAGATGGAGCGTTGGGTTTGAAATCATCGACAAAAGATCCTAAAAACTATCTGAGTGACAATGAAACCTCACATACTATAAAAGCAGTTCATTGATTTCTAGGCTGAAGAAATCATATTTTCATTGAAGCATGGGTTTGAAATCGAGAAAGAAAGAGAGTACATGTAACATGAGTAACTTCACAAATGAAAAGAACATGCAGTTGAATGGTTTCTAGGTTGAAGAAACTTTGAAGAAGAAAGTAATGCATCGAAACAGGTATATGATGTTGCCCAGACTTTGCGTAATGTAATCATTGTCACATGACTAAAAATACTGTCACCTGATACTAACTATCCATTATTAAAAAAGACATTACTGAATTGGCTTGAGTGAAGGAAATATTTTTGATGTAGATGAATCTTGCTTTTCATTACCAGAATGTACAATTGATCACGATGACCTAATTTGAGCTTTTAGATTGCAAAAAAAAGCTGAAGCATGATGTCCCTGAAAATATTCCCCCATGGACGTACATTTTTTTAAATTTTTTTTATGGCTTGCTGAGGAGTACTAAGTGATTGTCATATGACCAAATTAATGTCACCCGACATTAATAATCCAATCTGGAGGAAGATACATGTACATGTATAAAAAGGCAAATGTAATGAAGTAGATCATTGATCGATTGAGAGAAATCTTGCAAATGATAACTAGAAGGAAGTTATGGTTGAACACAAATTCAAGATTACCGGGCCCAGACACACTGGTGTGTCCGACAATTGACCAAACAAATAAATTCCAACGATGGGAAGTGTCTTTTGAAGCACTCTGTCACTTGTATAATTGCCCAAAACGTCAAACACTGAAAACAAGCAAACACAAGTGCAAGACTAATGTCCTTGTGAAAATGTTTCACAATGTACCCCAAAGTGTTTGAAAGGAATTACCAGGGAAAATATATAATCCAAAAAATCTCAAAAGATATAAAGCTAAAACAGGGATTTAAAAATAACATGTACCTTCAGGTGCATTTTCTGTTCATGGACATTCATAGGAAGCTGTTTTTAATGGACGTGTACCTGTTTGTTGCTAATGTTGCAGACAAAATATAAGTGAAAATTTGATATCAATCTTTCTTGATCAGGATCAAGATGTGTCCTAAAAAATGCAGAGATCACCAGATTTATAAAAAGAAAATTATTCTTCATGATGAGAAAGTGAGATGTTCTTCAAATATTTCTTCATGCAGGCCTAGATACATTATGTACTTTGAAAAAAATTGCAGTCAGGAAATATTAATATCTTTCTCCTCTTTCACTTTTCCGCTTCTCAGTGTTTCAACCTTTCTGTTCAATTGTGTTATCCATGTTTTGTGGTAATTTTAGAATTTTTTAAAGAGGTGTTATGTATCTCTTAATTATGCAAGCTACACCATTGGGTATCATTGTGGTTGGAAGTATGTTCCATCTCCATTACACAAGTGGGTTGTTTTTCTTATGATTTATCCTAATGTAGTTTCTAAAGAAACAGAAATAGAGAGAGAGAGAAATGAAAAAAAAAAGAGTGAGGTGGTTTCACACTCTACTGCTAAGAAATCGTTATGGTAATATTTGATTGAAAATTACTTTGTCAGAAAATGGGTTTCCACAAAAATGAAGGATACATGTGAGGCTTGTCAAATAAGTCCAGGATTCAAACAAATCTTGAAAATTATTTAATCCCTGAGCAAAAAAAAAGAAGAAATATAAAGAAGAAAAAAACATATTTTTTTCAAAAGTTTTGTGCATGACTTTAACTTTTTAAAATCAAGGCTGATCATAAATTATGAGGTGTTTTTGAAGTGAGCAAGACATTTAAGATATTTATTGACCATGAAGGAAGAAAAATACTTTAGAATTTCGCGTAATTTCCATCAATTGAAAAAAAAAAGAAGAAAAAAGTTTCTAAATGTTCTATTTTGCTGTTGACATACGTTTGTTCAAAAATTATTTGAAATGTTTTAATACAGGGGGAAAAAAAGAGACAAATCAAGCAAAATCTTACAGTGTAGATTATTGATGCTTATGAGAACGTGACGATCCATTTAAAAGAGTGCGACTCCTGATGTCTAAGCCGTTTTGTTTTACAAATAGGAACAAGATTAGTAACAGGATTCGTCCAGCAAAACCTGTTGATGCAAATGGAAGTTTCTTCAACTGAGAAAGAAGAGATGAAGATTGCGCTATTAATGCGAAGGATTTCCTAGTTGCGCTGGCTGCATGATCCAAATGGTTAATTGCTCCACTTGTTTGACTTCCTCAAGAAGAGGATAGGCTTGTTACAAGACAGAAATATTTGATTTTTTCATCAGAGAAAGTGTGTGATAGAATTGGAGGTAAATAAACTACATCCCTGTTTCTATTCCAGTCCTCTATTATTCCAACTTGCATACATGCTGGGAGGCATGTATAGTCTTTAGAATCTAGACTTTCTGGAATTGAGAAAGGAAGTAAAAACCCCATCAGACTTGAAGGCAGGCTAAAGATGAGGGGTCTGTATGAACGGTTGAGAAATTTCAGCACGGCCTCAATTTACTTATGAAAGCAAGATCCCACTTCAGGTGTTTCTGCTCCCCAAAACGAGACGCATCGTTTACATGGCAGAGGAAGCGCCAAATATGAAAGAACAACAAGCGTGGCTAGCGACCACGTATTAAGTATCTCTCAAGTTTTGTCCGCAGGGAGGGTGTCATCTTTCAGGATCCAATCGAAGGCGCTCATCCGATACATACGACATCTCTAGGATGCAAAAGAGAGGATTCATCTAAAATCCCACGGGGATATCGCCATGACTTTCACGCTTTCTCTTGCGTCTTTAAATCATGAGACTCTCTCTATTTTGCCAGAAATATTCTGCTTCACCCCCCTCCCTTGAGGCAAGACAAAACCTCAGATACAAAATGTGGTTGATTTTTTTTCTTAATTAAAAAAGTCTGATTGGGGAAATATGATCTCTTTTCAAAGTTTCTTGTTATTTTTATGAACATGTTTTTGCAATGTTTTGTTTTATTCTGTCAAGGTATTGAGGGGGCAAGTTAGAAATAGATGTTTGTTACCAGAAGATGTGCTTCTTTTATCTTTTGAAAAGTGAGATTTCCCCCTAGGCATTTTTATTTTTATGTTCATTCTCAGTTTTTAAAATAGCTTCTCAGATCTATCTCGCTCTTTGTTTTCCTCTTTGCTTTTCTGAAGATAAGATTTCTTTTATAGTGTATTATATTGCTTGAGGATCATTCAAAGTATTAGTTCAGAAATAAAAAGTTAATTTTGATAATCCTCTAGATATTTGATTTTTTTTTTATAGGGTTCTGTGTTATACAACACTACATCACATGTACATTGTACACGTGTAAGTTAAAAACAAAAGCATAGTGTTTAATGTTTTCCTCTTAATTTCTATAAACCAATGACGTCAACTCTTCCAAACTTCCATCGATTACAAAGTAATCTGCTAATAACTAGAGGAAATATTTTTATGGGAACTCAAAACAAAACTCTGACTGGGGAAGAAAAGCAATTTGCGTGAATTTAGATCGAAATCTTTTCCCTCTAAGATGGCAATTGCCAAATTATACTCATACTCGTACTTGTACTTAGTTTGTTATACATTATTTTTGCTTTTATATGATATAAACAACAATACTACCAATGCCCCCTCGCTCTTACCAAGTTGACAATATATCATATTTTCTCTTTTTAACTTCTTGATTTAGTTTACTCGGGTACTGGGTCAGAGTTTGATCACTATCTGGTCATCAACATTTACATGTAAATCATCTATTATTCACTATAAACAAGTTTTCTTTTGGAAAACAGACTCGTTATTACTTGTTATTAATGTCTTTTAGTCTTTGCTAGGGAGGGAAATGAACTCGTTCTACCTTTGAAGATACTGAAAGTTCTAACTGTCTGTTGTTTGGAAAGTACAAAGTCTCTTTCTTTTTTAGTTATTTTTGTAAAAACAAAGATGCAAGATTGTTTTTAATATTTTCCATTTTACCCCCAAAGGCGCTATGTATTGTACAAGTAAATGTTTTTTAAAAGCTATTTTAGTTCAGTTTATGAGATTCCATGACACCAACATTCAGTAAATAAAGGTGGATTGTAAATTATTAAAGGGCCATTTAAGTTTCTGAGAATCAGTAATAGCTATTTGATTTACATGTACATATTACAAATATATATATGGATCATAAAACCATGCATTCAAAGCATCTTACATGTAGCCTACATTAAATGTATCGTGTACTTTGCATGTAGCCATATTTAAATTTGCAGGATGAATATAATGAGAGGGATGGGAGGGGGATAATTATAAAGTCAAATACACAGAATCAGATATAATTCAAATTGTAGATACAAAATGTACTGGTACTAATACATAGTAGATCTACATGTAAAAGTGCTGAGTTCTGAAGTTGACCAAGGACATAAAAAAAAGAAAAAAAGATGAAGAAGAAACAAAAATTGTATGTATGCATGGTCACATTGGCAGACTTTAAGTGACTTGTTCACAAACACTTCTTTCTCATAAGCAGTAAATCAGGATGAATCAAAATTGTTCCTCCCATCTTAAACTGTCAGATATAAACATATAGACCATCCTGTCATTGTTTCACCCTGCTAAATGTCCAAGACGCTGTCCAACTCCCACATATCTCCTTGTCACACTCATTAATCAGTGTAAACAAATGCGTAGGAGAGGTATCTTCTTTTGAAAGTAGAGCTGTAAATTACTTCTTACATCACTGTTAATAAAGTGAAGAAGCAGGTCCTGGAAATCAAAATCTTACAACAGTGCCCTAGATTCCTTTTGCCTACCGATCAGGAAAAAATATGCATTTTAGCTGGGCCAAATACAGGTATCAGTCCTGCTGAAATTGGTAGAATTTATGTCTGGCTCCTGTGGCTGTCAATGTAAGCGATATTTTAATGGGAAGGTAATGCCTGGCTCGCAAGACTTGGTTTCCTTTGGCAATAAAGAGGATCCAAAAAGAAGGCAAATTGGCCTAGATTGCATGAGGAAATCTATGGAAGTAAGATGCGTTTGCGACTGATTAGCAACAACAGATGAAACGGCACAAGTATTATGTGTCTCCTTTAATTGCTCACCCACTGCTTTTCCACTAGTTCATGACACGCAAGTGATGCCACGTGCAGTCATTTTATAAGTTTGACATTTAAAGTTTTTTAACAGTTATCATCAAGGAATGCCTCGGTCAATGAACTAGAAGCACATATTTCCAGGCAACCAAAGGAAGCTATTATCATTACCATTATAGAACAGGAGAAAATATGGATTATAGGTTTACAAAGAGGGAAAAACCCTCATTCAATGTGAAAGTGAAGAAAAAAAAGTTAATAAAAAGGAGTTATTTCTATGGAAAGGATAATCTCTATATTATGTAGAAATACTTGTTATTTTTCTTCTTTTTTTTTTCCTATTACAGAGAGAGAGAAAGAAAAAACAATTGCTGTGTTGAAAAGGTCAGCTTTAGAGAAATTGGTACATCTGATAGGAAGAAATTAAAGCACATCATGGTACCTTAATATATTTGAAGGCTTTTTTATGGTGTGCACTTGATATTTTTCATTGAAAAAAAAATCTTTATGAAATCCTACACTATTGGCCCTAATGTACAGTGGTGTTTTTATTTATTTATTTTTTTTTAAGAAAAGAAAAAAAAGATCCCAATACTGTATAAGTGGTTATTTTCGCGGTAACTTTATTTTCGCAAATTTTGTGAGTCGGTCATTGCAAAAATTTCCACTTCCGTACAAGGCTGTTTATAGTAATGAAGTCATCACCAAAATCGTGAAAATTTGCTCTCGCTAATTTCCCCAACTTGTCCAAAATCGTGAAAATATCTGGACGCGAAAATATTGCCTAAATACAGTACATTACATGTGCACAATGTACACTTTGAATATATACTTTTGTTAGTATTTGAAATCTCAGGAAGCGTATATTATTTGCATGGATTATTAAATTGAGGCTTTGAATGATTAATTAGACCCACTCCCATTCACTAAACAATGAATCAAAACTACATGGTAAATATCCATAGACTCCGTACTATGAAGTATAATTTATATGACCGACATGTACCCATATGAACTCGAGTGCACTATCGGTCACATGACGAGTCTGAACAGGGTTGTAGCTATTACCATGGCAACTCATATTTTAGCAGTCAATCATGTCATGTTTGCATGCATAGCCTTTGACACAGCCTGGCTGCTACTGGAACTTTTACGATGCAATGATACTGTCATGTGATATAAAGATTGCTTTGGATAAGAAATTATATCATCTGAAAATTGTGTGACATTACATTTATCACATAAAGTAAATTAAAATTGGAATAAGTGAAAGGAGCTAGATTTGGGTTGACCCATCATATGAAGAATAGCTACGAATGTATCTCCTCTTATTATTGTTTCAGGATAATGAAATGAATAGTTTTGTTGTTCATTTCTTCTTCTTTAAAAAAAAAAACAAGATTGCACCTCTCCATTCCCTTATACAAGTAGGCTCTTTGTTTTCCTATGCATCTACACTATTCCCATATTTTTTTAAATCATGACTATCGAACATCTGATGATCATACACTGTATATTGAAGAAGGAACTGGCTTCATACAGGGTTCCATAACGATTTTTGTCTTTCATTTATTAAATTTAATTTGGAACTTAACATTTTCACTTAACATTGCATGCCCATCAATTTTGATGTTTGGTTGAACTTGTCTGTTTTAAATTCCCCTTTTTCACATTGTAATATTTTGAAGTCAAGATATTAAAATTAATATCTTCTTTTTTCTCTTTGTATGTTTTCAAAAGATGATCAAGTAGGCCTGGACAATCAAAGGAGGTTTAACTGTTTGAGATCGTTTGTAGAGTTCTACCGTAGTAGAGAAAACAGCTGGTGCTTAGAGGGACAACTAAGGAAAGGTGTGCCCATTGAACCTAAAGGTAAGAGGAGATCGACGACGACGACGACGACGATGATGATGATGATGATGATGATGATGATGATGATGATGATGAGGATGATGATGATGATGTTAATAATAATGAAGATGGTAATGATGATTGTACAAGCGGTGCAGTGATGATAATGGTGGTGATGATAATGTGATAATGTTGTTCATGAAGAAGAGTATTATGGAGGTGGTGGTGATGATGATGATTATATGGTGTTGGGGATGAGGAGGATGATGTTATTGATAGTGGTGCAGCAAAGGCAATGGTGGTGATCATAATGTGGTGATGATGATGATGATGATGATGATGATGATGATGATGATGATGATGATGATGATGGGGATGATGTTGTTCATCAAAAATGTTAGAGCATTGTGGTGGTGGTGGTGGTGGTGGTGGTGATGATGATTATGGTGTTGGTCATGATGATGATGCTTATAGTGGTGATTAAGAAGGATGATGATCATTGTGAAAGAGGCTCAGCATTGATAATAGTAGTGGTGATGGTGGTGATATGAGAATGATGAAAATAAAAATGATAATGGTGATTGTGAGAATGGTGATGATGTTGAGGATAATGACATTGATAATTGCAATTGGCAATGACATTGATAATTGCAATTGGCAATGACTATGATGTTGATGGTACATCAGGCATGATTTTTCTCCGCGGATCCGCGGATTTCCGCCGATTTTGAAATTCTAAAAAAAAAAAATAAAAAAAAAAAACATTTTTTTTTTTTTTTTTTTTTTTTTTTTTTTTTTTTTTTTTTTTTTTTTTTTCTTTTTCTTTTTCCTGTACATAGCGGAGATGTTTTCGGCGGTGTTTTCATTGTGTATTCTGGAAATATTTTCTGCTCTCACTGTGTGTAGACTTGGAACACGAGATTGATTTGACGAAGTTGCAGCCAAAGAAATCATGAATTTTCTATACCTAAAATTGCAAAATTTTTCCGAACCCACCCCCAGGAAGGACCGATACGCTCCCTCACTGGTAGCAATTTTCCTCTTTTTTTGAAATTTCTCTGTCTCATGCCTGTACATGTAATGATGGTGATGATATGGATGATGCTGTATTGATGAAGTGCTGTCTTATTTTTCTGAAATTTATTAAAAAAGTTGTTGCCCCTTGTTTATATGCCAAATCCTAGCTTATCTGCTAATGATAATTATGGTAGCACTTGACAAAGATGATTATGAATTTGATGGTGTTGATTATGATAATGATGATGAATACAATAAATGATGACGATACCTTGGATGAAGATGAGGATAATTATTACAATAATAAAGATGTTGAATAATTATGTAACGGTCCATCCCAATTCCTGCCTCCTAGACCCAGCCCTGCGTATCCTAGACCGATCAGCCTTGAATGTAGATCTGCCGTCCCAGCCTGACATAGGACCAACCATCCGATGGATCCAAGAGGACAGTCTCTCTTCCAAGAACCACTGGAGACATCTTGGCGATGGTGACTTCACCCAGGTTTGGGCAGCTGATTTACGTAAGAAGGTCGGCAACAGAGCCAGGAAGATGACAGTTGCCATCAAATGCCCCAAGCAAGATGCACCACAGTCTGTTCAGCAGGTAAATGCAATGGATGTTACTAACATACAAATAGATGTATTTATCACTATTAAAATTCATCGTATTTTGCTTTTTTTTCTCACTGATAATTGATGGGGTTTGAAGCTTGGTCCCTAGCATGGAAATGCCAGTTCTGTCTTTTAAATTCATGATGGTGCTAGAATTATCTAAATTTCTCATAGCAATCACTTTTTTACAGTTCCAAAATTATAATTATACAGTACTATGTACAATATGTATTGAAAACCAAGTACATATTACTTCTTTTTTTTTACTTCGTGCTCCCAAACCATATTTTACATGTCTTAAGATTGTGAATACCTGTTACCAAGTCTTCTCTATGACATTCATCCATTCTCATCACCATAGCAACCATCATTAAAAGATTCCATGGCTTCTCCATGGTTGCACAGGTCTTCATTACAGGGTTTTATTTACATTCTAAGTAGGATTAAAGTGTTGAGATGGCATGAAGAAGTGCTTCATTGTTAAATACTTGGAAATGTGGGATGAAAGCCATTTTTCTGGCCATATTTGCCTTTTTAATGTTTCTTTTAAGGTTTTTCATCTTATTTTGATATTTTCTTGATCAGATTGAAAAGTCATTTCCCTGTTGTTGAGATTTGATTGAAATCAATCTCTACAATGGTCTAAAAAATCAAAATGAATGATTATATTTTCATGCTCGGTTGAGATTGAGATTGAAATCAATCTCTACAATGGTCTTAAAAATCATAATGAATGATTATATTTTCATGCTCGGTAGGACATCACAAACCTCACTTAGTGTTTCCAGAACTTACATTATGGCAAAATGCTGGAAGTATTATATTACAGTAATCCCAACATAACAGTAGAAACTGCTATTTTGCCCTTCCCACCTCTTTTAGCACACAGAGAATACCTAAAAATATTAATCACAGCTACTCTGAGGGAGAGAAGATTCCAGAAAGCTGTTTTTGGCCATTTCAAACTGGAGCAAAGAAAATACAATAGATCCTCAAAGTTTAGACAAAGCACCACATAGTGAAAAGCTGGTTATGATTTAAACTAAAAATTTATTATTTAGTTTGGACTTTTGGGTTATGATAAAAGAAAGAAAAATAATGGATAACATAGTCGATCAGATCAAGAATAGATCATACAAAATATAATGAAGAATCCTTAAAAAAGACAGCTCTGTATGAATAGCGTCAAAGAAAGTGCTTCATCATGCTTCCTATGTGTTAAATAAATACTTCTTTACATATTATAGTAGCTGTCGATCCCACCCCACACTTCTATCCAACTTAAAATATAAGAAAAGTGTCGAAGACCTGTGCAACCATGAAAAGGCCGTCCTCATAAAGTGATGGTTGCTATATGTATGGCAAAGAGGATCAATCAGTTGTCACAGAGAAGACTTGCTTATTATCGAGTGACTACCTGAAGCAAGCATTATTTTATTGTAATGATGTATTAAATCAATGGACTGCTGCAAGGAAGCGGTCAATATTTTATTTCTGTTCCATTCCATACATATGCATGTTAGAGCTGTATCAACATTCTCTTCCCTCTCCTCTTCAGAAATTCAGTCAGTCAGTGGATCTGATGTCCTCTTGGGTTCACAAGCACATCATCCGCTTTGAAGGCATTGGAGCTGGCTACATGCTGGTGATGGAGTATGCAGCAGAGGGAGCCCTGGATCTCTACCTCCGAGGTCTGGTGGAGAATGAGAGGAGAAGACTAGGTCTTACTAGTCAGCTTCATGCAGCCTTTCAGCTCAT
Organism: Paracentrotus lividus; assembly: GCA_940671915.1. Taxonomy (NCBI): domain Eukaryota; kingdom Metazoa; phylum Echinodermata; class Echinoidea; order Camarodonta; family Echinidae; genus Paracentrotus; species Paracentrotus lividus. The sequence goes on along the minus strand of CALNVZ010000174.1, from coordinate 31,644,025 downwards.
CGATGCCCTGGAGTACTTGGTAAAAAGCTTGCTATAGATGCTTTTAGGCTAAGAAATGAAGATCGAGTACCTATTCATAGATACTTTTAGTTAATTGTTTTTAAAGGAGCGGGGCGCCGTATCACAGAAATTTTCAATCAATTGCAAATTTGAGAGAAGTTTTAATTTGTTACTGGTCAGTATTTTTAACAAAAAGCACATGACCTTGATTACCCATTGCCATTTCGTAATTGATTGCAAACCTTTGTATTACTGAGCACTGAAGGTTGGTTTTAACTTAATTGATTTGAGATATTTTTATCACAATCAGGTACAGCAATGTATATGATTCAGACACCTCTCATAGACATCAAAACCTAACATGCTCTGCTATTTGTTGTGATAGAGTACTTGTATCTATGACTGTTTGAGCCAGGATTTTGTTAAGAAAATCAGATTGTTGCATGTAGTACACGTACAACACTATGTCCAAATTTGGGAGTATAATCAAATGCTGGCAAACAGACAGTGAAATTATCTATGTTGAGGGACAGACATATAAATCTTGAGGGCCACGGTCAAGCAAGTGGTAGGCTGGGTGTGTGGGCTTTGTGTTGCGGCGCACCTGCTTCTTGGCAACAATTTTTTGGCATCCTTTATTCAATGTTTGTATTATAAACTTGTAACTCAGTGGAAGTTTTTACAGGAACACCATTACATTCTTCTCATGTATTTTTTATTTTTTTGTGTGGGGGGGGGGGAGGGGGGGGGGAACGGGACAATATGACAACATCAAAGAATTAAAATTTTCACCATTTTTTTTTTTCTGTATCAGAACAGATCATGAATGAATCAGCTGCATTCATTCATATGCACTGTAGGCCACTCTGTGTTATGTTACTTCATATGAATCACCCCCTGGCAATGGTCCAATGCACCTTTGCCCTGAGCACTTGGGCTCAATTTTTATGACAGTGCATGTGTACAAAATTGCATGTACATGTGTATGAGGATAAGGATAAGATAAGATTATTGTATCCGAAATAGGGTATGTTGGGTACATGTACTGCACAGCCACACCTCCCCCCCCCCCAATAAATAACATAAACTGTAGCCATATTAAACTATTTCCTTTATATTCTGGCAATGGGTTTGGGGTGGGGGGGGAGGGGTCTTTTTGATTGTCATATCTTATTCCAATTACAAACTTCTGTCAGCACACTATCTGAGGATGAAAAATAACTTCCATACAGTGAAAATTGACATGATTGTTTTCATACATGTATGAAATCTAATTTTCTCACATTGAAGTTGGATTCATCCTAGTATCAGGAGGTCTTGCTTTGGAATAAATTCAGCATGTGCAATTGCAATCCTTATTCTGGAAGTGATAAATTGGGATTGCATGTGCTACTTGCTGTCATACCTGAACTAATCACTCTTTAGAAACTTGTCAAGGATGTCAAATTTGACTCATTAGAGGAAGTGTAGTGACATGCGAACACGAACATGAAAGTGATTGCGAGACAAGATTAAAGGGATACCATATTATGTTACATGCTTGGGCTAATATTGTGAGCAAATTGGCAAAGGAGTAGATTCCTTGAATGCATATTAGCTCTCAAATGATGAACATTATATGAAAATATGTTCTGTTTGAGTATACTAAAAGTATCAAAAGCTCTGAAATTTATTTGGAATGCCAAGAATCTCCAGATTCAGGAAACACAAGAATCAAATTTGGCAAAATGTCTTTTGTTTTGAGCTGATACATGTAGGTCACATACAGTTTGACCTTTAGATGGAAGAGGTTCTTCAGTTTACTAAAAATGATAATATAAAATACATATGAACAAACGACCTCTCATGTAGTTCTGTCTTAGACATCAACACTTTTTTTTTTAGGGGGGGGTGTTCATTAATAGGCATATTGCATTATAGTTTTTTAAAGGATGCAGTAACATTGAATGATATTCAAATCACATTTATTCGATTAGCTTATTTTGCCAACATAATTATAAACACTTAGGTCAGTCTGGTATCTCTTCAAAATTGCAAGCTAATTGCTTGCTTTACCTTCGAGATATCAATGATTTCATACTCAAATTTATAAACCAACACCGGATGGTTTATAAAACCATGTGCTTTTCCACACACCCATTTCCTGTTGTAAAGTCCCCCGTCTCTAGCGGCCGGTGGGCTATCAGCAGAGGGCACTGGTATTTGAATGTATGCTTGGCATTGTTTGTTGCACTGTTTTAAGGTAGTACATGTAAATGATTTCATTTGATCTGAAACTTTCAGTAGTTTGTTTTTACTGTTGGAACAATATAATTTTATTAATCTTTGATATAATCGCTCTTGTTTTTGAAAGCTACTCAATCCCTTTAAGTCTGTATCATGCATTCTTGTTGAAATACAAATACAGCATTCATTTAAATTTTACATGTTTTTCAGGAATCAAGACGAATTGTCCATGGTAATGTTAGTGCACACAACACACTGGTGCTCCGTCCTGCCCTAACATGCACATCAAACTAGCAGATCCAATGCTGGGTGTGTATTATCACAGTCTGGAGATGACTAGTCAACCAAAACTACAAAGTAAGAAAACAATAAAGGAAGCTTGTAGAAACAATAATCGACTTGTTACATCTCATACTTGTATTTGAAAATAATACCGTAATCAACATAAATATTACCAGTACGTCTCATATTTGTAATGAAAATAATAATAATCAATTTTTATATTGCGCATTTTGCCTGTTCTAAGCGCTTATTGTAACTCTTTTGATGCGCTCCTCCAGAAGCATCTCTTCAGGAATTCTTAAATTTGTTAATTCATATGGCTTTATTTTCCTTTTCTCTTCTTATCTCTGTCTCTGTTTATGTGCCTGTTTCTCCTGTTTCTAAAATGTGCTTTAAAATAGTATGATATCACAATATCATAATATTACAACATCATGCACACCATTTTGCTTTAGTCGTTTGATGAAAATTTGATATAGAGTGATAATTTATTTGTGATGACAGAGTTCGATGGACAGCCCCTGAGTTGCTAGCAACCAACTCTGAACCCACGCTTGCAGGAGATAAGTTCAGCTATGCTATCACTCTATGGCAGATCATGTCACATGGAGCAATACCAGCTGAGAATCTTAGTGATGAAGTGGTGAGTTGACAATTGCCCATATTTGTGGCTATACATTTGTGACATTTTATTATGGGCCTTACATGTACGCATCAGTATATACAGTGTGTCCCACCAAAAATGCTAATGGCACTTTAAATGGTATAATATTATAATTACGAAAATTATATTGTTTATATCGTTACACCCGTAAACTACAAGTTGTTTTCTATTATCACGCATCGCTGAACCCCATTGTTCTGAAAAAGTCTTGCAAAATTGTGAGTGCTCACTTTCATGCTCCTTGAGATGCATTATTCAAAGGTGCCTCAATGGAGACCCGACTTTGATCATCAATGAGCGTGAAAGTGAACCACTCACAATTTTGCAAGACTTTTTCAGAACAATGGGGTTCAGCGATGCTTGATAATGGTGAGCTGAGAGAGGTGTCATTAAAATGGTAATGAGTTGCACCTTATAAATTTCATAATCACTACGGAAATATTTTCACATTATTAATGATCAAACTTGGGTTTTCTTTTATTCGAAGCATCCTGTACTACTCAATATAAACTTGGATGGAGAGGTTTCCTGATGTGTATGACAAAATGCTCATATCTTTGTGATTCTTGGACCATATTCACATAAAATTTTTATCCAGTTGTAGAAAACGACTTGCATTTTACGGATGTAAAGATTTAAATAATATAATTATGTAATTTTAATATTATACCCATCTAAAGTGCCATTAGCATTTTTTGTGGGACACACTGTATTGCCAGCTGCATGAATATAAAGAGTAAATATATGTCCCCACATGTAACCATAAGGGTTCAAAGTGATCAAAATGATGATGTGATGAGATTAACTCGATTCACTCCATTTCACTTTCTACCATAAAAAAAAAAGAAACAAAAAGTCGTAAAACAAAATTTAAATATATAAGCAACGTGATGAAACAAACTTAAAGAGGCTGATCTAAAAAAAAAAGAAAAAAAGCATTATATAGTTTTGCTCAATATTTGTTTTAATTTTTAGCCTCTAAAAATATATACCAGCTGTATAGCATGAAGAGCAAAATTTTGTGCTTCCGACATTATTCCTACATTGTACATTACAAAACAACATGTATGTAGTATTTTACTTTTGAAAGGCCAAAAAACATTGAAACATGTTGATGGCACTTGTAATAACATTTTAGGCATTGTTATCATTTAGAGCAAATGTTGAAATGTGTAGTGTCTCTGATCTTGGTATCAAATCAAGATTGTGAAATGTCAATGCTTTCTCTCTTGTAGGTGAGGGATAACTACAAGCATGGTGTGAGGTTAGATGCACCCGCTGCCTGTCCTCAACCACTCTTAAAGATCATGGAAGCATGCTGGTCTCATAACCCAAGGAACAGGCCGTCATGTAGGGGTGTCTTGAGGGATGTTAACAGCTTCTTGAGTAAGTGTAACATTTGTACATTTCAGTGACCGATAAAATGTGCTCAGTATAAAATATTCTTTCAAGGATCAACTGAGGCATGTACCTGTAGAAATTTAAGAGAGCAGAACTTTGAGCAAACTTGCCTGCTACAGCCTACAAAGTAAGATAGCATGTAAAGTGTTAAAGTATAAATAATACAGAGTGCACATAGACATCCAGTAATTAGCATTGTATCTTTGTTTTAGGACAACTTCCCCTGGAAAATTACCCAGGACAACTACCCCCCAGATATAAGGTTACGGTTATGTGTAGCTAGTTCGGGGGTATATATTCCTCTTTTTTTGGGGGGGGGGGGGATAATTGTCAAGGGGTAGTTGTTTTAGAACCATGTATCCCAAAGAATGGCAAAGAGTTACAGCTCTACTTTTTACTGATTGTAGTTAATTGCATTTTTGGAATCATTTTTTTTTTTAAATCAGTAACTGAGCATGCTCTTATCTCCTTTCTCATTCTTGCAGCAACATTCAGTGGGAATCCTGAATTCCTTGTTCAGCAGGATCAAGAAGTTGAGATGATACCAACGGAAAGTGATGATGAGGATGATCGTACTGATTTAGATAATGTAGATAATGAGAGGAGAGGTGAGGAAGAATTAATTTACAGGGTGCTTGTGGTTCAGGAAATTTATGGAAAGTTGGGGGAAATTTGACAATACCTTCTCAGGAGGCAGAAAATTCAATGAATTCATCAATTTTTTATGGAAAGTCAGCAAAGAGAATTTGTTCATGATAATTGTGAAATGTCCTTTGAATAACTTTCTAGTATTGCCATGATGTATTTTTATGTACTTCAATGTTAAAGGATTGAGAGTGTAAAATGGTTATAAAAATTTGTTATATTTTTATGCTTTGTAAAGTTATGGAAAATCAGGGAATATTACTAATGGATAAGTATAAGAATTCTGAAAAAACTTCTCTATGATTTTCTTCTCTTTTTATTCCCCCTTTTATTTTATAACACTTATTTGACAAATGATAAAAATTAAAATTATACCCTAATTTAGATGCAGATTCATTTATTGTCAATAAAATAAACAATAAAAATGTGATAGAATGATGTATAAAAGAATGTCATGAAAAACATAAGATTAGAATATCAACTCAAGAATGTTATTTGAAAAAATAAGCATATTCATTAGAATAGAATTGATGACTCAATGCAATATACTTATTGAAAATAGAATTCATCATAAAGATTATGTTTCAATCTTGCAATATATATCAAAATAATGTCAAGCATATCAACAACTTCTTTACCTCCTTGACTCTGCTATGTTACAGATATCATCTCACCTCCAAACAGTTCAAGTGCTGAAGGAGGTGGTTCAGGCTCAGGAGGATCATCAGGAGGAGCTACTGGAGGTGCTTCTATCTTAGATAGGATTGCAAAGGTTCTCAATCCTCGGGAAGAAGATGATATCCTAGATCCAGTGAGTTTACAACTTTTCATTGTATCGTATATCATAAAGTATGTTGAGAACCTTTAGACATGTTATGATTTACCCATTATTATTGACTCAATCGAAATGTACACCATAGGCTATATCTGGGACTCAAGTAGTGAGTGCTACTGCTACATATTACATACATCTCTTTCTTATACAAATGCATCTGGTCTTGGAAAGTGCCCAGGTGTGTCATGATGTCAGTCATGGTGTTAAACACAATATGCAAGAACAATATGTGATTCATTTATTCAAATAGTACCTTGAAATATTGATTGAATGCATGTACATAAAGCTACAAGTTGGGAAATGACAATTCAATATTTATTGAGCTATTGAAGAAGTTGGAACAAGCGGTCTAATATTTAATTCATGATGTCTTGTATCTTATAGGATGAGGAGACCAAGTTTTATGGAGTTAACAAAATACCTGATGGTCAGCTCAAGAAGGAAGAAAGACTAGGATCGGTAAGTAAACCCTTCTGTGGTGTTTTGTATCCACTTGGTGTACTAGCAGATGATCTTATTCTCTGATTTTCTAATGCCACTTTGGCTAAACCCATTTGGTCTAATTGCTGTTTGATCCAATCATCATTTGGTCTAATTGCCCTTTCACTCTTTATACTTATTTCCATTTTGCCAAATGAAAAGTTAGGTTATTACTAATTCATCTAACCAGAGACAGGGTAGTGTTAGACCAAGTGGATATTAGACAAAATGGGTATACATGAAGCTGAAAATTAGACAAAATGTTAAAATGGGCTTAGAGGCAATTGGTTGACAGATGAAGAGGGATTTTACTAATCTGAGTAAAGACCAGAAAGGCATTGATTTTTTTTAAAACTGTAAATACTGTATCTTTCAAAACATTTGAAATTAAACCTTAAAGGGAAATTGTAAATTAAATATGTGTATTGTTTCTTCAGGGTCATTTTGGGATGGTATTCCGAGGGGTTGTAATGCCTCGTCATGGCATTCCTGCAAAGTCTGTTGCTGTCAAGGTCATTAAGAATGACAGTCGATCTGATCAGTTCCAGCAAGAGATTAGGGCCATGTCTTACTGTGATCACAAGAACATTGTCAAGGTGCTGGGATATTGTGAAGGTATGTATTACTTAAGCGTGACCTTTTTGCTCATGTCAGTTGTTGGTGCAGATAATTGTTCTGACTGTTCTTGATTGTTGGTGTGAATGTAGTAATCTAATTCACCGACAAATAACATGAGGCCACCATTGCAATAGTTTTGACCATAATACAATGGGCCTGTGAGATAGTTTTCATCCCCGAGGCACTTCAGGTTGAAGCATTTGATATTCAATTCCATTTCACAATCAATTAGAGAAGACATTTTAAAGCTTGCTACCCTATTGACAAAAATTCTATTCTTCTAACTTCAAGCTACTAGTACTCCATAACATATATAATGGATCGATACTGTGAAGCTGCTATGTCCTAGTTTAAAGAGAAAAGTTGAAAAACTGATAAATATCTTATGAGAAATGTGCCATGATTAAGTCCCCACATCTGCAAATATAGGCCCCCTGCATTGTATGTTGTGTGTGTTTTGCAACATGTATTGTACGTGTTGCGTTGTACTTCAAAACACACTTGAAATACTCAGCATGGGTAGACTGGAAGTTGCTTGGAGATAGAAGTAAATGCAATGTGCTGCATTCAAGAAGTATTTAGTAATTGTTGATCATCAAGGAGAAATAAAGTACTAACTAAGATCTTGCTTTTATTGAGCCCTGCCTAATAATTGTAATATATTTTTATATTTATTTCACATTGCAGATAATTTCAACCGCCTATCTCTTGTCATGGAGTATTTTCCCCTGGGTTCTCTAGAGAAGTATCTGAGGGAGAAGAAGGAAAGAGTCTCTCACAAAACACTCTACCTGTTTGGACAGCAAATATGCCAGGTACACATCACAAGCAAACACTAGTGATCATGATTTATCACATTGAGCTTAACAATAATACTTTTGTATTATCTTAATAGGCAGAACACCGAAGAAGAAGATTATTTTAGCATGATAGTTTGTTTTTTTTTTTTTGGGGGGGGGGGGTTATAAAACATTACATAACACTACTTGTAGGTTTACCAAAATTATTCTTAATGAAATAAATGTTTTTAAATGCTGAGTTTTCATTTTATATCGGACAAGAAATAAACATCATTCTAATAACTTGAGAATGTTCACACACTTTCTTCTTCTTCTTTTCTGGTCACCGCATTAAATTACACTATATTACAACAGTCCATCGTTGGACACGGAGCTTTGCTCTGGGGTTAAACCCTTCCAGGTCTTCAAGGGTACATGATTCAGTTAGGAGGGGGCATACCAGCAGGTGTTCGATGGTCTGTTCTTCCCCACACTCATACACAGTTTGTCCGTTCTCATTGTATCCCCACTTTAAGGTTATGGATGAAAGATCAACCTCTTCTATAATAGCCTAAGTGACTAGATGATCTTTTTGTTCATCAAAAACTCTAGTATTTCTGTTTGCTTTCTGTTAAATATCCAAGGGCATGGAATACCTGTACAAGGAGAGAGAATGAAAATGGTCAATTGTGATCTGACAGCATTACATGTATGTGTAGGCCCTCTTTATTTCATAACATCTTTGTTTTTCTGACTTGTAGGGCATGAAATACTTGCATGAGGAAAGGATGATGGTGCATAGAGACCTTGCAGCTAGAAACGTCTTGGTGGCTAACGAGAATGAGGTCAAGATCACAGACTTTGGTTTAGCACGCATCTTTGGAGAAGACAAGGACTACTACAAGGCCAAGGAGAGTGGTCAGAGAGTCCCCATCAAATGGTTAGTTTTCCTGAATTCATCATTACCGTCATCATCAACACCATCATGATCATTACCATAATTGCCGTCGTCGTCGTTGTACATCAATCTCCATCCCGGAATTAATTTGTTGAGGCTCCACGAGAGAACCTTCAACAGTTCTCGTCTCTGGGCGCAATCATGTGTTCAAGTTTATAACCTGGCAAAAGACAGCCCTGTCGACTCTGCAATGAAAGACAAAAGAAACATCAGTTCACTCCCATTATAATAAGGTGCTCAGGACCAAGCCACATACATTTACCTCATTATAACAAAGTCTTCTTATTCTGAAAACTTAGGCATTTGAAGTCATGTTTGAGAGTAGGACTTTGAGAATTGCCTCGTTATTTGGTAAATCATTGCACATGTATTCATGCTTATTAAAATTAAGTAGATCGTAGTGGGCTTTCGATAGCCATGCCCTGATCAGCAGACCATCATGTGCATTTTCATTTGGAACAATTGGTTTATTTAGCTGGAAGGCGCATAGTTAAGTTAGTTGATTTTATCCGATTTCATTCATTTTTGATTAATCACATTTCTCCTGCATTGTGTTTGTAGGTATGCACCTGAGTGGCTGAAGTACCAGAAGTACCAAAAAGAGAGTGATGTCTGGAGTCTTGGTATCGTCCTCTGGGAGATGTTCTCATATGGTCAAGATCCAATGTAAGTCTTTATCCATTGATTCAAGCTATAACTCTCATCTATTAACCTTTCATTATGATCCTGATGAATGCCTCTCCCATACAAAGAGGTTTATGAGGATTTCAGATAAAGGAATTCTCCAGAGATTCCTGAACTATGGCTAGGAATTAAAGCCAAATTAAATAATTGTACCTTCCTTATGGATAGACAGGTTCCCTTTTGAATGAACAATGAAGGCAGACAGTTCACAGCCCTCCACAAAATAGCTAATTCAAGCATGAAGTATTTTCAAATACAATTGTGGAAATGGTATTTGTAGAAGGGAACAGATTTCATTGAGATTATATTTGATATCACCCTTGCACTTTTTACAGCTACCAAGATTCTAAAGGTCGAAGAGTGGATCACAGTAACCTGCTGGATTTCTTTGAGAAGGGTTTGCGTCTGACCCATCCACCGTCCTGTCCTGCAGCCATTGAGGCCATGATGAATGACTGCTGGGAGATGGACCCACAGAAGAGACCAAAGTGCCAGGAACTGATTGTTAGGCTAGGAATCCTAGTCCAGAACTCTGAGCGGGGCGAGATGGGGTCCTCTTCCTCCTCCTATGGTTTATAGCCGTCGCTTTGGTCCTTTATGCAGCTAATATCTTGTCAAGTCAGTCTAAAGAATTTAGTCCAAGTTCTTGAACCTCATTGTCATACTGGAGATCCTGGCTCAGAGCTTTAAGCAGGCCAAGGTGGTGTCCTGTCCCTCCTCTCACACTCTGTCACCGTGTTCTGTGTTCCTGCATCGTCCAACAAATTTTTAATCAAGTCACTTTAAATGGAGAGAATCAAAAAGAAGTTTACACAAATCTAAGCATCATGATGTTGCATAACATCAGCCATCAAAGATGAACGATAAAATCATAGTTATTTTAATTTCAGACTTTAAATCTACATGTATCACATCATGCAATTTCATCAACAACTTATTGAAGTCAACCTGCATGTTCAAACAGGAGTTCTCATTGTGAGATCATCAGTTTTGGCTAAAGTTAGTAGTAGCCCAAAGGATGGTGAGGAGCATTGCAAGAGTGCACAGAGAGCATCACTTTTTGAAGTATTATATAACATCTAAGTGTCGGCTGACTAAAAAAATTATTGTCTAACAAATTTTCAATAATTTGCATAGATAAACTGGCGAATCGACATTTGCTATTTGTAGTTTCCTATGCAGGACAAAAATGCTGCTCTCTCGAAGTTGTCTGCTAGTGTGCGATTTCAAATGGCACAAATAGGATAAATTATAATTTTCATCAAGTGCATTGCAGCTTTGACGTAACAAAAATCAATCAAAAGTGAATAGGCTCAGTATTCATTCATTAAAATGACATACAATATACTTCCTTGCAATATTTATTGGATTCACAAGAGGTGTTCAATCCTTTGCCCAATGATGAGGCCAATATATTTTATAGACAATATGTGTAATTTTTAATTCTGAATGCTGAGAGTAAGTTCATGTAAGTGTTATCTCACATACTTCTAACATAGAGGTAACACCCTTTTTACTCTTAATCCAGTCCTACTTGTAAAATTACACTTAATCATGTTTGAGGCTATTCCACCCCAAGGTCAGCTACCATGGGGGTTTTTAATGAATATCCTTATGTGTATTCAATCGTTTAATTGACATAACTACCACGCAAACAATCTACATATGGAAAAGTATGGCAATTGAAATTACTGCAGAATTGCCCATATAAGGGAAGAAGGAATGAAGGACGTTTTTTTTTAAAGGGGGGGGGGGGTGTATTTCTTGAGTGAAATGCAGTGTGCTCTTCTGTCTTGTTTGATCTGAATGTACCATTCAACTAATGTGCTGCAAGTAGGCTTATAGTGTGTTTCCAAGAACTAAGTGTTGCCCCATTTACATCCAAGAGATTGACATCAGACTGAGAGTCACAGAATACAACATCAACTTGAATGGTTAAAGGGTTGTTCCCATACCAGGAGGGTTGCCTCTTTTATAATACTTCTTACAGGTTAGAAACTTTGCATAGTGAATCTACAATGCTTGGTTAATTACTTGCTTGTGTGTCAAGATATGTGTTTATCCGATCGTGTAAATTCTAGGCATGAAAGCATAGCATCACCATGCCAACTTTCTAACTTGTAGGAGGCATTTTTGAAAAGGTAATTCTCCTCATGTGGGAACATGCTTTCTTAGTTTGTCAGTTTGGAGTATGATCAGCAATAGGATTGCTGTGTTGTAATGGTATTAAACCAAAATCACTGCATGCTGCTTACATGCCTTTGAATGTTACGCTGCGTAGAGTACATGTAGTTCCCAAAGACGTATTGGTAATCTTCTTTCCCTCTCCTTCTGCCCTTTATTCTTAATTTCATCATCATCGTTGTCGTCATCATCATTACCAAACATTGTCACCCCTGCTTTTTTCAGTTCTATCATTATCCTCCTTATTTATCTTTAAAAAAAGATAATGTGTGATGCTTCTCCCTTTCATCTGTATAAATGCTATTTTGTATTCTACATGTATTGTGTGTTCCCTCATATTGTGTTATCATTATTCAATACATTATTATTGTACGTGTTTCCGATGAGTGACTCACATGTTTCCTATTTAGTGAGTACACCATGGCTTTGATTTGTAGAGGCTCTTAAGAACAAAAACCGGTATAAGAATGAAACAGTATCCTGATCCATAATTAATGTCAATGTATACACACTTTCATGCTAATACACACACATACACACACACACACACACACACACACACACACAAAAAAAAAAGCTCAACAAATTATGAGGTAGGTATAATTGGTTAAATGCTACTCATGTCAAGATTGTTTAAGATAAAGTATAGGCATGGAATTACAATCCATAGGAATATTAATGTCCAACACCCCCCATGGAAAAGGAAAGGGAACTATGTAAGTAAATTGAAGTGACTGGAGAAATTGCAGGAGTACTTCTAATGCAAAAGCAAAACGTTGTTTTGTTTTGATATATCGCTTTGCAACCCTGAATCGGTTATTTATTAGCTGTCATATTACAAAACAATATCATATGCTGTGAACCAGAAGGGTGATAACTTCATGAAAAAACAAAAATGAGTAAGCAATTTCCTGATTCTATGTGCAAGATAATTATGTCCAATGCATTATGTTCACACTGACTTCTAGTGTGTTGAACGTATGCCCAAAAAACAAGTAATTACTTTTACTAGAATTTTGCTCATGCATTTTCTTATTATCATGATATTGTCATACATGTATATTGTTTAATTGTTATTTGATTTGAATTGTTTATTTTATCATTTGGAAACAGAATAAATGAGTATTGAATTGAATCGAATTGGAAAGTAAATGTACAAGTAAAATCTTAGTAAAAGCAATTACTTTTGTATGCATATGTCCCATTGTTAAATGTCCAATAACATGACATGTTTAATCCAGAACAAATAATTGTGATGGTTGTAGTGATAATGCTGCTTTCTTTCATGAATTCATCATATACTGGATAATATCCTCTCTGCTGAGAGCTAGAAGGGCATTCACTCATAAAACATAGGAAATGCCCTTCTGACAGGAAATTAGGATTTGTTATGCAGTAAGCACACTCTGATTCTATTCTACAAACTGGTAAGAATAAATTTAACACACTTTAAATATGTTGATGCAGTGTTATGGTTATTACATTCTATTGGGGGCATTGTATAGTTTACTTGCACAGAGTGATCATAATGTTTCATAAAGTAAATAGTTTATTTGATATGTCGGTACCTTTTATGTAAATGCCAAGGCAGAAAGAGTTGTGGTGACATAAAATATGTGTAGAATATATGTTTTGCATACATGTAATATGAGAGGAATATATATATTTGTATTTTTATGTGTTACATAGAATATGTATCCTCATATGTGAAGAATGCGTGTCTCGGAGTCATTATTTGTAGGGCTCTTATGGTCCTGGGCTGGGGGGGGGGGCGGGATATATGCTTTATTTACAAATGATGAGCATATGTACTGTGTAGATACAACAAATGATATATGTACTGATATGTATTTTGCGACAGGATTGCAATATGTCATGCTATGGTAGCCTACATGTAAAAGTTACTTGAAGTACATGTAATGTGTAATTGTACGTGTAAACATGTGTAGATTTCTCTCTTCTTCTGCACGATTATGTCATTCAGAAGCCAATGTTTCTCACAAACTATACATTATATTTATTTGTCTCTTTTGCATGCCATTTATGTTTGTGGAATGAGAAATATCAACTGTGAGGTAGAATACTTTTTGTGTGATTTTTATAATGTAATAGGAGGGGGAAATTGTTTCAGCATATTGATTTTTAATCTTCTCACTCATTCTTGTTGGGCATGGGATAAGGGCACTGTTCTACTAAATTGACTAAATGCTCTTCTGAAGCACAATCAGTATTACTTTCATGATTTGGTATTCACAGTGCCCCCCCCCCCCCTTAATGGTTCAACAAAACATACACATTATTGCTACATGTACTGTTGGTATCACAAATGTTGCTCTCTTTTTTTCCTTATTTTTCACCCAATCAACAATGATCCAATGTAAAATAATAATTAACTACATGTATCTCATACTGTATTCGCTGTTATTTTCGCGCGATTAATTTTTCGCGCTCAGAGGCCGCAAAACATATTTGCGGGTTCTTAAATTCGCGCTGAATTTATGTACGAACGCATTTAACCCCATTCAAAGCATGCATAAGAAATCATGCTCATATATTCGCGTGTTTTTAAATTCGCGCAGTACAATCTTTGCGCGAAATCCGCGAAAATAAATGTACCGCGAATATTTCCACTTTTACAGTATTTGGTTGGCATGTGACCACATACATAACATAACACAGTTTTAGTTACATTTGTTATTTCATTTAAGTTTTGGATCTATGTCCTATGGAAAACTGTTATAATAATGCTTTGGGAGTTTTTTGAACTCCCAACTTTGCTGACTTTTATTCTTTCTTGTCCCTATTCCTATGTTTTAGTTCTTTACTTTTGAGCATTTTGACATAAATATTCATATAATGAGCAACAATGCTGTAAAACCTAAAAAAAAACAACATTACAGTACAAAAATGGCCAGTCCTAGTTACTTTGTCCAATCTTATTGCAGTCATATTTTTTGTTGTTATTGTGTAATGCTTTTCAATTTCTAAAAGACCAATATTCCAAATGCAAATGTTATTTTCTGCAGGTTCTCTTCATTTCATACACCTGACTGCATGCCCGAAAAATCATGTGAATGACAAATATTGAATTTAAACACATCATTGATGATAATACATGTACATGCGTTCACTTATCGATGTTTCATGTGCATATAATGTGCATATAATCATGTGATCAAATGAAATTTGATATACCCGTATCTGTTGATAATTGTATAGCATTAGATATATTGTACATGATTGTTATTGCATGTTCCGTATCAGTGTATTTTGTATTTAAAAAAGGATGAATTGATATGTGGTATACATGTATGATAAGTACATTTGGTCTGGTATTATGATGAGTGTTGTGCGCGCACAAATTTTTTTTGTGCCGTTGTTGATCAAAGATGAAATATATTATCATGATTCTATCTCACAATGTGAAACTAAAATATAAATTGATATAACACTAACTCTCTGCTTAGTGTAATCTGTACTGCTCTGTCTTTGAGTGTTTTTTTGTATTGGGAGTGCCTGATGACAGCCATAAAGGCATTAATGAATTAGTTTGCATTCAACCAATACTTATTTAGTTCTCAAAAGATGATAGTGGAACTTGTAGGACTTGTCATTCTCCGACAATATTATTTTTATATTGTTTTCAGTGAAAAAAAAAATTTCCAGGTGGACAGGAGATCAATGGCTAAAAATGAAAGATAGGAAAAGGAAACAGAGAGAAAGAGAGAGAGAGAGAGGGGGGGGAGTGAAATAGAGAGGAGTATGCATGCATAAAATAGGGAGAAAATCAAAGTCAAGCCAAACAATAAAAACTGGAAAAATTAAAAATTAAATATGTTTTACTGGCGACTTTTATGCCATCGTCAAGATTCAAGATTCAAGATTCATTTATTTCACTCAATATTAAAAACAAACAAAATGCATCATTACAAATGCTGATACATACATATAAAATACATATAAATACATGAAATATACACAATTGAAAATAAATAGAAGGATAAAAAAAAAACCAAAAAACAAACAAAACAAGAAAAAACAAGGGACATAAATGAGTGGGGATCATGATTAAAGATCGTAATGATCTTCTTATTCGACCCGAATAATTATAATTGTCACACTGAAATGCTTTTCAAAAAGTCCTTGTCTGTTCTTTAAAGCTTGGTTTTTGGAAATCTAAAAAATATATTTATAATTACATATTATTTTGTAATGATTTTTAGATCTCATTTTTCAATTTGTATTTGTTTTATCTCATAATCTTTCACTCTATTTCAAAGTCATTTGAAAGATTCTATTTTTAGATTTTCCTAAACTATATCCCAAATTTAATGACCTGGCAATGATTTTGGAGATCTACGTAAGTGTGAATGGCGGAAATCAAAATCCCAAGGGAAAAACAAATATGAAAAGAGAAATGAAAGAACTAAAAATCTCATAATAAAAATAGGAAGAGAATGGATCTTCTTCTTCTCGAGTCCTTTCTCCTATTCTTCTGTTTGATTTGTAATTATACTTGATTACAATTTTAAAGATCATAGTATATTCATTGCATACATATATGTAT
>CALNVZ010000174.1:31561397-31571439 GCA_940671915.1 Paracentrotus lividus | reverse complement strand
AGAGCAAAGTTGATCCTTTTTGCAATTTCTAGAAGGAAAGTTTTATTTGGGGCTACGTCTATAGCTAGTGGTTTAAGCACCTACGACCAGTGGCGGCCGGCTGAGCCTAGGTGGTAGGCCGAGGGAGGACGGCCCAATGAAAGTTTCCGAGTTCTGACACACATACCCGCGAGGCCGCGGCTAGCTGTTCTAATCAAAATGAAGTAAGTGGCTCCACCAGGCCGCAGCGGGCATGCCAGCCTTGGGCGGCCTACGCGCCTGGCCGCGGCGGGCATGGTATCGATATTTTTGATCCCTCGCCTAAGATAATTGTGACCAAGTAGACAAAAATATGTTGTATATTTTTCAATAACTTTATGTCTCTGATCTACATTATTTAGGGGAATTAGCCGCAATTACAGTGGAGGTGCCTTGAGCATCCCTTAGGTTAAACAGATGTAATTGCCTGATATAATGATCTAAATAAAGCTGTTTTGAGAACCCTTGCATATTTACCTGTGAGGATCTGTATGTTCACTGCCAGCCAGGAGAGACATCAGAGTTGATTTACCACAACCTTGAAGTCCAATGACTCCTATCACTAGGAAGTCTGTCTGTTCAAGAAGATACTAGGAGGGGAAAGGGGGAAAAAAAAAAAAACATGGGTAAATCTTACATATTGTTGGTGCATGGCGAGCAATCACAGAGAGAGAGAGAGATATATAAAGAGATGATCCAAAGATAAACAGTTTAAAGCCAGTTCTACTCCGCCATCTGCATCTCTCTCTCTTATCTGTCCACCTCACAAATGGTGCAAATAGCGATTTTGTAGCTTCCATAGATCTTATGACATGCTTTAAATTATGTTCAAGCAATTTCTAATCACAGTTTAACCCTAAAACCTAATCAGCCCCCCCCTCGACTTTTCGCGCGGTCATGTCGCTGAAAAAAAAATTCGCGCTCCGCACATTTATGACTTTTTTCTCTAACATCTTACGCAACTTTTAAAACTATTTAGAAAAAAATTGAGCGTACGGTTCGGAAGTTGCGCAACATTATGTAATGCTGCGCAGACTAAAAAACCAGAGATTTTCTGTATTTGTGTACAAAACATATGGGAAATGGCTTTTCATGCTAAAATCACATTTCTGTATTTAAAATATGGTTATTAGCCATTACTTTAGTTGATATTGCTGTAATCATTAGAGATAATCAATGACCAAAGTATTCCGAACAAAAAAAACAATAAAATACATAAATCGAAAAACAAAGAAAATACATAAGAAATTCCAAAACAATAAAATACATAAGAAATTTAATTAGATACCGGAATTTTTTTCATGTACAATTGTTAGGAATGCTACAAAGAATATTTACACCAAGAATTAGCATTCTAGGAGCCTTATTAATGATAATAAGAGCAAAAAAGTATGATTCATGCAATAAATTAGCATTTAAATTAATAATATAAAATTAAAAAGACATTATTTTGGAAAACACGAACTATACAACAGTCTTTTGTAGATTACATCGCACACTCTATCGTGGCAAAATTTTCGCAGGCCGACAGCGCGATCCACGCCGGTCGCAGATCTGAAGGGGGGCCTAATTGACTCCCCCCCCCCCCCCCCACCCCCCCCCCCCCGCCCCCCCCCCCCCCCCCCCCCCCCCCCCCGCCCCGCCCCCCCCCACCCCCCCCCCCGCCCACCCCCCCCCCCCCCCCCCCCCCCCCCCCCCCGCCCCCCCCCCCCCCCCCCCCCCACCCCCCCCCACCCCCGCCACCCCCCCCCCCCCCCCCCCCCCCCCCCCCCCCCCCCCCCCCCGGCCTGTGAGATGGCAAAAATAACCCGGCTTTTTAGGGTTAAAACACAATACTAGTATCATATTCATCATGACATCACCATTCTCTCTTATGAAATTTTCTTTAGGTCTGTTTCAGATTCTGTCGCAATTTATGATTGAAATCATCCCTTACCATGTACGCTACTCACCTCTCCTCCAACATCGACCCCATGGAATGCATTGTCAATCATCTTGATGGTTGGGTCATGGTTGTTGGTGCTGCCAATCTCTTATGGATGGGAACTATTTAAAGCATAGAAGACAAAGAATGATACATATATAAAAAAAATCAAAAGCAAGTACGCAGGAACGCAGCCTTTATCAACACTATACAAAATGTACTGTATTAAAGGGACCAATACCCAAGGAAATAATAATTTTATAAGAAAGAGCACAATCAGAGGAGCAATTAAAAAAGTTTCATCAAAATCGGTTGTAAAATGAGAAAGTTATGGAAGTTTGAAAAGTCTCGTTTTACCTTCTATGGGGATCCTCAACTGGCAACATCGGCTTCAAAATGGCCGATTTTATGGACAACTCTCCATTTGTTTTGTACACAAATTTTCAGATTTTCCCCATTTTCTTTCAAAAATTTGTCTTACCTCCTTCTGAGCTCAACATATATTTGTGTGAAATATACTTTTCCATGACATATTTTGAGCTCAGAAGTAAATAAGACATATTTGAAAGAAAATGGGGGAAAATCTGAAAATTTGTGTACAAAAACCAATGGAGAGTTGTCCATAAAATTGTCCACTTTGAAGCTGATGTTGCCAATTTGAGGATCCCCATAGAGGGTAAAACGAGACTTTTCAAACTTCCATAACTCTCTTATTTTATAACCGATTTTGATGAATCTTTTTTTAAATTGCTCCTCTCATTATGCTCTTTCCCATGAAAGTAATTATTTCCTTGGGTATTGGTTTCCTTTAACTGTTCTATTACAGTAAAAACCAAGTCGGTTCCAAGACAATACAGAGTACAGATGGAGCTGATTATTACCTTTAAGTGTCTTTATAGTACAAGGGTGATTTACTATTAAAAAAAGATAAAGTGGATTGATTTTAGGCATTCTTGATTTATTCAACCCCCATCCCCATCCAGAAAATATGATAGAGGACAAATATCCTCTTTGGCTACATAAATAATCAACTGCAAAAAAGTTAATACTAAGCCAAACTTAATACAACTGAGGAATAAGAATTCATACAACAGCATTATTTGGACATCTTACCCTCAATAGAAATGCCTGGCATCTGCCCCCCTGTGACTCGCTGACCTGGCGAATACAGTCTCCCAGTAGGGGTGCTACTCCGCCCCCTTGGTTCAAGCTCACTCCCCTGTTTTAGCTTAGTGACTGCCACTGCCTGGGGTGTGACAGGGGTACCATGTGATGGGGAGCTGTTGGAGGCATTGGAGGTTGGTGTCTGGCTTTGGGAAGGGGTGTCCTCTCTGTCCCTCACTTTGATTTTGATCTGTGGGCCGGGGGACACAGCTCGTGGATGACGATGAGAGCGTTCAGACCCAGTGGCTTTATCAATGTCCTGTATATGAAATAGGTCACTCATTGAATTTGAATGCATTATTTCTTTTATTATAGTCTACTCCTGTTATATCAAACACAGATACAACAGTAATTTGTTTTAACGAACCAACTCTCCCAGACTTAATTTTAGACATATACACAGTATGTGCAAATCTATCAGATATGTTCAGCACAACAAGATTTGATATATAAAAAATAACTAACTACCTTGTTATAACGAAAGTGAACCGTATTTAATTAACTCTTCATTTTGATGTATCAAAATCAGCAAAAAAAAAAAAAATCAAAATTACAGAATGTGTGTTTGCATTGACATAAAACTGATGAATATTCTATACAATGTGAACCTAAATGAATGTGACCAATCTCACCTTATTATCCAGTCCAGCTGCCTTGGATAGAATCATGGGTGGAGGTTTGTGACTACTACCCTCGCTGTTCCCTCTCTCACGAGGAGGCCCATCCTAGAAAAAAATGTACACAGATATTTACAACGTTAGTCACATTAGCAAGACCAACTGTATTTATCATTATAGGTCCGTATAAAGTAGCCTACAGCGAGCCTAAAAACTTACACCAGACATGCTGGGTTATTTCATTTCTCTAAATGGCAAGTTAGTTGCCAGTAATTTGTTAGTCTGGAGCTGATTTTGCTACGTGAATGGGGTATGATCAGTTCAAATGAAATTTTTGTTTGTTTTCCTGATTTATGATAGTGAGCAAGACTTCATTACAATAGTCATCAAAACACAGTTTTGCTTGGACGTCTCAGGTAAAAAAAAAAAAAAATCAAAAAAGTTTCCATAAAGGAATTTAGAGTGTAATTCAATCTTTTAAAGAAGATAAAGAATTCTTCTCGCTGTTATAATTACATCGTTTGTTGAACTAGAATATGCAATACTATCTATCAAGGTTGAGCTCTCTTTCCTGATCCCATTCTTACCTTTCCTCCTTTAGGCTTTTTCTTGCGTCTCCGTCCGCTGCCTGGTAACCCAGCATTAGCCCCGCCCCCTCCACGCCCTCCTGGTCCAGGGGAATCCCCTCCTCTGGCTGCATTCATCTCAAATGGTGCAATTCAGCTCTCTGCTCTCTGAATTTCATATTTCATAAGATATATTATAATCATGATCCAGACTACATCTAACTAGGGGGATGACATTTAGATTGTAAAGAGTTGCATTATGAGATGAAGATGATGAAGAATGGAAGAATCATGACATAGATCTATGTGATTCATCATACCAAAATGAGACACAAGTCACCAACAAAGTCAGTCAACGATATCAGTAAAATAATCAATTTTTAAATCATTTCGATCTGATCAATCATCATTTTTTTTTTTTTTTTTTTTACAGAGCTAAAGATAGAAAAAATAATAATGAAAATAGTTTTCCCAAAAATTTTAGATTTTTTTTAATTTTTACGATTTTCTTGACCCTTTGCTGAGTGTGCTCGGCGACTTGTGGCTCATAACTATGAATCATTACTATGATGAACTGCTACAAATAATGTTTGGCACTGTTTGATAAACTTTTTAAAATCACTCATACTGATCCTTGGTCTCATCTTCATAATGGTACTCTTTTACAAATAATGTGGTCTACTCTACATCTATTTGGGCCTACAAATTTTACATCTCATTAAAAAAAAAAATATCAATGCAGAAAAATATAAGAAAAATATCAGTGAAGGTTTGAAGAAAATCAACCAAAAAATATATGAATATTTAAAGTTTTGATTCTGTGATGTCACGTGGGAGCTGCTCTCCTTTTTGTCATGTACTGTAATTTTTTCATCCGTCGATATATCATCAAACCGATGTTCACAATCATATACATGTCTCTATCAAATTGACCCATTCAAAAGAACCATGTAACGTTAGAGGTCTAGGAGGGTCTAGATCTATAAAGATAAATTTATGGAATTTACATTTTGTATGGTAGAAGTACCTTAGGCTTAGTCCACGCAGTACATTAGTCCACGCACCCTCTAATATAATAAGCGATGCGACGCGGTATGTGCGCTCAATTTCTTGAACAGTCGAGAAAAACAAAATCTTGGGGAAAAAGTCAATGGTTTCTTGTTTTTCAATAGACTCTAACTTCATGAAATCATGAGGAATAATATTGAGACAGGTAATGAAATTTTACATCGACTTACTGTAGGTGCTAGGACTAATGTACCATTCAGTTTTGTGGAAGAAAATTGACACGATCGAGTAATGGACTCCACTCCAGCTTGCGCATTCGCAAAATATTTTTTGTCGTAATTTTCTCTAGAAATGTTCCTCAGAATATATTATTAGGGCCTACATTCAATTTTGAGGAGAAAAAAAAAAGAAGACTATTAAATTATTTTACTTTTTAGCAGTTGAAAACAAAATGCGTGGACTAAGGTACCACCATCATACATACACAATACATGGGAGAGCTTTTTGCAGGTGACGTCACAGAATCAAAAGTTTGAATATTCATATCATAACTTCGATATTTTTGGTCGATTTTCTTCAAACTTTCACCAATATTTTTCTGTATCTTTTAACTTTTTTTAAGCCAATAAAATTCCAGGGTGAACTTCCCCTTTAAGTCCTTATCTAGATCCAATTATTTTAGGCCTTAGCCCTAGATCAATTACTGCTTTTCGTCCGAGTACTATTTATGAGAGAGAGGCATAAAAAAAAAAAAAAAAAAAACCCTGTTCACATTTCAAATGCAGGACTTTACCCACACGATTTTCAACATACGGGACCAAACTGGCGGGAGTCATTTTTCGTGAAAATGGTCATAATTATCCCCTTTACGATAAAAGTACCAATCAAACAGCACTCATTTCAATTCATCTTGAATAATAACATGATTGATCGTATCTTAACTTTAAGTCACACAAGAAAAGCCAGGAATTTACCTTTCTTCGGCTAGAAAAAAGCAGAACAAAGTTGAAGTCAAAGAATGATACCGCCATCTACGGCTCGCGATATAATTATAAGCACCAAAAAAAAAAAAAAAAAAAAAAAAAAAAAAAAAAAAAAAAAGAGTGGTGGAACTATTTTTTTTCTTCTGCAAACGTGTACAGCATCATGAATCATCAATACATTAGACTCTCCTGGAACTTGGCCAAATGTATATAGTCTTATAATTATATTTATAATTATATTTATACGATATATAGGCTTATAGGCCTGCAGTATATTAGCATGAAAAATTTAATATCTATTACAGGGCTATAAGCACTTTTTACCGATTGCAGATAGGCCTAGAGAAAATAATAGCATTTCTGGTTTTGTTTTATATAAACACACACTAAGCTAAGCTAGGAAAGGCCAATGACTCACAAAAAACAGCAACAAAAATGTAATAAACAGAAAAAAAAAAAATTGTAATAAAAATAATTCTATTTTTTGTGTAACTTGTCCTTTCCTGAAAACGAGTAGGCAAATAAAGTTCGTCTTTTAAAAAGTCTTATTCTGCCGATCAAAATACTAGGCAACCATTAATGTAGTTCTCATAAATCCAGAAAGGTTGAACCAGAGTAGGGGACCGAGAGATTGAGAGAGATAAAGGAGAGAGACAGAGGGGGGGTAGGAACTAACTTAAATTATGTTATCGGCCATTGTTTTATTTTGAGCGAATTATGCGGTGGAGAGTGCTCTTACATTCGAATGCGGGGCCCCGCTAACTGTCCGGCGATTATGCGCGGTCATATTCAGCCAGAGCTCATCCTGGAAGGAGCCCAAGGTTCTCTCGTTTGGAAACAAATCCCGCAGTCCCTCAGAACCTTACAATTTGACTCTATTCACCAGGACCCAACATATTATGATCAGTTCACGGTGGGCGGATCCAGGATGTTTGGATGCAGAGGGAGGGGGGGGCGGCGCAAACAAATCCTGGAACTTTCCGATTTTGGTACACCCAAGGGATCCCCTGGAAAGGATACGCATCCATATTTATTATAAGGACAAACAAGTCATCAAATCCACAGCCATTCTCGTTTCATAAATTGAATAAATCAATTACTTATCCTATTCTAATAAAATATTCTAGGTCTATCCCAACCCTATGCTTAACGCTGTGTCCACTTAAATGCTGACAAATGGCACAAAAGTCCGCCAGAGCTAGATACTACAAAAATTCATTTTCAAATTAAGTTGTTTCTCTTGGTCTGAAGAGCGATTCCGTCAGCTCTGGAAAAGAGATTTGAACATGACTTGATGAGTCGATGGTACGTAGGGCGCTACCCTGCTCTGATAAGATCTCATTCATGCTCATTGCCGCATTGCTCTATACCGTATATATAAATATCTTTGGAGTATAATGATTAAAACGTTGTATGGTCGGTGAGATTGACTTTTGACTGCAGCCAGTATTTTCCAATAACTCTCAGGTAGAACATTAAGCCTTGGCTTAAACATCGATGTTATACTAGTGTCAGATGGAATTGGTCTACACAATGTATAGCGAAACATTGAGCGAGAATGCCTGCTTGTGATCTCAATGTATCTTGATTGTTTACTAATATTTATGATTGCTCTAAATACCAATAATACATGAGGGAGTGAAATCATTACACATTCTAAAATATAAGTACACACAATAGATAGCATATACCATCTAATCTTATTCATAGATGACAGAGCATATGAGAGACTGCTATTCAGTTTTAATCTCGGTAGTAAACTGAGGTGCGTTGCACCTTGAACGTCATGATAGATCATAATCTCTATTGTCAGACAACTATGGAACAAAGTCTAAGCGGATCAATTGTGCGGATATGTGCGCACGATGTGAGGAACTACTTGTGGGCCAGTAAAAGTGAAGGATAGATGCGGAACAGAATTCACTTGGGTGATATCTATCGGCGATAAACCTTCACAGGAAGCTCACGTTTTCGTGCACGCAGTACTCCGTTGTCTCTGCCGACGAGCAAGATGAAGCCAATCGACATAGTGAAGTTTTTCATATCCGCCGTATATCAGGCACTACTGTTCAATATCAGGGAGTGACGTTGTGAGAAGAACGCCAAATCAAAGTAACGGTGCTAAATACAGCCCCGAACTGGAAAGATACACATGTTCTCTTGGTGCACGGCATTGTGGCTCACAAGACAAAATTCATACACACATATCGCGATAGTCTACAAGTGAGAGTCACAATCTATACTCAAGAGTACACGCACTAAATCCGACGAGAGTGAGGAATTGTTACTCATGTTATCACGCATGAGGTCCTAGACTTGTGTGCGGCAACCCCAGGATGTACGTTGACCCTATCGATTGTAGAGCGAAGATGACCGAGGGGTACGGGTAGCCTGGCTGGGCGGGTCTTAGCTACACAAACTCCTGCACACGACTTCATAGGGATATCTGACCCTGACTGACGCAGCAGAGTGCGGATCCTGGGTTACCATAGCCTTCCCCACTAAAGTAACGAAGCTCGAGAAAATTTCAAGCCGTCCTCTTTGTATTGTACGTACCTCAAAACGTTCTCCCATGTTAGTCATAACTAGTACACTAGGCGGTCGTGGAGTTGTTTTTAGGCGGCAAGAGATTGCTGATTCCGTTATCCGGAAGGGGGTTATTCAAGTTTACTACAAATGTTTATACGCTACGTTGTCTATAACGCTCCGCGGCTGATAGTATATTTTGGTCTTCTGAACCTTGTTATACCGGAGTCTCCGCAACAAGTCTGACATTCCAATTATGTTAATGGAGAGTGAGTGCACCAATAATTCTGACCACTAAGGAATTATTTATTACTAACTTTACTCCACAGCCCCCCATTATAGATGGGGGATCTCTTCCAATTCATTGAGCAGGCGATAGCTCTCGAGCGATCTCGAGGTGACCAAGCGATGTCTGGACTATCAGCCTTATGGTTGAAGAGCACTTTAATCTTTAGAGTGGTCGACCCACTCCCCCGCCCGACCGGAGGGACAGAGAGTAGGCGTGAGGCATCAACTTTGCCCTTTCTGAGTCGTGTTTTTAGTTTTATGAGCATAATGTACTACGTTCCATTCTCCAGCTGACGCGAGGGATATCCACGGAGGAATCCGTACGTTCCAGGGGAGCGCTCAGCTGAGGGGCGCAACGAAGTAAAGATTCAAGCGCTGCAGCGGGCCCCGCCCACTATTTTGGGCACGCGACCCCGTACTCCATCTATATAAGAATTAGCTCGTCTAAATAATATAAAAGAAAAAAGGCAGGAACCCGTGGAGGAAAAAAAGTACGAGAACTGAGAGAAAAAGTAAACAGTGCAAAGAAAATGGGAATAAGAAAACTAGAGAAGTATAACAAAGAACCGATATAGAGAAGCGAAATAACAGAGCTACGATGCCCTATTCGCATGTATCCAAAATCTCATACGCGCATACCTTTAATATGCCTTCGGTTAGAAATAAAAATCCAATAGACCGAAATTTGAATAATCAAGCGTAATATTTGCGTCTTCTTGATACAATTCGCGGCCTCACCCACCAAATGGCATCATTCCAATTGTGCCGGGAGGGCCCACGAGGCGTCCGGTAAACTTTTTTACTTCCGACATACGTCTAAATTATTTAGCAATATAACGTCCATAACATCTGATTCACAGCATATGCATCTAATCCCTCAATATACGCGAAGCCTCAGGCCTTCGTGCCTATGTTTAAATAAGGAATTCCCAGTAGAATCACGAGATT
>CALNVZ010000174.1:31542759-31561372 GCA_940671915.1 Paracentrotus lividus | reverse complement strand
CCTCTCAGTCTGGGAATCTGTGAAAAAATTACCCCCTATTAGGGCGATTCTTTGAAAAGTGAACCTTTTTTCGAAAAAATAAAGTTTTTCCTTATTGTTTTAAAGCTGCACATTCATATAGAGCATTGTCTGAAGTTTCATGAAATACATTTTTTATCTTAATTTTACAAATTTTTCACGCTCATTTGCATAAATTAACATGCAAAAAATTTGAATAGAAAAATGGTACGTAAAATAATCTAAAGGCTCGATTACTCAGTCTCTCAGGACGGGGGTGACCCACATAACCCAGGATCAGATACAAGCTGAGTAGCAGAAGTCTTAGAATCTAAAAAGTAAGAGACAGAATATCAAAACAGAAAATGGTAGATATAAAGACTGAACAGATGTTTTTATTTCAACTCAAAATTTTGGAAAAATGTTACTAGGTTAATGATCAGGTGGAACCAATCAGATTTAAACGTGGTGATCTGAGGGTAACAAGTACGTCAAGTCTTACTAACGCAACAGAGGACATCTACTTGGTATGGGACTGGGCTTATAAGACCACTGGTCTGTGATTGGGTAAAAAAGCCTCAATATAGATGCCAAATGGATATTAAAAAAGAGGCCATAATAGCATTCATGTACAGATTTTCTTCTTTTTTTTAAATAGCCATATGTCAAAGTTCACTCACTCAATTTTTACAAAGAGAAGTGTAATTTATAAAAAGCATAATGATTCAAAATTAGAAACAGTCTCAGTCTTGCAGTGTGAAGAAATTTTCAGCATTTTTAAATGGATTTTCTTCTACTAGTAATCAATCTACCACCTCAATCATGATAAAGTGGGATAGCAGGGTTCTATAATTGACATATGGAATACAATTTAGATAATGGGGATTGTTACCCGTTTGTCTGGTTTTGTTTGCTTGTCTGGTGAGTTGAATTTAGGAGCATGAAAGAGATTCAGATCTAAAGGAAGAGTCTTTGAGCTAAGACGTGGCATACAAACTCCGCTGGCAAGGAGAATGAACATCCTACATACGAGGGAGAAAGAAAACGCCCTGAACAATGGTGTTTCTAAATATTCATTGTAATGCCTAGTTGGAAAATAATTGGTTACTTGTTGAAGGTGGACCAGTGCTTGTGGTGATGTTGAATAAATATTAATAATGGTGATATAGTTGATGATATTGACAATGATGGCGCTGATGATGAATGAAATCAGGATTAAAGGATGTGAATAGGATGGAATTAGAGTTATAGGTAGAGGAGCGCGCACACATGGATGAAACAATGAGTATATAGAAGGAAGAGATGAAGATGGAAATGAGTGTGAAATGATGAAAGAGGAGAGACGTATTGGGTGGAGGGGATAGGAAATGGGAATGAGGGCGACAGTGAAGGAGAAGGAGGCAAGGGTGTAAGGGTGAGTGTGATTTGAAATAGGAGCGAGTAATGGAGTAAGAGAGTGAATGAGGAGGATGGATAGAGAATGAAAGGAAATGGTGATATGGTGAGTAGCTAGGAGAGGTGATGAGAGATAGAGTGCGTGTTTAAGAGGAGGTGGAATGATAACATGATGATTATAGTAAGCAGGATGAGAACACCAATTGCTTAATAAGAATGCCACAGGAGGACGGTAACAATAGAAGCTGACTACCAGAAGAAAGGCAGGATGTGTCTAAGGTAGAGAATGAGGATAAGAATCAAAATGGTGATTATGTGAAGCGACAGCCAAAGAGTCTAAGAAATAAGCGGAGAGGTTGGCGAAATAATATGGGCAAGAATGAGATCAGTTAAGAATGAATTAAGAGCAATAGGAGATAAGATGAAGGTATTGGAAACAACACTGTGTAATATTAGAGTTGTAGGATGGTTATGGCGACGGAGGAATGGGAGGAGAAGAAGAAGGAAATGAGAAGATAAGGAGGCATGCATGACACGAGAATTGGAGCGAATTTCACAGTGATAAGGGATTTAGAAACTGCGTCAGACGTATGTGCACGAGAACTTTAGAAAATTACTAGGAGCAATGGGAGAGAAGACACAAGCTAGATAGAGAAAGTGGAGGAAAAGAGAACGAGTGAAGGAGTAGAGAGAGAGATAGAGAGAAAGGACAGGTGGAAAGATGTGGATTAGAGGAAGAGACATGGATGAGAGTGAGGTTAGAAAGTAAAATAAGAACATACTGGCACGC
Source organism: Paracentrotus lividus (assembly GCA_940671915.1). Taxonomy (NCBI): domain Eukaryota; kingdom Metazoa; phylum Echinodermata; class Echinoidea; order Camarodonta; family Echinidae; genus Paracentrotus; species Paracentrotus lividus. The sequence goes on along the minus strand of CALNVZ010000174.1, from coordinate 31,559,190 downwards.
TGGTCTAGGGAAGAGAGAGGAAGAAATCGCAGAAGATAGTTGAGAGAATAGAGCCTAAAGGGTGAGGGATATACGGTGAAAAGGAAGCTAGAAAGGAAAGAACCTATTGTGGGAAGAGGAAAGGCCGCAAAGATAAAACACATGCATAGAAGTATGACGAAAGTTAGTGAAGAATGCGTAGGGAAACCACGTAAGGTAGAGAGAGATCAAGGCGTTACAGAAGATGAAATGATGTCAACGGATGAACTACAATAAGTGAGATGTAGAGCAAACTTAAAGAGTAAATATTTATAAAGTGTATAGGAATTGAGGAATAGTAGAGAGAGGGACCGCAAGTATGTAGATATGAATTAAGAAGAGAAGGACAATCAAAGGAGGTTATCCCGCACCACAGCAGGAAAGTGAGGCACGAACATTCAAGGTAAACATAAAATTCTGATTCTCAAAGCTGGATTATATCGCATAGAAGCCTAGTTGAACGATTACTAGTGGAGCCCATGTTATAATAGAGCTGAATAAGTTATATATAAGGAATGAAACAAAATGGCGAATTCAAACAGTTGAGATAAAGCCTATGTAATATGGAAGACAAGGATAGTTCCTCTGGTCTTTCTAGATATCACTTTTCGTGGTGTCTTTATACCTCGATCTATGTTGCTCTTTCTGCATTTGTGAATGAGTGTGGAGTGTCTATCTCGGTGGATTGTCGTATGTTCTCTGGTTTTAATCCATGGTCAATTCCATCATGGCACCTTGCTACGATTGATTGGGATAATATCTAAGAGCTTTCCCACGTTGGATGTCGTGAGTCTTGTCACTAACCGAATATCCCATACCTCACTGAGCCTATAGTCTCTATTAATATCATGGTCCATACTATTAAAAAAAGAAATCCACAAGTAATGTCGCAGATACAGTTCCTGCCTCTATTGTTCACACGTCGATTCTTGCATATCCTCCGCGTCAACACTATTAGTAGTATGTTTTAATTTGTAGTGTTTAGATTTTATCACACGTTATCTCCTGAGATTATTTTATTCTGATAGTTCTCTATTGTTTCATATACTGATAGGTTCAATTCTCTTGTTCAGTCTGTCTAGTAGCTATCGTCTCCTATCACCAAATCTCACCCTGTTTCCTTTCAAACTCTACTTATTATAATTTGTCTCTGGCTCAGACTGACTCCTTTGTTTGTGAGTGAAGCCTCTGAGCATTACTTCAATGGTAGGACTTCGTAAGCACTACTCATGTGAAAGTATATATGAGCAGCCATGTATGGGAAATACATTCTTTTTATAAAGGAGTGAGCCATTGAGTAAATAAATTTATTTTGTGTTTCTTTCTCAAATTATATGGTACGCACTCTCTCCTATCTATATGTCTGCTTCGAACCTAGTGGCTTGCATAGAGTGTGGATGAAAGGAGCATAATCTACGATGGGAAACAGATTGACTGTGTTGAAGCAAGTTTGAGGATAGATGAGTATTCTGTATCGAGACTCAGAGTGATCAGTGCAACCAGACTGTGAACAGAACCACAGACCTGTCACTCATATATATTGCGTTATGTAGAGTAGAGGTTCAGATATGTGATTCCCATGTTAACAGATCTTTAATACTCTCAATCTCTGATCATTGTTGTATATGCTTTTTATTTCTGAGGACACATAGTATTATATTTTTTCTATAGAGTATTATTATTATTGTTTGATTTGCGTATGCCTATATAGACACACTATACTAACACACGAAACTACATATATCTTCATCACACATCATTTAGCCTTTGATTATTCTTGGACACATCCTTTATCAATTTTAAAACATATTCAATTTCTAATACGTACTCAATTGCCATACATTATCTAGTTATACAAACCTTCAACTGAAAAACATGGATTATGTAAATTCTTTCCTGGTGCCTTACATAATTCATTACGGACTTCTATATTCTTACAGTCGGGGCAGAAAGGCAAACACAGGTCATATAACTAGACATGCAACGCACTCATTATTCATATTACTAATCAATGTGCCACTCGTAATTATAACTATTAGGTCTTGCTTATCCTTACACCTTATACTCGTGCACATATAACTCGAGCAATCACAGTTTTGAATTAATGATCCGATCTATCCACTGTTTTGAGGCAACATATCATTATTTAGATTAATTTGAATAAACAGCAGAATTAACTATACATTCAATGCATATTGCTAAACGATAAAGCCTAAAATTATGATGGCATCTCTGAGTGCACCAACTCCAGGAGCATTGAATTCACATGGTATAAAGGACCCTATCTCCTCACTTAAGAGTAACTCATTTGCTCACGTGCCGCCCCAACTCTAGTGCGATTTATTCATTGACACTCACGAATTAAAATTCCAGCTGATGAGTACTTACTGCCGGGGGTAACGGAGTAATTACTTGACTTCGGTGCTTCAGAGTCGCTACAGATAGGAGTGGCAGGTCATCAGGATCGCGCATGTAGAGACATTGAGAGCCGTGCTGTTATGGTGATCACCTCTAGGAGATGTGGAGTGATTGGGTGAGTTGACTGTCTGCAAGATTGATGAGAATCATACTGCTCACCATCAATGACCTGGGGTGGATTACTGTGATGCAGAGCCTGCTCCGTGTTCTGAGTTAGGTTGTTCTGAGTGCTCTTATGAGAAATCTATCAATCAACGTGGATCTAATCTTTGAGAGTACGATGATATCCATTAAATGGTAAGTATGTATGACACGGATCACTTTGATGCGAAATGTCGATTGAGCACTCGAGTTCTCAGCCCATAAGACGAATGGACAATGTGCTCGACAGTTGAAAGAGCTGAGGCTTAAATCAGTAGTCGAGATAGATGCCAAGCTATAAGTAATCAATCTCTTCTACTAGCGGAGTCTACTTCAATTGATATCCTCCGAATTATAAATGTGTTCGAACCCCAACGCTACGAGCAAGAGATAACTATGTGGTATTGATATACATATAATCTCAAAATCACACCTTTATTATCTGTGCTGGATCTAGCATCTAACATTATAGCCGAGGTAAGTAGCCATGCTCTCACAGCTATAGTTACTCACAAGTGCGCACGGAGTACGTAGCCATTGCTGTGAGCCACTTTTAACTCCTTATAGCTTGTAAAGGCATGACTCTCACATAACAGATGGTAAGTGCCTGATATATTATGATCTAAATAAAAACACTGCACACTGATTTTGAGAATCCCATATGTCTGAGTTTCCTACATCTAGTGTAGGATCTGTATGAATTGTCAGCTGCCACAAACCATGAGCAGGAAATATTAGAACATGTTCAGAGTTGTATCTAATTAAAAGCTCTCTCCTTACAGTCCACGTTGAGCAATCGTCCAATATCTCGAACTCCTGAACTCACTAGGCATAGTCTCGTTAAATCTGTGTTGTCCATACTGAAAATTGATACTAGGAGGGAGTTGGCAGGAATAATAAAAAGAAACAATTGGAGTAGTATGACTTTATATCACATATGCTCGTATAAGGAGGAAGGTATGATTGGTATACCAAGCAATAGTGGATGCGAGAGTCACCATAGAGAAAGACGCAGAGAAAGTATAATTAAGACCAGAGTTTGAAGGAGATACAAATATATCAGCTGAGTGTAGTACCAAAGATAGAGACATGCTCATTTCTTAGAAGGCACGGGTATGTTCTCAGTCCCTTGGCGCCGCCATCTGCATCTCTCTCTCTTATCTGTCCACCTCAAAATGGTGCAAATAAGCGATTTTGTAGATTCCATAGATCTTATGAAATGCTTTTAAATTATGTTCAAGCAATTTCCTCTACTCACAGTTTAAAAACACAATACTTTAGTATCATATTCATTCAATGATCATCACGCATTCTCTCATGAAATTTTCTTTAGGTCCTGTTTAGTAATTCTGTTCGCAATTATGATAGAAATCATCCCTATACCATGTTACGTGTACTCACCTATCCTCAATCATCGACCCAATTGGAATGGCATTATCCATCAAATCTTGGTGGGATTGGGTATAGGTTTGTTGGTGCTGAGAATCTCTTATGGATGGGACTATTTAAAGTAGAAGACAGAATGAAATACATTAATAGAAAAAAAATCAAAAGCAAGTAACGCAGGAAGCAGCCTTTAATCACACCTTACAAATGTAATGTATACTGTTCTACTTACATGTAAAAACCGAGTAGGTTCCAAAGACAATACATACAGAGTAACAAGATGGAGGCTTGAGTATTACTTTTAATGTGTCTTTATAGTACAAGGGGTGATGTAACTATTAAAACAAGATAAAGTGGATTGAGGTTTTAGGCATTCTTGATTTATTCAACCCCATCCCATCCAGAAAACATGATAGAGGACAAATATCCTCTTGCTACAATAAATAATTCAACTTGTCTATAATAATAAGTAATACTTAAGTCCAAACTTAAATAGCAACTAAGCGAATAAGAATTCATACCTACAGCATTATTTGGACAGTCTTAACCACTCATGAAATGGCCTGGCATCTGCCCCCCTGTGACTCGCTGACGCGTGGCGAATACAAGTCTACCAGTAAGGGGTGCTAGGGGCCTTGGTTCTCAGCTCACTCCCCTGTTTTAGCTTAGTGGGACTGCCACTGCTGGGGTGTGAACAGGGGTATCGCATCGTGATGGGGAGCTGTTGGAGGAATTGAGGTTGATGTCCTGGCTTTGGGAAGGGGTGTCCTCATCCCTGTCCTGGACTTTGATTTTGGATCTGTGGGCCGGGGGACAACAGCTCGTGGATGACGATGAGAGCGTTCAGACCCAGTGCGTTTATAAATGTCCTGTATTGAAATAGGTCACGTCATGTGAATTTGAATGTATTATTTCTTTTATTACAGTCTACTCCTGTTATACGGGTCAACACGATATTCAACAGTAAATTTTGTTTTAACAAACAACTCTCCCAGACTTAATTTTAGACATATACACAGTATGTGGAGGGAGTGGTATCAGAATATATGTTCAGCACTAACAAGATTTGATATATAAAATAACTAACTACCTTGTTATACACGAAAGTGGACCGTATTTTAATTTTACTCTTCATTTTGATGTTATCAAAAATGCAAGCAAAAATCAAAATTAGCAGAATGTGTGTTGCATGGACAATAAAACTGATGGAATCATTCCTCAGTTCAAGCTATTGCAATATGGAGCCACGCTTGTTTAATCCTAATCTAGGGGCAGGGTATTTTGGGAGATCTTGTAAGTCGGGGGAGGGGGGGGGCATCCGATCTCCGGTATGTAGATCGCGCATTCGCGGCTGAAATTAAATATGGATCACAGTAAAACACACGTCCTGTTGCGTAATCTACCGAACTGATAAGGTAAATTTTCCAAGAAAACGTTTCATTTAATTAATATCATTGTACATGCTAATTATGCTTATTTATGACATGAAAATCCTACATTATGGCTCTATTCCTATAATTATAGCTCCTAGAAATGCTAATTTTGGGTGTACATAAAATTTTATTTGTTAATAAGCAATTAACCTAGCAAATAAAGTATATATGAACACACAAAATAATTTGGTACTGCCATCAATTCCTTATGTATTTATTGTTTTTTGAAATTTCTTATGCATATTCTTTGTTTTCGCACTTTTTTATTATTATGTTTTTCGACCATACATGTATGTGTTGGCAAACATTATTTTAGTCATAAATAGCTACAATCAAGTGAATATCATCAATAAAAGCAAAAGTAAATTGAACATCCTCTAGAATGTGACTTCACCTCTAAGATAAATCTAGTTACCAGGCGTCGTGTTAGAGTAACAATTCTAGTGGAGGTGAAGGCTTTGTAGAACTACACTTAACATTCTCACGTCTATTGAGCAATTTTGGGTCTGCGTGATCTGCCATCTTGCGTTACACAAAGGAGATGTCACCAGCTCCTGAGAAAAAATGTTTACAACAGAGACTGTTTATGCAGATCACGTTAGTGCGCGAGCATTATACAGCGAGAGATGCCGAATCGTGTGACTATAATTTATTGTGTGATTCATGTTACACGATAAAAGTAAAGATGGATTCCTAACATGCAGGCCTGGAAAACAACATTACATACCAGACAATTGCTTGGGGTATAATATTTCATTTCTCTTAAAAAGTTGGCAAGTTTAAGAGTATAGACAAGTATAATATATTGCAATATAAGATTTGGTAATCGCATGCATGTCTCTTGCCTCTAACATTGTTACTGTTGAATTGGTTTCTATAATGCCACGAGTTTCCTAATGTGGAAACATGTTCTTGTTATAGAATTTTTCCTGATTTTATTTGATGAGGTAGAGCAAGAGAATGACTCTGTTCATGCAATGAGTTCACATCAAAACAAAAGAGGGTTATTGGAGACTAGTCCTCTACGCTAGACAAAGACAAAAAAATTAATCACACAGGCCTACAGTTCCGCAGATAGTACAGGAATCAGATTCTTAGATGAGTTCGATAAATGTGTGTTATCTCCTAAATCTTCCCTTCTTAAAGAAGATAAATAATAAGTATGCTTTACAGGAGAGACTGCGCTGTTAATAGCAGTAATTACACAATAACGCTCGTTTGTTGAACTGGACTCATAGCAAATGACCATTTGGTTATATCACGCGTTGAGGTCGTCTTTCCTTCGAACTCCTCATGCAGCATTGCCCCAAAAGTTATTTCCTCGCCTTTGAGTCTTATTTCGTTGCGTCTTTCACGATGCACGCTTGCCTGGCTAACCAGCTACCGGATTATCACAAGATAACGACCCTCGTAATCTGGTCAGTGTGGAAATCCAGCAACTCGCGTTCTCCACTCCATGGCTTGCGATCTCATCTTCAAAACTCAGAGAGTGCATATGTAGTCAGCCCTCTGACTACTACTGAGTCATTTCATATTTGTACTCAGTAAGTGGTTATAGTAAATACAAGTTAATAATATTGACGTATATTCTTCTATATGCTTAATCTAACTTCTAGTGTTGAGGATGACGAGTGTACTAGATATTATAGTAAAACTAGCAGAGTCTGCTATGTTTATGGAACGCGATGTAAGCGAGAATCAGACTCCGAAGAACTCGAAAGAATCATTGACTCTCATAAAGCATACTCAAATGTTGCTCTATGTGACTTCACAATCAATATTCCCTATTAAATAGAGAACCACACAGTCATACCAACAAAGTCAGGTCAAAGATATCAGTAAAAATAAATCAATTTTTTAAATACTTTCTATCTGATACAATTCTGCCAAATTATTTCTATTTTCTTTATATTTAAGTGTGTTTTGTCTTTAATAATAGAGAAACTACACATGAAATAACATTGAAGATACACACCCAAAATTAAAATGAATTGAATACCTGAAATATGTTTTTCACACTTTCAATAAATTATTACGATTCCTACTCACCGACTGTAAAAACTTGTAAATGAAAACTAATGTAGAATAAATTATAGTCAACATAGAATGATTGTGAGACACACGGTAATGAATTGTGTACATACGTGACTTAACTTTGTTAATACCTAGGTTAGCAAAAAACAGGTGCGCATAGTGATTAACTCGTACTCGTTTCAGAAAATAAAAAGAAAATTTTATATAAGCTAGTGGAACGTTAAAATTGATATCACAGCTATACTGTCTATTGTAAGTGGACGTACCAACACAACGTTTTGTGCATTTTCGCAAAAAAGATATATTTTTTGTCTGTAATTTTCATACGGTACTCATAGCATAATGTTCCTTCAGAGATATACTACTTCACGCGGCTAGTCCATTAAAGAGGATAGGTTGTCAAGGAGTAAATAACAGATATATCTGACGCTCCACTCCTTATTAAATTGGCTTTTTGTACTTTGTTAGCAGTGTCTAGAAAACTAAAATGTGTCAGTTGTGACGGGATTTAGAGTCCATGTTATCGCACATCTATACAATTTATTCAGCGAGAGTACCACCTGTGGGAGTGAGGTCTTTATATCGTCAGTGGGTCAACTCAGAATTCTTAAAAGCTTGCAAATAATACACATTTTCATAGTAGAGGTGCCAGCAAGTGCGTGAATATATTGCAAACTGTGGCGGAATGCTCTCGATTCAAGACTCGTTTGTTTTAACACCTCATAACCTGTATAATCTAGAAAATTCTCGCACTACCTGTCACCCGCTCTATTGTATCACATATAGTGTCACTACACACAGTGTATAGAGTAATGTAACTTCTAATCGAGAATCGAACCGTGATTATATTTTCTGAAGGAGAAATAGTTCTGATGAAAGCCGAGGTGTTGAAGCGAGGAAATGGCCCGCGACCGTCCCTACGTGGGTGTCACGTAAGCCCTGGTTACCCCTCATCCAAGCTTGGTTCCGTACGCCTCAGGACTACTCCAGACCCCTCCTATAACCTCAATCAGCTCCTCTACTATAACACTATCTAGTAGACAGATTATAGGGTGAAAGTACTCCATTCTCTTGGTTAACTTATTGGATGTTTATGAGAATATATATAGAAAATTGTGTTTGTTTAGTAGGCCGCTGGGAGTGGTAACCCACGTAACTTCTTTCCTATAAGTGTGTGTTCTCCAATGGTGGCCACAACACGAACTAGCTATAGTGTGGCTTTACATCGTCGGTGTTGTGCAGATCAGGTCCGTAACTTGCTGAGCCCCGGCATATGTGTGTAGATTTGTCTCTCTTAGAATTAATTTGCATTTCTAGAAAATAATTAATAAAGTTATGTATTAAGACTAATAGGGAGAGTGTAAATTTTTCACAATTTAAAATCAAAAATAAAAACAAGTGTAAATTGGAACCGTGATAAAGGTCCGCAAGTAGAAATTATGCTGTCAAGCTCGGTTGAGCCAAGGGCACATCAGCTGGAGGGTGGTGACTGCTCGCACACTCACTGATCAGATAAATCGCGCGAACCATGGCTAAAGGTGGTGTGCAGCCAAGACGCTCTGTAAAGTTGAAGAAAACTTTATAGGCATATAATGGTATGTTGGATTGGATTCTAATAGTCACGTTATGATAGAATGTAAAAGCGATCACACTGCAAGATAAAGAATTATTCAGAAAGTCTCAATAGTCCCACGAGTAAGTTGCTTTGAGTTGTATACTGGAATGGCGCGCATTTTAGTTAGATAAATGGTCACTGCTTGAGTGGTTCCAGTGAATCACAACTCAATTACAAGCTCGAGGGTACATGGTTATACAAGAGCTATAGCTCTCTCTCAATGATGACACAATAAGAGGTCACACCATATGGATGATAATTGCATCATTTTATACTCGCTGCGCGAGCACAGCAAGCGGGGTGAGATTCTGAATGATATTATTGCGGCACACTGGAGGATTTACAGAAGGTGTTATACCCTCTACTAACACCTAGGAGAAATGATATCTCTGGAAAGCATCAGATTAGACAGTGATTTTTTTCCATCGACTTCTATTCACTATTGACCAAACAACAAGGGTATTTTGCTGTGTTTGCATCAGGGTTGTTCGCAATGAAAAATAACTTGTAAAACATACTTTTTTTTTGTGTTTTTTTATTGCATAATCGGTCCAGTCACACGCCCAATGCTGTCGTGGTCTGCTATTACTCAACTCGGAGAGTCTACGGTTAACATGGATTGTGGACATTCAACATATTTTCTCGCAACTCCTTTTCCGTTATAAAGCTCATCCAAGCGCGTTGGAATCTCACCAAACATAGGGAGGAGCTGGTGTTGAAGACGAGGAAGACTTGGGCTCATATAGTGAGCTCATATCATGGACGTTGTGCGTGTTCACAGAGAGTTCGTGTCCTTTAGGCTAGAACATAATTATAAAGCGGTCAGACTCAGTAGGATGTGAAACTTTTGTCCATGACTATTTGCTCCACTAACCGGGTGGACCCAAGCACAATGGTGTTTTGTCTATATTGAGATATCTTTATTCCAAATTTGTCCTCTATGAGCCAGTGTTTGCTATAGAACTGTGTGATACATTTCCCCTCTGCGCATTATCAGTAAATATGTGTGCTGTAGAGATATTCTCGTGTGTGAGGTGAGTGGATAGTGCATAAATGAGTGACTGCTAAAATCTGACCGATTCAACTAGATCGAGGAAGATCATGGCAATGCACGTTTTCTCAGTATACTCCATTAAGGTACCCTATGTAAAAACCATCACAACAAGTCCAGACAACAATTGAAATGCATATTTACCACTGCGATGAAGTGTTATCTATGAGCTACTATATAGAAATGATATTTCTTGAATCGTCTACTGTGAAAACTATGTTCCACCTTTACAGAAAAATAACATATTAGGTATCGTAAAGTTGAAGAGATTTCTTACATTTCTATAATAGAAAAAATTCAGTAACCTGTCCAAAAGGGTCGCCAAGATCATCGGTTGTGGTTCCATCGCACCTGTGGCCATGGAGGCGGAGCTGAGAACCTCTTCTCTAGATATATATCTTCGGCCATAGAGTTGGTCGCAATGTGATTATCAATAACCTATGCATATCGTAAGTGATTGGCTTATCTATATGATAGAGAAGAAAGGGAAGGACCTCTTGATCAATAAGGCTTTTGCACGTGCCGCTCCCTTGTTCTTATACAAAAGTCAAAATCACTCACTATTGTGGAGTATATGCTGTCTCAATTTTATGTACAAGACAGTCTCTCTTGGTTTCACATACTAACAGTGCGAACTTAGTATTGAGCATTTGAAACTTGGAGTAGTATATATTAAACTTACCGCATGTTCACTCTATCGTTCACACATGGCTGGATATATATTGCGGTCATTGTATTAGAATTACCCGTTTATACATGGCAAGCACAGCCTGCTGCGCGATTGTCGTCGCAATGTTATCGAGCTCGCATTTGTTAGTATAATATGGCTGTGATACACTTATTAGAATAATTCGGAGTGTCCTTCAAAGCAGTGCACCGAGAAGAACTCTTCAGAGGCTTACAGTCTATAATAGTCTAAACAGACGTGTGCCACAGCAGCAAAAATATATTATTATTCCATGAAGTTATCATGGTTATAAAATGGTATTCGAATGACAGGAGGAATGCGAAATCCCATAGACTTTGTGTTACCATCTTCCCCCCCCCCTCAACCACCCTTGCTTTTCGTATTCTATCGCGTGCCGTTTCAGCGATTTTTCAAAGTGCGAGTACGTTCAAATTCACAGATCTTGATAGAGCTTGCATTCAGCTTCAAATAACAACCCAATTTCAATGGGTAATACCCCTCTATTTAGCAAGATTCATACATTAAAGGGACGTATATTGATAAAACATGTGGGAATTCACTATCTCGGGTGAATGATAACATTCCAATCAGAGCCCGGCGTGTTGCGTAAATCTCCAGGCGTCAGGGTGTCTGGAGTATAATCCTTCATGGCTAGACTAACTAACGCAGAAGTCCGAAGTAAAATCTAACACTATGTTTTGTTTTTGAAAATTGGAGCATTATACAAAGTCCTCTCTTCGATTAATACGAAGAGACCGTTGAGAGTCTATATAAATAATCCGAATCAAGCTATTGACCCTTCGATCGACTGAATTCGGGTCGAACTTCGTCAATGTTTCGTTTGCTGATCCGAATGGTTATACGCCAGTAGGCCGACCACTTGCGTAAGCCTCACTGTAGATTGTGTATGGGGTCAATGCCACACAAGCAAGCTGAAACCATCTGGGACTAAATGACAAGACTTAGTAAGAAAAACTTTCAGAACAAACTTATTTATTTTAAAAATCACATTTTTTCACTTATCTTTCTTCAAATAAACTGAGTGTTTGGAAATGTTCCATTTTACATCGGCTGATGTTTTCAAGTTTTCTTTTTTCTTCTTGGATGAAATTTATTTTTTTAAAGTCCACTTTCTGAAATTTCCCGACGTTTTTGGGCGGGAGAGGAAAAAAATTCAGTGATGTTTTTATTTTTTTTTTCATGATTTTGATTTGAAATTTTTTCAAAACTTATTCACTGTGTCTTATATTGGACATAGACATATACTACTAAACTTAATTTTGGAGGCAGAAAGTGATTGCAAAAAGGAAGGAAAAACCTTAGATAAAACAAACAATTTGACAAGGTTGCAAATATTTCACCCAAAATATGGCAGTTTGGTCGCACGAGGTCAATACTAAACGTATTGGATAATCAGGTATCATGAGTGGGTCATGGAGCTCAAAAGAAAAAACGCGCATTCCCGCACGATCTCCGACTTGCGAGGGCCTTAACTGAAAACAAAATTTGGAAAAAGCGTAACAAAACCAACCCTTTTTGGGTGGCGAGTTCAATAACACATGGCCATGATGGATAAGATCTAACTTTCGATATTTTTGGTCAAAAAGATTTTCTTCAAACTTTCAAACCAATATTTTTCTGCATCTTTTAACTTTTTTTAAGCCAAAAAAATCCAGGGCGGAACTTCCCTTATAAGTCTTTATCTAGAATGCAATTATTTTTAGGCCTTAGCCCTAGTCAATTCACTGTTTTTGTCCGAGTACTATTTATGAGACTTGAGAGAGAGAGACATAAAAAAAAAAAAAAACCTGTCTACATTCAAATGCACGGACTTTACCCACACGATTTTCAACATAACGGGACGCAAACTGGCAGGGAGTCATTTTTCGTTGAAATAATGGTCATAAATGTTCCCCTTTACGATAAAAGATACCAACAAACAGCACTCATTCAATTCATCTTGAATAATAACATGATTGATCGTATCTTAACTTTAAGTCACACAAGAAAAGCCAGGAAATTACCTTTCTTCGGCTAGAAAAAGCAGAACAAAGTTTGAAAGTCAAAGAATGGATACTCGCATCTACGGCTCGCGATATAATTATAAGGCACTCAAAAAAAAAAAAAAAAGCCGCGCGGAAGCTTTATTTTTTGGTGGGCCGGGGTGACAGAACCCCCCCCCCCCCACACACACACACACAAGAGAGGTCAACCCATACACGTATGCTCGTTCCAGATTTTTGTAGAGATACCTCACCCTCTAGTTGGGAATCTGTGAAAAAAATTACCCCCTATTAAGGGCGATTCTTTTTGAAAAGTGAACCTTTTTTCGAAAATAAAGTTTCCTTATTGTTTTAAAGCTGCACATCATATAGAGCATTGTCTGAAGTTTCATGAAATACATTATTATCTTAATTTTACAATTTTTCACGTCAATTTGCATAAATTAACATGCAAAAAATTTGAAGAAAAAAGGTACGTAAAAATATCATTGTTTGACCCCTGATTTGATGTATATGCTGTCTCCTACTTTGATTATGTGTCATATACCCTTTTTTTAACTTCATTCCTTTAAATTTAAAATGAAAAATAATGGTGTTGAATTGATGTTTTTAGATAATTACTAAAGAAATTAACGCCATCAAATGTCACAAACGGACCCAAAAAACACGAAAAGTTAACGCCCGCCGAAAACCATGGTTCTATTATTATTACAATTTTTTCTCCAAAGCTAGATATAATGGTGCCTGGCATCTCACCAATATGAAAGCCATGATTAAGTTTTAATTTAGTTATTATTAACTTTTGAAATTGGTCACACACAGCGTGACCCACGGGTTCACGGTGTGTGACACTACGGTCATGCCTTTAAAAAGGGACCCAGGCTATCGGCCATCTTTGAAAAGTGAACTTTGGGGACAAATAAATTTTGCTGCTGCTTTTGATTTTAAGCTGCATATTCAAATAGAGCAAATGTCTGAATGTTTCATGAACTTATGTTTTTTTTCGTGATTTTTGGCAAAATTGTTCATGCTCATGTTTGCAGAAATAACATAAAAGTGATAATAAATGGAAAAAACGGTAGAAAATAAAATATCATTTTTAACCCTGACTGGAATGGATATGCTGACTTCCTTACATGGATTACTGTCATATATTAATATTACCTCATATTAATATCTTTTAATTCTAACCCCCAAAAAATAAATTGTTTGTTAAATTGAATTATATAAGATAACAAACCCCTGGAAATTAATTGCCTCAAATGTCACACACAAGTAACCAGAAAAACACAAAAAGTTTATGCCCCTGTCTTAACCATAGAGGGCTCTGGTATTAATTATGATTATTTCTTCAAAGCTAGAATTTAAGTGACTTTTCTCTCCTAAATATGAATCCATGCAAATTTTAATTTGCAAACAGATTGGTCACACACGTGACCCACTGCGTGGGGGCGCGTCAAAATATGAGTATTTTCACTTTCATTGGCTGAAATTTAATTTTATTTTAGCATTTTATTATGCTCCCAAAATGGCTTCTGGCAATAATATTCTGCGGGAAAAACAGAAACAACAAAAAAAGAACAAACAAACAAACAAAACAAAAGGTCGAAAAAACAAGGAAATACATAAGAAAATTCATAAAACAACAATGAATACACAAGGAATTTAGTTTTCGATATCAAATTTTTTTCCAGTACATTGTTTAAGGAAACCTATAAAGATTATGCAAACACAAAAATTATAGCATTCAGAAGCGTAGTTTGTCAATTACACAAAAATTATGACTTCATGCAATGCGTAAATTAGCAATAATTAATTCAAATAAAATGAATTATTATTATGGGAAAATTAACAGTGCTTTTCTTGTAGTTACATCACACACTACCATTCGTGCAACTTTTTCAGGCGCTTCGCGCGTCAACAGCCAAGATCTTATAGGGGCATCATGGGCGCCCCTCCCTACCCGCCCTCCCCCAGTCTTGACAGCTTACCAAAACAACCCCATGACTGACTATAGGGCGATTCATAAAAAAATTTTACCACAGCGGATATAGGTAATTGCCTCAAAATGTACATTTATTGGCATAATAACATAATATATTCATTTTTCTTGTAGCAATTTGCCATAGGTCACACACGGTGACCACTAAAATGTCACACAGTGACCCGACATCACGAATATAAAATATATGATAAAAAAAAGACAAATTTTCAAAAATACTCCTACCAGTGGTATTTTTGTGTTAACAGGTCCATAAATGCATATCTATACAAATAAGAACATTTCTCATTTTAAACTCACAGGAATTTTCAAAATGAAATTGAACTTTCAAAATCATGCCGTTCTGTAAGTCACACACGTGACCCACTTCTTTTTGACCTCTGACTGACCTTGAACATGCATATTGTAAATATCAAAAATTATTTACAAAATATGATAGCCAAACAAAATATATTAGCATGATATAAACATTAAATCAGTATATTTTTAAAAATTGTTTAGAGTTATAGCCAATTAAAGTCAAGATTTTGCATAATTTCGGTCACACGTACACCGTGACCAAGAATGGGTCCATTAGAGGATATTTGAGGGGAAGCTGCATGAAATAATCAGTCGTAACTGATCACGCACGTTCCCGTTTTACAAGCTTTTGGACCATACGTTCAGAGCCATATATTTAGGATTTGTCCTCAAAGAAGTGAAAACTATCCCGAATTAAAAATAGGTCAGGGGAAAAATGCTAAAAGACCCCTATTCCAATGATTCTCGGGGATTCTTTCCCCAGTACCTGAGCCCCTAAAAAAAACCCCTTTCGGAGAAAATCGGGAACAAGCAGGGCGTACGGTTGACCTCCCGAGTTAGGGGGCCGGGACAGAAATAGAAGTGGGAGAACTAATTTTTTTTTTCTCTGCAAACGTGTACAGCATCATGAATCATCAATACATCAGACTCTCCTGGAAACCTGGCCAAATGTATATAGTCTTATAATTATATTTATAATTATATTTAATACGATATTTTTAGGCTTATAGGCCTGCAGTATATTAGCATGAAAAATTTAATATCTATTACAGGGCTATAGCACTTTTACCGATTGCAGATAGGCCTAGAGAAAATATAGCATTTCTGGTTTTGTTTTATATAACACACACTAAGCTAAGCTAGGAAGGCCAATTAACTCACAAAAAACAGCAACACAAATAAATAAACAGAAAAAAACAAATTGTAAATAAAAATAATTCTATTTTTTTGTGTAACTTGTCCTTTCCTGAAAATAGTAGGCTAAAGATTCGTCTTTTAAGCTATTCTGCGATCAAAATATAGGCAACCCTTAATGGTAGTTCTCAAAATCCAGAAAGGTTGAAAGAGAGGGGAGAGAGATTAGAGAGAGATAAAGAGAGAGAGAGAGAGGGGGGGGGAACTAATTAATTATGTTATCGGCCATTGTTTTATTTTTAGCGAATTATTGCGGCCTCCTGAACCGCAGAGGTTCTTTCGTTTGGAAAATGGTCAGATTCAGGCTTAATTTTGGACTAATCAAGGCCCATATTATGATCAGTTCAGTGGCGGATCCAGGATTTATGAGAGGGAGGGGGGGGGGGGCAAAAATTGGAATTTCAGATTTTGGTAGCAACCAAATCTG
>CALNVZ010000174.1:31511789-31521814 GCA_940671915.1 Paracentrotus lividus | reverse complement strand
TTCGCTTCTGACGTCATTGATATCTGATTGTTTAGTTTTAGCGTAATCGCGAACAAACAAATAAAAAGAAAAACTTTTGGCAATTTACAATCATCACTGAAAGTTACGCTATAAATAGGGGTGGTTGAAGTACAGCCCCGTCGCCTTTGGCGACGGGGCTGTGTATAGTTACTTCCAGAGCAGAATAATATGAATGAATACCTCAATTAACCTCTGTGTACAAAAGAATTTGTTATAAAATCCACTCTAACACCTGAATTTAGCAACAAAACTGTGTAAATATATCAATTGACAGTCCCACAATCGACAGGATCTCACAGGCACAATGCCAGCATACAGCGGTTTGTGTGCAAAGCATATGCTATTCCCATACACAGTACAGACCATCTTTTCTCCATGCACAGACTGTACACACAGAATTCACTCACGCTAGATCAGCTGCTGGTTGGCATGCCCAGAGTTCTGGGGTGAGAATGAAGGAAGTATGGCCTTACTTTGATCTCCCCGTGCTCATGCAAACTATTACATATCATGGAAAGACATGCATGGAACATGATATCCTTTGCCCATATTATACAAATAGTGCATGCTAGCGAGTGCAATATACCATAATATGAGTGTCCATAAATTTCAAATTTCTCGCGTGCGTTTATATTTCAACGAGGCCGTAGGCCGAGTTTAAATATAAACGCACAAGAGAAATTTGAAATTTATGGACACGAATGATATTGTATATTGAACGACAATAAGCATGTGCTATAGATGGGAACAGAAAATTGTATCAAAGTATATAAAATCTGAACTTACCTTACTATTTATATGATGAATCCTCTCTCCAAGAAGACTTGAAAATCCCTTAACACGTAAAAACAGGAGAGTTTTTAAACCTTGAAAGTTAAATGTAACCCGTGAACTAGTCTATGATGAATCCTCTCTTCAGCTCTTGAAGTATTTAGTTCTATTTAGTAGCTCTATTTAGTATTTGGAGTTCACATAGTCAGTAATGTTGCATTAATATAAGATGCATGCAGTATTTATTATAGTAAATAGACCCCTAACTGTTAGATATTTGACCTTGCCTAATCTGGTTTTATCTTTGCCAATAAGGCAATATGTTTGCCAAACTTTTGGTGCTAATTAAGCTATTGTGACGTATATTGTTGCTCCGCGTATCTATTGTTGTGCGCACCATTTTTTTTACTTGCGCAACAAGGCAGTGCAGAAATTGCCGGTATAGTGCACGCGGTGCACTATACCGAATTACGGCATTGCAAAATAGGGCAATTGACCAATCAGAAGCCTTCTCTCATACCACCCATTTTATATATTGTTATGTCTTTAGAACACTATGAGGACAAGTTGAGCAGGTTTTTCAAAAAATCAGTGTTTTCTACTAACTGTTACAACTATAGATTCTACTTGGGCTTTGTTAGCGCCATGATGTTCTTCATCGACATCAATTAAATCTTACACAGACAATGACAGATCAGAATTTACACCGCAGGCCAGTTGGCGGCATGTTGTAAGGCTGCCCTGCTGCCGAGAATTCCGGGGCCGGGGGCGCGCGGGGAGCGCAGGCCAGGACTCAGGAGGGTTCAGAAGAGTATGACATGCAGCAATGTCTGTGTGAATATTTGCGTAATGGCTGCATACATTTATCGTAAATTTGTATAGATCTAGAACTTAACCCAGTACAAATCAATTTGACAACTTACAAAACCGTAAAACTAAATAATATTGGCCTTATCGTCGTTTCGGAAACCACTCGCTCAAATGCTTGTAGTTGTACACAAGTGAATGGGGGTGGAAAGAGGAAACCAATGCGTGTGACTGAATGAACCGCTGCTGTACAAAGTGAATGGTGGTTTCCTCGATCACGATCGATTATGCCAATATCCAACCACAGCTTTCCTGAATTTCCATCAAATTGCCTATTTTTCACGTTTTCCGAATTTTCCGGTTGGTTTATTGATGAATGATCCCGGCCAGGCCCACAGCACAGCGCACAGCGAGCCATTCACTCGTACTCGTTCACGTATAAATAAAGTTCGCTATGTTTCGTTTCAATTTTCAATTATTCTTAAGGAAATAAAAAAATAAAAGAATAATATTTATTTTAATGAAAAACATTTGAAATCATTCAGAATTTTAAAATTGTGTAGAATTATATCTTAAAATGTAATTCAAAATAAGTTAGTGTTCGAGGCTGTGGAACTCGACCTCTTTTTATCTGCACACTTTCCTTCGTGAAGATGGTACGAACATTTCCCAATATAAACGTCGTTTATGCGCGACGTAGGTTATAATTACTAAACTGACATGTATCATATGAACTAGCAATATCTCATGATCAGACTAAATAATATCTTCACTTATAGATTTATTAAATATTTTCGTGAAATGAGTGTTTCTGCTGTGGTCTTACGTTCGGATAGTGAACGGCCAGCGTGCGGACACGCGTAATCCGTCCATGTGTATTTGTGTGCTTGTTCGATGTGACTGAATTTCACTGCCACTGCCCCTGGCACTGAGTGTCCGTGTAACGTTACTCGTTAGAATGTTTGTTACTCAAACTAGGCAAGCAGCAGAGCTTGAAATATGCTTTTATTCTTGTAATTATTATTTTTACTTACTCTTGATACTTTTGATATTATAAGAATATGCTGAAAATATCATGAAAATTTGAGGGCAATAATTGTTGTGAACTTGTGTTGTGGGTCTTTTTCACAAAAATAATCAATAGGATGGGGGTTGGGTGTTGTGTCCGGACACTTAAAAAAATTCAGCCTGGTTTTTGGTCTCAGGATTGCTGAATACTTCTTATCATCATCAATATTTGTTCTCCACAATAGTTTCTCACATTTTGAGCTAAAAAAACTACAAAGACATTGCTTGTAAACCCTTTCAAATGGCTCATTGGCTGGTTAAAATTGAGTGTTGGGACACCCGACACCCAATAACAAATGTAAATTTCTTTTCAAGAAAATATGTCTGTCCTCTGTCCATGACCATGTTTGGCAAATGCAGTTTCACATCTGTATCATTGATTATTGGGTGTCCGGACACTCCATTTTTTTCAGCCATTTGAAAAGGTTTACAAGCAAAATCTTTGTAGTTTTTTAGCACCAAATGGGAGAAAATATTGTAGAGAACAAATACTGATGATAATAAGCATGATTCAACGTATATTTTTGGCTTAATCGAAATTAAGCAAAGCAAAGGCAAAAAACCTGGCTTTAATTTTGTTAAATGTCTAGACACCCAAACCCCCCCCCCCCCCATCCTACCCTACACTCTACCCTGCCCTAGCTCAAATGGTGCTAAAAAGGCAGTTTTGTATACCACACAAGAAGAGATAGGGTTTATGGTGATGCCATTGACTAACTGGACTAACTGTTTGTCAGCTCCTGTCAACAACCAATCAAATGATTAATGTCCTAACAAGTTAAAGGCTAGGATGTTATGTGCCTTTGCAAACTGGTGCCCTTCGCAGACATGGCTGCTTACAGGAAACGGGCGTTCTTACCTTAAATTCATATCCATGGTTGTCACCCTATCAATTTAACTTGATGAGAGAAAAAAATTTAGCTTTGAGGCTTTATTCATTAGTCTCATGTTATCCCTGATTTATATGATTTCTAAAAAGTAAATATGCCTTAGACCAAACCTCATGGAAATGTGATCAATGACATTTAAAAAAAAGTTATTTTAAACCAAAACAACCCCCCTAAAAAAAAAAAAACACGATCCTTACCCCCCCCCCCCAAAAAAAAAGTTCCGAACACATTAACTGCCGTTCTGACGTTTAGAAAAAAAATGTCCCATGTCTGTCCAATCATTTCCGTTTACAAACAATTTGGGTCTTTGAATTTACATGGTTGATTCGATTTGAAGCTTGCAAATGGCTAAAATCAGACCTTACAATTGTGGTCAGGCTTTTGCATATTACTTACTAGTCTGTGCAGTCTAAAAGTAGATTTTTGTGCCTCCGCCACCAAAGGTGGTGCCGGAGGCATCATGTTTTTGGGTTGTCTGTACGTCCTGCTTGCTCGTTATCGCGATATCTCAAGAACCGCTTGAAATATCAACTTCAAACTTGGGGATAGTATGTACTGCCATAGGAAGATGATCTGAGTAGATTTTGGAGTATGTAGGTCAAAGGTCAAGGTCACAGGGGTAAAAAATAGTGAAATTCTATGTCTTGAGTTCGTTATTGTGATATCTCAAGAGCCATTTGAGATATGAACTTCAAGCTTAGGTGTAGTATGTACCGCCATAACAAGATGATCTGAGTAGATTTTGGAGTATGTAGGTCAAAGGTCAAGGTCATGGAGGTCAAATAGTGCAATTCTATGTATTGAGTTCGTCATCGCGATATCTTAAGAACCATATGAGATATGAGCTTAAAATTGAGGTTTAGTGTGTACCACTATAGGAAAATGATCTGATCAGATTATGGATTATATAGGTCAAAGGTCAAGGGTCACAGGTCAAGATGGGAAAATCCATGTATTGAGTTTGTCATCGTGATATCTTGGGAACCAATTAAGATGTAAACTTCAATTTAAGGTTATTATCTATTACCAGAGGAATATGGTCTGATTAGGTTTGAGGTCACAAGGTCAAAGGACAAGGTAAAAAATGTCATTCTTTAAAGGAAAATTGCAAAATAAATCTATGAATGTCCGATATTTTTCTGATCTGGCAATGGCGGAGGCATATATTTCGACTGCGCGCGGTTGAGGATTCATCTTGTGTTTTTTCTCTCTTATGTTTCAAGGGGGTGTTTCCATTACCTGCTACCCTGCTACACTTGCAACTTCTGCTATACACCTTTTTCCCATTCAATTTGGACTAGACCATTTTTCCCTTTCTGTGATTGGCTATTTTGCTCATGAATATATATCGCCACCTTTCCTGATTTGCATGAAAAAGCGCTTGGTCCGATTCCGTTTCTGTGATTGGAGGATTGGATGCTGTAATTGTGTGTGTGTGTGTGTGTACTCTGTGTGGTGATCTAACGTTTACGCTATACGTGGAACCCGTAGGATTTTGACTGCCAAATCCTTGATCTGTACACGTCTTCTTCTCTTATTTAATTTCTTATCATTTTCACCATTATCTGTAATAATAAGGGCAGTCGGGTATTGCTTTGTGATCGTTTCTTAGATGTTGATTTGGGAAGACGTACATATCTGTGTACTAAATACCACATTTTCACGAACTAAGTGGGGCTGGAGCGCAGGTTCAGTAGCGACATTGTCTGCCAACGGGAAGGTTTTCAGTTCAATTCCTCGGGAGCAATTTTTTTTTTTTTTTTTTTTTAATAAATAGCTTTTGTAATGAGAAAGTCTATGTGGTGACTTGTGACTTTTTTTAACTTGAGTGTCAAAAAAAAAAAAAAAATCCACTTGGAAAGTTTAGAAATGGTGGTGAACATTATTTAAAAAAAATTTTTTTTTTTTTAAATAATTTTTCTTCTTATTTTTTGGGGGGGGGGTGTTGAAAAAAATAGTGGGTTCCATAAAGGCTAACTCTCTAGAAATCTTGTATCTTGCCACTTTAGGCTACCACTGATTATCTTTTAAGAAAAAAAAGAATCTTATTTTTAGGTTGTTTTCTGTTTTCAAATAAGTGAAATAAACATCAATGACTGTCAGAAAATCAAACTCAAGAAGAAGAAGAAAAAAGAAAAAAAATCCGTCGGATTTCGGATTTTGAACTCACGACTCTCAAATGAAGAGCTCCGTGACGCTGCTGACTGCTGCTGTCGCTTCTCAGACAACAAATCTTGGTATTTTGCAGTACCATATGATACGTCTCCCGAAATCAACATTTAAGAAACGATCGAAAGTCATCTAGACGGGCCCTATATTTATTAAACAGATAATGATAGAAAATGATTAAATATAGAATAAAGAGAAAAAAAAGTATGAGCGTTTACAAATCATAGGATTTGCCAGTAAAAAATCCTACGAGTTCGTATCGTATTTTCGCTGGTGACGTTATCGCCACACAGAGTACACGCACACAAAATTACATTCCTCTTATGCCAAATACATTTATCAGGAAAGGTGGCGTAATATTATCATTGAGCAAAATAGCCAATCACAGAAAACGGGATTAAATGGTCGAGTCCAAATTGAAAAAGGTGTATAGCAGAAATTGGAAGTGTAGCAGGGTAGCAGGTAATGGAAACACCCGTTTCAAGGCTTGTACTTTTTCTTGCATCATCACTAAAGTTTGATGAGTAACCCCATCCAGCAATTGTATTGCGTGCTAATTGTTTGTCCCTTTCTTCATACTGAAAGCCCTGTTTTGAGAATGAAATTTGAGAATGAAATTTTACCCAGAATATGTTTTTGCAAATACCTGCTTTATATAAATGTGGATGTTGCTAGCATGAGCTATTTAACTTACAATGTCTTTCCTAATCAGTCTGCCTGACTTGACTTGATTTTTGAAACATATCTTATATTATGATTGTGTGTGCACAGTTAATTAAATTTTAACTCCTGTTAAGCTCAAGATTTCAATGAAATACTTGACTATGAACAACTAATTGAACTTTTCATTTGATTCTGAAATTCCAAACTTTCTGATCGTTTACTGCAGCCTCCTAAGAAGGACTCCAAGCAATCGTCTAAGTCCTCCAAGCCGGCTGCAAAGTCTGGCAGTGGTGGCAAGGCCAAGAAGAAGGTAAGGAAACTGCTAATACTCCCTTTACTATAGGCATAGTATATGCCAAATTTCCAATTTTGTTGGAACAATATTTTCCCTTTAACTATTTGCTGGAACAATATTCATAGGTTATGGACCCTATTTTTTTTTTTACTTCTATCGTATGAATTACCAAAAATGCAATTAAAAGGAAGGGAAATCAGTCTGTACATTCAAAATTTCCTTGCTGCCAAAACAGCAAGTGTTTGGTGCACCACCGTTTATTTCTTTCCAACCTAAAAAGCTTTAATCCAACATTGATATCCTATTTGAAATAAGGACGTGAAGATATTATGAACCAGTTAAACAAAAAGAATGATAATACTTCCTCCCCAATCACAGTTGCCTGGTTGGTCAATAGAGCACGATTATGGTATTATTTGTGTCACTGTTGATTGTTATGAATGCTCTTCAACAAGTTTTGTGTATAATTTATTTTGTTTTTGTGTACTGCCAAGTAGAAGTGGTCCAAGGGAAAGGTCCGTGACAAGCTGAACAACCTGGTGATGTTCGACAAGGCCACCTATGACAAGCTCTACAAGGAAGTGCCTACCTACAAGCTCATCACACCATCAGTTGTCTCTGAGCGTCTGAAGATCCGTGGCTCCCTTGCCAGATTCGCCCTTGAGGAGCTCCTCAGGAAAGGTGAGATATACACTATGAGTAACACAAAGGGATGCAAATGGTATAAATTGCCACATTCGCTATCTAGGAGCCCTGTATTCAACCTCGTTAAGACTTGTTGACCTGTAGGCAGGGCTCATCACTGATGGAGACTGCTGCACAAGGGTCATAAATTTGCCCCATGTAACTTATCTTAAGGTGTAAGGACTGTTCTGTTTAAGTCCGAGAAATGAAAACCCTAATTACATATAAAACAAAAGCTAATATTTCTTCATAATACAACAATTCCCAATTTAAGCATTTTTATCTTCCATTTAGAAAGTATTTCATTAAAAATGCGATCGAACCTCAACCAGGCCATCCCTCCCAAGTACTCGAAAGAGTACCCCTATTGTAATGGCGCGGCTGATGACGTCAACAAATGCTAACGGAATGCTAAATGCTGAATAAATTTTCCCTTTCATTTCATAACAATAGAATTCTAGCACACATGGGGTCTATTGTTCTGACATAGCAATCCAATTTTTTTTTCTAAAGGCGAAACCCAATCATGCCTGGCCGTAGCATTCCCTTAAACTTCTTTGACGTCATCAACCGCGCCATTAAACTAGGGGTAACTTGAGTATTTGGGAGGGACGGCCTGGTTGAGGTTCGATCACCTTTTTATGAATACTGTTATGAAAATTGAATTTATTTTGGGGGGTATTTATGTTATACGCCTACTTAGCTTTCAATCGATGTAAGGTTGTATTTACTCCGTCAACGGTCTTTAACAAACCTCTAATTATAATATTATTTTTGTTTTCTTTTTAGCATTCAAATTGTATTGTAATTCATTATGTGCATCATTCCTATTTTCTTTTATATCCACTTGGTCTAACAGCAGTTGGTCCTATTCTCTGTATTAACGCATGGGCTAAATCCATTTGATCTACCAAACATTTTGTCTAATTTCCCTCTGTCTAGTGACCACATGGTTTAATTGCCAATTTGTGTAATAACCGAATGGATATTTGGTCTATTACCAGCTTCGTACTGGAATTGATTAAGTGGTGTTAGACTGAGTGAACATTAGACAAAATCAAAATTAGAAGATGAAATGAAATAAGACTATGTGGGAATTGACTAAAGAGGCATTATTAACGGTGAGTGTAGACCAAGTGGTAATTTACATATGTAGATTTTGTTTTCTCTATAGAGTAGCTATATACTGTTCCAGGATTATGTTTTGTTATTCCACCTAGATTTGTAATACTGGAAGGAAAATTTGCCATTTAAAATGTATTTTTTAGCCTTTTTTGAGATTTTTCAGAGGAAAATTATTAACAAAAATATGTTGAAGTGATTAGAAAAGCAAAAAAAATTTGACATAGGAACTTTTAAGAGCTCTGTCTAATAGAATTCTTTTTGTTTCTACCCTTTTTCTTCTCATGCAGGATTGATCAAGCTAGTCGTGAAGCACAGCTCCCAGCTGATCTACACTCGTAACCCCAAGGGTCAGGAAGCATAGGTCAAAGGAACAAAAGATTGGTTTCTGGAAGTGTACAAAGTAGTGCTAAGATTTGTCTCTGATGATGTAGAATAAATTTCCATTCTCAAAGACAAAGGAAAAGAGTTTGGCATCCACTTTTAAGTCCAGGTCCTGTGAGATAGTGTATTTGCCATATGCAGTCCGTCCACTTGCATTATAATGAGCAAAGATTTTGTTACAATGTGACAACAACTCCATTCTCAAATTGAACATGCACACAAATGTCTGTGTGCCTTTCTGTTAAGTACATTATAACAAGATTTTTGTTCAACGCCTCTTGCATCTCGATATAATCGGTGTGGACTGTATTTGTATGTTAACTTCTATACAGTGCATCTCAATAAAAACTATCCTCTTTTGACTTGGCTACCAAATACAGAATATATAGTTCTTGCGCAGAAGGTTTATATGTACAGAAAGCTTATATCCTCATTATTATGACACCAGAAAGGACACAAAAATGAGGCTGTACAGGACTTCACTTTTCATTTATCATCTGCTTTTTTTTGGGGGGGGGGGCAAAAAGGGTCAAAATTAATAGAAGAATAAATCCACTAATAAAGAAAAAAATGAACCTAAAGTTAGAAATACAAATCAATATTATGCAAACATGTAATGGTTAACGTTTGTGGTTTCATATTATGGATGTTTGTTTTGACTTATGGTTTATTTTTATCTTTGTTCAGCTGCTTTGTTAGCTGATTTATACCATTATTGATTTAGATTCTTATAGCCTACCATAAACAGGTGATAAATGAATAGCGAATTCCCTGCGCAGCCTCATTTTTGTATCTTTTGCAAAAGTTGGCATAGGTCTCGGAAGCATGCATTATTTTCGGACTATTTGGTGTGTATGATACTTGTAGTTTTTTGGTGTCATATGATACTAATAGTTTATGATATGAGCTCTTTCTACTTCAGCTTTTCCTGTTTTTGTCCCCGCCGAACGAGTTCGAGCAGGGGACTATGAAACGGGCTCCGTACGTGTGTATGTGTGTCCGTCCGTCCGTCCATCCGTCCATCCGTCCGTCCGTGCGTCCGTATGTGACCAAAATCTTCTATTTGCTACTCCTTCGCCATTTTTCATCCAATTTCGATTCCGTTTGCTTTATATGATAGCACTAGGTGATAGCTACAAAACTTCTTCACA
>CALNVZ010000174.1:31466205-31505015 GCA_940671915.1 Paracentrotus lividus | reverse complement strand
TTTTCCGTGACGGAGGATTTCATTTTTCAACTTGTGTATATATATATATATATATATCTCAAAAAAAATATTGATATACTAATTTTGTCACATTTCACTCATGATTATTACTCGCTTTATATTTATTCAGCTTACATGTCACACTAAACACTGCAGATTAGGACGAAAACAATTATTAAGTATTTATTGTTTTACTACAGGCCGCACGAGCCTAATTACTTGAAGGGAAAAAAAATATCCAGGCGAGCCAACCCAAAGGCAAAATATGTATTTTTGTAGAAGGGATTACTGTAAAAGTATGAATAGGATACAATATCCAGCACCAATTCTAGAAAGGCCCTCCCTGGAATTTCCTTTGCCCAAATGGGGAAGATATAACTGTTCAGATTGGGACTACATTCCTTCCTGCAGGCTATGGGGTCCTTCTCACTGCTTTAGGGGATGGACTTTGTCTGGCCATAGATGGCGCTATTGATGTTTCCTTATCTCAAAAAGGAGCTGGCTACGGTATAGTTTTGGTGCTGGAATTGGAAAATAGAGTAAATTTCCTTCGATCTGGTAGTAAACACCAGGGGGGCGTTTCACGAAACCATGGACAAGTTAGTCATATCTTTATCCACCAACCACGTAGTTAGCTCCAATCTAAGTCGGTTACACAAAGCTCTTCCAAGCTAGACAATTTGTAATATCGATATTATCGGAGATGATGTCATCGAGCAATAGGCTTAATCACGGTTTCGTTGATATTTAGACATGTGGCTTTAGCAAAATTTTCAATATTATCGAAATTGAAGTGATAAATCGGTCAATAACAGTATGAAAAGCTTCATCAAAATTATGTATAAATAAATTTTAATTTGACATTCTCAAGACGCACAATGTTTCTAACTGCCATATATTTACAAGGTGTAATCATGAAATCTAATAGACCACGTCAGAACATGAGATGAGGTTACCCCCGGAGCGGCTAATTTCATACGTTTCGTAAATACAAGACTATAAAAAATACGCTAGCCTGAACAATGGAGCTAGATCCGAGGTTTTTTTCCTAAAAAAAAATATTTCTGTTACACACAAAAAGAACATAACAGATAGTGCATTGTGTAATAAAGAAATCTATTCAAAATTATTATTTTGAGACTAATAGAATCGTATATAACTACCAACGTGTCACGTCATCTCCTATGCAATGAGCAAGTATCTCATATTACAAATTAATAATTTGAAGATCGGTTTACTTTGGTATAGCCTAGAAAATCACCTTAAATTGAATATATCATATTATTTTCTAGGATATTTACGAGTATTATTTTATGACAATAAAATCCACTGAATTGCACCATTATTCTGTATGACTTAGCAAAACCTCAGTAGAAGAGTTGTAATTTCTGCGATGCCAAACACTGACCAAATTCGCAAACATCCAAACGCGTCACAGCTTGCCTAAATTGGTACATGATCTGTCAACGTCATAGCGTCTCCAAAAGATTGAACAGGTGCCGGAAGACATTCAATAATATTTAGCTACAGCCTTTGTTGATCCACCGAATCTATGATCAGAGAGGCGCTCGTGAACCCGCAACTTTGTGCCGCACCAAGTTGTTCACATCTCCGATAGTCCAAGAAGTTTAGACTTAATGACGGTTTCGTGCAAACGCCCGCACCAGGGCCTCATCCAAATAACTTCTCCTCGATTATCTAATGATGTTTGACACATGCTAAAATATAAATACATAGATCATGGGCAATATTTAGCCACCCGTGGGACCCTTAATGTCGCACAAAAGCCCCCTTGTCGAAGCCAAAAAAAGGAACGAGTAAACACTGCGGAGCGGAACTGAAACATCTATTCATGTTTTGTGGCACTAATGCATAAAGTGACAAAGCGACCCTATTTTGGCAACCTTTTGAATATTCCCTGAATAAAAAAACAAATAAATAAATATATAGTAATAATCTACCATATAAATTGTGATTGTAAGAAAGCTAACATGCAAAATTTAAGATCTAATGCAAATTGTGATGCGCAACTCTCTAATGAAACGGTATTTCATTATTTAACAGCAAAGAGCGCTCAGAGCAGACTGCAACCCATACACTGAAAACGCTAACTCCGTGCCGTCAGTGGACGCGACTATAGCTTTAAAGCTAGTCAGTCAAGACGGACTAGTTTTTAAAGCTAGTGTGTCATGTTAGTCCGTCGAGACGGACTAGCTGCAACATGATCCAAACTCATCCATAGGCTGATGACGAGAACTTTAAAGCCCTTAGTCATCACAACTTGATGGTTCCGTACGATGACGCGGGACAGGAGAGTCAATAAAAATTGGAATGGGTAGCTCAGTATTACCCATTAGCCATGACGACAGCATCTAGGATTTGATACACATAGCTACAATGTCGTTACAATTGAAGTGACTGACTAGCTTTTGAAATACACACAAGAATGACAATTGATCAATTAATTATCTCCATTGTAATATAGAGCGGCCATTTCCCGAACATAATCAAGGAATACGATTTCTAAACAAGGTTGGTTTACGCTGAGCACAATCCTTAAAGCTTACGAAACATAACATCAAATCACGACAAGAATGCAATTCACGAGTAGGTTCCAAACTATTGTTACATCCATTACTATTACATGCAGGCTAATTGAAATCACACCCTTCGTTACATATAGAACCAAGATCTGGTCAATATTCTTATAGATTTAACTGGTGAAAAAGCCCGGCTAAAGCAAAAAACAGCAGTGAATGAATCAAAGGAATTGAATAGCTTCGGTGTGAAAAAAACTAGGCGCGACATTCGCGAAAAGGACATCATCTATTATTAACATGAATATATCTAGAATATGGTGACCATCCTACACTTACTAATGACAACAAACATGTAAGGAAGCAAATCCGATATACCCTACACAGCTAAAACTGAACGATTCTTCTGCAATATAATAGAAGCGACTCTACCTTCATGTGATATGTGTAGAGTCTCATTTTGATTCCTTATTTTTCAGTAATCATAATCGTTATTTATTTTCAACATGGGATTAATGAATACTATATCACCAACGTGAAAACAACTTCTGTCTTGCCAAATTATTTTTAATTGCGTGTGTGTTACTGACAACGATAATAGGCACATCATGAAATAGAATGAATTCAATTCTAATTCTAAGAATTACATTGTGTCACTAACTTATCTTTTAGATTACTATCTGAAAGAAAGGAATATTGGATTAGAGGCGCGATTGCAGATTCAGTGTGGCTCTCAAAGAAAGATATGCAGTAGACAAAGGCAAACATAGGCAAGGCCTACCAACAAACAAGACAATGATGATGCCAAGCCATTGGGCGGGGAAGCCCGGGGGAACGTGGGGACCGTTTCCACCACTCGATTTTTTTTCTGTGAGGATCCGTCCCCCTTGATTTTTAAAGTGATGCTAGTGAAGCTAATAAAAGAGGCAAAATGGGTTATGTTGAATGTAATGCTAAATGCTACTTTAAGCCCCCCCCCCAGTCGTGACATCAATCGCCGTTACTGGAGAGCAAGCATAGTTATAAAGTATATAATTCAAATGCATATTTATTAGCGTTTGGATGCTACTTGTTTGTTTGGCCGGGCTTCAGTGGTAATTAATTTCAATTTGATTTTCCAAATAAATCTCGAACATCAAATTATTTGATAAATTGCCATAATGTTAACTAATTGTGCCTCCTGTATTAATTCCGTATTCTGATATCATCATAATGAAAATGATTGTTGGTCTTAGAATTCTTGAATTTTTGTAAAAAATTAATCGTATCTTTAAAATGTTTTTCTCATATTTAGAATTGACGTCTTGCTCTGACAAGCTAATGAAGCCATATTAAGCTATTTCGTAATGCTAGTCGGTCAAGACAGAAGTAAGAACATCGCGACAGACAAGTGCGACTGACTAGTTTTGATACCTTGACGGACTAGCTGTAAAGCTAGTCCTGCATCAAAGCTCGTCAGTCTGGGCATCACTACGACTAGCTTTTATGCTAGTCCATCTAACTAGTCGGTCAAAACGGACTAGCTTTAAAGCTAGTCCGTCTTGACCGACTAGCATTAAAACTAGTCCGTCGTGACCGACTAACTTGACGGACTAGCTTTCAAGCTAGTCCGTAGAGACGGACAAGCTTTAAAGCTAGTCCGTAATAAGCGGATTGTGTTGAAGGAAAACTAGTCCGTCGTGACTGACTAGCTTTAAAGCTAGTCAGTCTGGGCATCACTACGACTAGCTTTAAAGCTAGTCGGTCTACCCGTTTAGGTTTTCAGTGTATGATCGCCTTGAGAAATTTTAGTTATACGGAATTGTAGAATTTAAGTTGCTCTATCATCTTGCCAAATATGGAAATGATCGGTCAAATAATAAAACGAATGTGGAGGGGGGGGGGGGTGGCACAATGTTCCGCCCTTTAGTCTGTGAACAAGCAAAATACTTTGGTCTTGATAGGGTATTTACGATTAAAAAAGGCTCAGGTGATTGAACAAAAAATGAATATATAGTGATTACTGATAAATAGGTTGGAAGATTGCGATGAGCATTGAATGACAAGAATAAAAAAATAAAGGGGGGGGGGGGGAGAAAATATTATGGAAAACTAACATGATATACTTGTAGATTGGAAGATTTCTAGGTAAAAAGATTGACTGATGAATTGATGGGTTTAATATTTGAAAGAAGGATCATAATGATTGATATAATTTATAATGGGCGAAAAATTGGATTATGTCTTAGGGGATTGACAAAAGTGGTTTTTATATAAGCCTGAAGGAAATATAAAAAGATTGACGGATGGGTTAAGAGACTGAAAGAGGATTTGTGTTAAGAGTGATAACATGAGTTGAATGATTAAAATTATGATTGAATGATTGGTATGACTAAATGGAAGATTGACAGATGGGTTGAAAGAGGGATTTATGTTTTGAAAGGTAGATAAAATGAGTTGAAAGATTGAAAATAGGGGTCGAATGATTTATGAGACTGAAAAAATTAATTGTTTGAAAGACTGACAGATGGGAAGATTAAAAGTAATTACAATAATAATGATATATTTTTAAGTCAGCGAGCGGCGCGGTCAAAAAATTCTTGCTGCGGAATAGTAAAGGGGGCATTTTCAGGCGCGTATCCAGGATTTCGCACCCCGGGGGGCCCGACGTGATTTTGGCGCCCCTGTGTAACTTTTAAAACTATGAGCGCCCCCCCCCCCCCCCCCACCGCGCACAAACATAGGCTCTACGGCTTAAAATGTAGGTTGAAGGATTTATCTGGAAAAATAATTTATTGGAAGGTCTTTTTTTTATTTTTTTAATACTTGCTCAATGCGTGAGTTCATGCTAAAGAGATTTACGTATATCGAGGTATTACCGCTATAGATTGAAAATACGAATAATTCTAAATACTGAGCACGAAGCGCGCATCAGATTTTTTTTTCCTCTTACTTTACGATCAGAAAGCAAAGAATTCTAAGCAATTAGGCGCGTTATCAATTTATGTTTAGCTCTTCATTCAGAATACTCATTATGAACGGGCAGCCAATGTAATTTGTCCATCAAAAACGATTTGAAAGCAAGCCATATAAAAGTCCATGTGGAAATTGTCCATCAACGGTAATGATTTGAAATCAAACAAACTGTATATTTGAATGTTTTGTTGTTCAGAAATTCCTCATAATCTGAGCTTAACAACGAAAGAAAACAAAATAGGCATCAGGCGGCGTCGAACGCCGAGCGGAAATTTTGACTGCTATCGCGACATGATCGTCTGAAAAACGCCTGACATTTATGCAATTCACTCAAGGAACACAAACTGTGACATAAAACTTCTTTAGGGAAAATTGATGCGAGCGCCGACAGCGTATAGACCTAGAAGTTAGCGATCAATTTGGCCTCCATATTTAAAGACCGTATGATATACCCAGCTAACATTTACATCCATGATTATGGCAAAGAAAGATGAATACTACACTGTTCCGTCATTAAAGGTGCGAATATTTTTTCTGCGCTCATAGCGACATTATCTTGCTCCGTTAGCCTTTGAATTTCTTGACATAATGTTTGTCCCGCTTTTTACTTTTTGGGATCCCTGGGGTACCTCTATCTTGGCGTCCCCAACCCTTCACGTGGACCTTTTTAACCCCAAAAAAAGAATTTTAGTCAACCCCCCATGATGTCCCATTTTTGTATTTTCTCTATTTCTCATTTTTTGGGGCACCCTTTTCTGTTTTCTCGGCCGCATACAAGCCCCCCCTCCAGTCCTACCCCCAGAACACGCGACTGAACGGTGTATTGTTTTATATAACTTGTTATTTAAACGTTAAATATATATTTTCTGGGGACAGGCTAAGGTCTCTTCGCTCTAGGCGGACGGTGTTGCAAAGAGTAAAAAACGAGATTGCGTGGAAATAATTCGGAATTTTTATTTTCCATTCTTAATGCTGAAAACAGAAAAAAATCTGAAAAAAACACCTTATAAACCTTAAATATCATCCATTTTCCCCTATTATATTTCTATTTAGCCTTTGATGACAAGCCGCATAGTAAACAAAGTCCACTTCATTGATAATATTTTAATTTCTCATTTATGTTTGGTTGATTTCTTACCAATACAATTTAAGCGAAGAATAGACAAATTTCCATGCGCTTGTCAAAAATGAAGGAAAAAAATCAATGTTGAACCCCAATACAAACAAAAAAATTCTGACCCCTCCCCTAAACAAAAGACAGATCGAGCCTTGATAACCATAGCGGGAGACCGCCGGTATGGACGTTACAAAAAATTCACATTTTGAGGCCAGATAATATCTCAATGAAAAGAACTCAACGCACTCCATCATTGGGTCTGTAGTTAGTCTGTTATGTCCTGCGCTAAAAACCTGACGCATATAAAACTTGAAAAACAATAGTAAACACCTAAATTTAACTACAGCCTTAATTGTCGAGGACATTATTTTTGCTTTAACAACCACCCCATCAATAACGGAGCAGGTAGGCTTGTTACACCACTACGGGCGTCCAATATGCCTCATACAATATGTAAAACATACGGCGCGTAAAATTGGACAATGTGCTAAACTCTCTTAATACCATACTTTAATTTCACACTTATCCAGGTTTCTTGCACCCTCCACAGTTACACAGACTAAGATTCTAAGTAGAGCCTCTTAGAATAGACAAAAGTAATATTAGAAAAAACTACAAATATTAACACCTGAAAATTGCAGACAAAATGTAACTTTTACCATTATGTAATGTAATTGGGATAAGTTGTTACAATCAACCATGGGTAGGTTGTTTGTTAACAACCTACCCCCATGGAGTGATTTTTACACACAGAAATCAACTGCTAGCACAGTCAATTACGGCCAGAATTACAGCCGGCAATGGCTAGGGAGGCATAAATTAAGTCACAATCATACATGTTACTATATATTACAAATACCAGACTATCAATCATGTGCACCTTCATCGGTACATATACAATAATAACAAATTTACAACTAATTTGTCTCAACAAATTTACTTATTTAACTGCTAAACAAATGGCTTTTGTTGATTATACTTTTTAATAAAAACCAACCGGAAAAGAAACCTCAACGACCGGCAGATTTCATCACAGCTATGTGTAGGCATGTATATTAGCATGCCATTAGCACCATCCCTCTCTTGTTCCATCTATAAGGCCACACTGAGGAACTCGCTAACAACTGACCCGTGATAACTTCCATAACCGGTCCATCCCCTACACTATAGAATTTAATTTTTTAAAAAACAAATAATAAATCTCCCACCTCGACGTGTTTCCTCTAGGGATAGGCAACATAACAGGGGCCCTTGTTAGACGAGTCGCCTGTGAAACAAAAAAAGCGGCCCCCTAAATAAAACGAAAAAATTGACTGGAAAATGGCCCTATCTTTACTGGGCCCGGTGGACATAATCTTTGCAAGCTAAAAATTTCCTGGAAGGGTTGAGGGAACGCCCAAGATATACCCAGGATCCCAGAAAGTGAAAGCGGTGACAAACACATTCAAGAAATTCAAACCGGAGCAACATAATGTCGCTTGAGCCAGAAAAAACTATTCCACCTTTATGACGAACAGTGTATCTATCTATCAGGCTGCTTATCTATCCTTCTGCTTTCCTCCCCAAGTCTAAGATTAATTTGGCGCCCCTATAAGTTTAAGCTCAATTTGGAGCCAACTAATCATTTGGCGCCCCTAAATGGTTTGAATTGGCGCCATACATGTACGATTTAGGTGATTTGATGCCCCTGGGAAAATGCAAAAATAAATGTAACGTGTATTCAAATAAATTTAAACGGCTTGATGATTAGTATCCTATAATGTAAATTATGGTCAGAGGAAAAACACGGGCGAGAGCGGAATTTTGATGTCTTAGAATGATGAAAAAACATGGCATTGCATGCGTTCCTCAGGAACACAATGTAATAACTCATTGGGGGAAAAAATTATGCGAGCGCGTAGCGCGAGCCAAAATTTTGCTATGTATATACAGACCAGGAGGAATTAAAAAATTTAGAGACCATATTTCAAATACCAAGTCGTTGCCCTTTAGTTTCAGGTAAATTCGGCACACCTCCCTAAGTTCAAAATAAAGTTGGAGCCCCTAAGTTTAAGATAAATTTGGCATCCCTAAGTCTCAGGTCAACTTGACGCCCCTACGTTTAAGCTCAATTTGGCGCCCCCTAAGATTTAGGTCAATTTGAAATGCAAAAATGAATGTAACGTGAAATCAAATAAATTGAAATGTTTTGATGGTTAGAATCCCATAATGTAAATTTTGGTAAGAGAAAAAAACACAGGCGAGCGTGAAGCATGAACCGACGTTTTGATGTATTCAAATTATTAGAAAACAGAACATTTCATGCGTTCCTCAGGAACACAATGTAATAATTCATTGGGGGGGGGGAAATGATGCGAGCGCGAAGCGCGAGCGAAAATTTTGCTATGTATATACAGACCCGGAGGCATGAATTTTGAAATTTTGCTCTATCTACATAGAGACCATATTTTAAAAACCTATTTGTTGCCCCCTTAGTTTCAGGTAAATTCGACTCCCCTTAGTTTCAGATCATTTGGGCTCCCTTTAAGTGTAAGCTCAATTTGGCGCCCCTAATTTTAAAATCGATTTGACGCCCCCTTAACTTCAATTCAGTGTCCCCATAAGTTTTAGGTCATCTTGGCGCCCGTACGAGTAAGCTCAATTTGGCGCCGCTAATATGTTGAACATAAATTTGAAATGCAAAAACAATGAAAATAACATAAGATTAAAAAAAAAAAAAAAAATGTAACGTGAAAACAAATAAATTTAAATATTTTGACGGTGAGAATCCCATAATAATGTAAATTCTGGTAAAAGAAGAAAAACATAGGCGTGTGCGGATAGGGAACGGACATTGTTATGCATTCGAATGATTAGAAAACAGGAAATTTTACGCGTTCCTCGACACAATGTAATAAATCAATGGGAAAAGATGATGCGAGCGCGAAGCGCGAGCGAAAATTTTGCTATGTATATACAAACCAGGAGGCATGGAATTTTTTAATTTTGCTATTTCTAGATAGAGACCATTTTAAAGACCCCTCCTGTTTTTTGTGTGTGTTTTGGGGCCCCTTAGTTTCACGTAAATACGGCACCCCTCCCTAAGTTTAGGATTAAGTTGGACCCACTAAGTTTAAGATAAATTTGGCACCCCTAAGTCTCAGGTCAATTCGGCGCCCCTACATTTGAGCTCAATCTGGAGTCCTTTAATTTAAGATCGACTTGGCACTCCCTACTTCAGGTTAAATCAGCGCCCCTAAGTTTCAGGTCAATTCAGCGCCCCTTAAGTTTCAGATCATTTTTGCGCCCCTACATTTGATTAAATTTGGCGCCTTTACGTTTAAGATAATTTTGGCGCCCTCTAGGTTAAAGTTCGATTTGGCGCCCCCTAAAATTTAAGTTCGATTTTGCGCCCCTAAGTTTAAGGTCGATTTTTGCGCCCCCTCCAAATCTAAGGTCGATTTGGCGCCTTAAGTTTAAGTTTGATTTGGCGCCCCCCTAAATTTAAGGTCGATTTGGCGTCCCACCTATGTTGAAGGTCAAATTGGCGTCCTTAGTTTAAGGTCCATTCGGCGCCCCTAAGTTTATTAGCGTTGCTTAGTTTACTGTCGATTTGGCGCCCCCTAAATTCTTTTAAGGGGCCCCCTTCTCCTCCCCTTTTTCAATTATTTTGGCGCCCTTACTTAATTCAAGGTCGATTCGGCGCCTTAAGTTTAATATCAATTAGGCGCCCCTCAGCTTCAGGTTCAATTTGGCGCCCCCATCTAAGTTTCGGGTCAATTCGCGCCCCTACGTTTAAGCTCAAGTTGGCTCCCCGTAGTTTAATATCGATTTGGCGCCCCCTAAATTAAGGTAGATTTGGCGCCCCTAGATTTAAGGTCGATTTGGCGCCCCTATAAGTTTAAGGTCAATTTGGCGCCCCTTAGTTTACTGTTGATTTGGCGCCCTAAAGTTAAGGTCGTTTGGCGCCCCTAAGTTAGGTCAATTGGGCACCCTTAGTTTACTGTCGATTTGGCGCCCTTTAGTTTACTGTCGATTTGGCGCGCCCCTAAATTTAAGGTCGATTTGGCGCCCCCCTAATTTAAAGGTTGATTTGGCGCCCCTAAGTTAAGGTCAATTTGGCGCCCTATAGTTTACTGTCGATTTGACGCCCCCCCATTTTTTTTAAAGGGCCCCTTCCCCCCTCCTTTCCCCCTTCCCCTCTCTCTCTCTCTTTTTTTCTTTCTTTCTTTTCTTCCTTCTCTTTTCCCCTTTTTCCCTTCCTCTTTCCCCCTTTTTTTCCCTTCTCTTTCCCCTCTTTTTTCTTCTTTCTTTTTTCCCCTTCCTTTTCTCCCTTTTTCTTCCTCTTTTCGGCGCCCCCCTGCGCGCCCGGGGGGCCCGGGCCATAAAGCCCCCCCCCCAGAATCGCGCATGATTTTGGCCAATGGTTATATTATTGTTAAACTTAGGTTATGATGAAAGAAATGTTTACAAGCACTATTTCACCAGAGTTATCATTGACAAAGACAAACATATAATTATACAAATAATAAAAGATCAAGTAGATGTACTTAAATCTTTAAGTACCTTTTCTTGTTATCTGCTCTGTTCCTGAACGGAGGCACCTGCTTTTTCCTCGCGTGGCGCAAACATGCGCGAAGTAAATAATAGCAATTAAAGCAAGATAACGGGATATTGGGCGGGGGATATTAGGTGAAAGGACACAACAAGCAGGTATAACACTTTAAACATCCTCGCACATAAATGAGTTTAAAAACGCATGTTCACACTTTTCAGTTTTTCTTGTAATTATGTTTTAACCTTTATTGACCAGTGTATTTGATACCATTGTTATTCCTCACCTGTTATTCGGTTTTACATTTTTGAAATGTGAATGCAGGGACCTCTGGAAGGACAGGTCTAGAAATGAACTTCTAACGAGACTACCCTATAGAAATAAAACTGAAATAAATTTATATAGGAAATAACTAAATTTTCGCTACGCATAGAGCATCGTCCATTTCGGTTACCAATCACAGTAAAAGTTTGAACCGCCCTTGGTACCATCGGACCTAAATTATGATTCATTTGAAAACAAGGTAAAGGAAATTATTGAATGCGGTAACACTTGAAGATCAAGTAAAATATTTGTACATCAATCTTGCACCTGCTTTTTTATTTGTACGCACATGCTCATTGAATACAACAAATAATACATCACCATTGCCCGATGGACGCTCAGATACTGCAAACATAAATTAGTAGACCATAATCATACAATATGAAGCGTGCCAAAATATAATGATTAACTATATTGGGATATGACCTGTTATTGCCTTTGTGATATCATTGCAGGTGCGATCCAGGAGGAAAAAAGTGCCCTAAAATCGGTGCATGTAGTTTGATCCCTTACAGTGCCTTTAATTTCGTGGCTCATTCAACCAAACTGATTTCGAATTGAAAGTACCAAACGGATCATTTCCAGACATGATAAGGTCAAACATACTGGCAGGATTGGGTGCTTTCCTGATGTTACATCTAGGTATGGATAAGGTTAATAATGTTGACTTTGGTCTTGATTTTTTTCGTTTCGTGTGCCATATATGACTCTTTCATCAGTTGACATTAATGATAAAGCAAAACATCGTAAACCGTGGACAGGTTTTGACCAGTGTGGGTAAATATGACTCATCCGCAAAGACCATGAAGATATTTCGTCTTTGGAGGGGGGGGGGGGACATCTAAGTCGCATAAAACATTTTGACTGTATGCGCCTAATTTTATATTTTCTGGAAATAATGATATAGTGCGAGTGCAAAGCATGGGCAGAAAATTTTATTGTAAATAAACCAAATCAAAGCGTTATTTTAGAGATGAGCAGTCGTTATTTCTGCATCTGCAACTTTTTTTTTTCTTATAATACGAATTGGCTATTAAAAACATTTTTTCTTAAAAGTACTTCCAGGATGCAAGCCATCCCTTTATTGTTTTTGTTTGCTTGCCTTTTTTGTTGTATTTTTAAGGGGGGGGGGGGGGTGGAATTTGCGAGCTCTACAGAGCTTAATAATTTTTGTATATCAATTATTACGAGATAATACCCCCTGCCATGGAAAAAATATATTTCAGCAAATATCTTGTGATTAAATTGTTACGAAATTCATTTCTGACCGATTTCCTCTGTCAAAGCCTTTGTCGATATAATATGCATGTAATTTATTGACAAGGACTTTATCAAGAGCATGGATAGCGGAGTTGTGGGGATGGTCGGTGAGTGGCTTTGCTCTCGCATTATTCCGCGGCGGATTGAGGATTTAAAAATAAAACAGGACACATACGGTCAATTTTAAAATAGAGGGGTCGCAGAAGGCAATTTTCGTAGATATGATTCTATTAACATGTATGCTCCCTTTTTCGTTTGTTATCATTTAATTTGTACTGTGACATCATATACATTTTTTTTCTTCTAACAGCACTATCTGCTAATGTAGGAACCCTGCCAGCTGTATCACTTACCAACGGTTCTAAAGCTTTTTTACCGTGCCATTTCATCCAAAGCACCTACTGGGTCTCCTGGACAAAACATAACGACCACGGCAAACCCAAAAGAGATACAATTGTCCAATTAGATACATTCTTCGAAGTCGGTGAAAGGAGTGGTCATGGGTATGATGAGGGACGCTTCAACATTAGTGACAACTTTTCTCTCATCATCGAGACCGTTGAGATGAAGGATGGTGGTCGATACTCCTGCAAAGTCTGTGATTTAGCATCCGGTATTACATATTCAAATGATACTAACGTCACTGTTTTAGGTGAGTTTATGATTTTGAAAAAGAAGAAAGCTTGTTTAAATATCTCAGAATTTCTTTGCACAAGTGGCGTTGTTCTTCTCTGAAATTATGTCGTTTCTCATCGTTTTTTTTTTTTTTTTTTCTCTCTTATTGATTTTCATGTCGCTGACTTGCGAATCTCGAATAATGTCCGTTTTGTTGATATGCAATCAATCAAATACTTATGGACAGTTTAATAATGCAACTCAATTTTAACAAAATTCAGACAACTTTTAGATTCAGGGTAACGAGAAAAGTAATAGATTAGCTACCTCCAGCAAGAAACTCGCAAAGCCATATGAAATTCGAAACCGCCCGATTATTCCAGAAGCCTTGTATAGGATTCTTCACAAATGTTTGTACATATCCAGTCTGTTGTCTTAACTTTAGACGCGATCGCAGACTGGATTTTTATGTTTAGACTGGTGCTTCACCGACTCTTCATAGAGGAGCGTGTAGTGAATTCAATGCAATGTTTTTTTTTTTCTTCTCAAAATTTGCTCAATTTCAATGGTATTATTCAAGTCAGCGCTTTAGAATACGGGCCATTTCCTCTCTCTTCCATGACAATCTGTCTATCTAGAACTCTCTGCCAATGTGGGAACCCTGCCAACTGCATCACTTGCTAACGGTTCTGAAGCCGTATTACCATGTAATTTCAACCAAAGCACCTACGGCGTCTACTGGACAAAACAGAACGGCCACGCCGAACATGAAGGAGACACAATTGTCCACTTGGATACATTCTTCCAGGTCGGTGAGAGAAGGGGTCATGGGTATGACGAGGGACGCTTCAATATTAGTGACGACTTTTCTCTGATCATTGCAAACGTCGAGGTGAAGGATGACGGTCTTTACTCCTGTAAAGTTTCTGATATATCATCGGGCATGACATATTCAAATGACACTGATGTCACAGTGTTTGGTAAGTTGTCCTTTCAGATTCTTTATAGGAAGAGGGAGGATGCGATGTGGGTCCGTATGTTTACCTCTCATACACAAAAGAAAACAAACAAACAAATTAAAAAACATCAATAAAACATAGACAAAACAAGAGAGAAAGAACAAAGAAAAAAAAAAATCAAAAATTAAAAGACTATTTTAGTGAACCTACCTTTAAAGCTGTAAGAATTTAACCAACTTTTAGAAATACGAAATATTCCCTTCGTCCAATGTTCTCTCTTAATCTGGTCATCCACTCCATCATTCTTTCATTCAGTTTATGCCCGCAAACCATACGTCCAGATCAAGCAATGTCAGCACTTGTACTACGATATGAAGAGTAGTCCAGAAGAAATTCAATGTACATACAATGTCACCAGCAACCAAACCTCTTTCCTACTCGAATGCTCTGTGTTTGGAGAAAAGCCGAACGTTTCACTCACTTGGTTGACGAATGAAACCGAAGTTGGGATGAACTACAATATGACGTCGACAATCGTATCACGGGGAGACGAGACGTTTGATCAGACGGTTACCTTAACAGGGGACGTCAACCAGACATCAAATGGCACAGTGTTTACCTGCGTGGCTGAAGGGGTGGCTGTGGGTGGGATGGCAAACGACTCTATCACACTTGTGAATTTTAGATCTGCAGATGTCGAACCAAATACTACAGGTGAGCATTAACGACGAAGAAAATAAGTTCGTTATGGTTTGTTCAGAGAATAATTTTTATCGGTACATTGCAGTAAAAACTAACACAAAAATTTCATTGAGCATTTTTGATATGATTCAGATAGAATCGCCTTTTACACTTACACCTTTTACACAAATCTGATTTAATTATCTTTTTGTCGATCGTGCAATAATAATTTTGTTTCGTTGTGGTAGGACGACTGTTAATGTTATGTTACGCGTAGGTCGACATGGCAATCGTATTCGGAAAACATGACAGTGTGCAATGCCGAGAATGCCGGGCCAGATTCTTCAACTGTAGCCCGCCGTAATAAAAACTTAATCAGTGGCGTACCTAGCCTGATTAGACACAATGAAAACGGGGGCGCACTATTGTTTGTGCATAAAGGCCACCGCACACCTTACGACTGGTCTACGATCCGATTTTGGAACAAATCGCATTTTGCTTATTTTCCAAAAGTATGAATGAATAGGATCTTATCATTAGAGGTTTAAATTAACCATAAGAATACTGATATCGAATTTCGGAAAATTGCAAGTCTCTATTTAGGAGTAAAGGGC
This sequence comes from Paracentrotus lividus, assembly GCA_940671915.1. NCBI lineage: Eukaryota > Metazoa > Echinodermata > Echinoidea > Camarodonta > Echinidae > Paracentrotus > Paracentrotus lividus. The sequence goes on along the minus strand of CALNVZ010000174.1, from coordinate 31,489,419 downwards.
AAATTGGTTTGAAATCGTAGCCAGTCGTGCGATTGCTTTGACGTCATTACGATTAGGTATTGAATTCGCTTTTATTCTAACAAGGAGGTTACATAATTACTGATTTGAACATATTAGTATTCCTGAGATGATTTAGGACTCTGCACAGTATGATGTTATATTTCTAAATTATCCCCATCAATGTTATGACGTTTTATTCCACAATCGGGTCGCAGACCAATCGTAAGGTGTGCGGTGGCCTTAATAGTGCGCCCTCCGTTTTCATTGTGTCTAATCAGGCTAGGTACGCCACTGTTGATGGACACAAAACGTAAAAGTTGAGCCATCCTTATGGGCCGCAGCAAATCTTCAAGATGGTGTGTAGTGCGAAAAGCATGTGCAGGCCTATTACTTGACATCTTTTGCCCACAGAACTCCAAACATGTATTTGGAGTTTTGTGAATCTGCCACGGTAGTCGTTTGAAATTATCATCAGTGCGATTTGGACAATCTTTCACCGTGGTTACAGTAGAACATGTAGAATGCATCTAATTACATCGCACCGGACCTGTAAAGCATAACACGAAATAGTCGTGACAGTTGCGACAGAACGTGATTAATAAAGATGCTTGTAACATTATCCTCCCATTTTAGTGCACGCCAGACAGTCTTCAAGTTTTGTCACAGCTTTTTATCATGGACTGTTATGTTGTCCCAGTCGTCACTGAAATCCGCGCTTTTATTACCATGGTGTTTTGTTTTGACAGTTTTAGTGCGGATAAACGACATTGAAAATTTAAATAAAAAAGAGCTGCCATGGCGATATTGTAAACGGAGCATAATAACATTTATACCTGTTTAATACTTAATTCTGTATCAAACTCTTATCTCTTCGTGATACTATTATTTTGTCTTAATTGGCACAGATACACCACGGAAGCCAAATGTAGCGGCAATAGTTTTACCTATACTTGTGTTGGTAGCGATTATAATATCCATCACCATATACATGATACAGAGGAGGAGGAGGAGGCTCCAAAGACCGAACAATCAAACTTATCAGCCCGGCCTCCAGTCTTCAAGTAAGCAGTCCAATGTTTTCAATGAAATAGACAAGGCTTTGTCTTAAACTGCGTGGCGATTAATATAAAAGGGATTGATATTGCGAGCAACTAATATTAATCTTACGTGTATTAGACGGGGCCTTAATATGTTATGAAAGTGTAATAAAAGATTCATGTATGAAAATTGCATGTCTCTTCGCTTATAATTTTTATTTTAAATGTTTGAATAAAACTAATTATCTCATCAAAAAGTAGGCATTTTTTTATTTTGTAACGCTAAAAAATAAGAAAAACTAATGAGAAACGAGGGCAACAATAAGTATATAATAGTAATACATATACCACGAATTTCAATTGGACGTCAGTGTAGATAATTTTTCACAAGAGACTCAAGTTAACATACAGTGTCCCAAAAAATTATTTGTACACGTTGAAAAAATAGAATTAAACGAATCGAAGTTGGTTTGAAATTCTAATTACTATTTATATCGAATGGTAGGTAATGTTACTATCACCTAAACACTAAATCTTAAATTTTCCGTCAGTCTCGGAAGTTCTAGGCCGCCATTTGCAATTTTCATGGCCCAAAAATTATTTGTACACTTCAGAACATGGGTTTTGAAAAGAGTGTTTACAATTTTGGGGGCCTTCTTTGACTTCCAGGGCAGTCATCAAATCTTCTTGGCATACTGTCTACCAATTTAGCACTCATTTCACGGCCAATACCATTCCAAGTTCGCTGGAGCGTGTCCTAGAGCTGCTGGATGTTGGGTGGTCAGTCTAGAGGGCGCTGTCGCTTCAGATCTCCTCTCAGGTGCTAAATGGGGATTAAATCTGGGCTGTGAGGTGCCTTTTCTTGCAGCTGAACATGTTTCTGTTGTAATATTGCTTTAATATGGTTTGCTGTGTACTTGGGGTTATTGTTATGTTGGACCGTAAATTGACGACCATTCAGACTTGAAGCAGATGGGAGCATCTGATCCTTTCTGAGGGGAAAGGATATCCTCATGGCTTCAGCATTCATGATGCCCTATTATGAAATTTATCTCTCCAACTCTACTGGCTGCCATACAACTCCAAATCATGAAACATACCCCTCTGTGCCTCACTGTTGGCTCCAAGCATGACTGACTGAAAGCTTCCTACAAAACACACATTTTCCTGTGCATCATGTCCAATCACTTTTGCACTAATTAGGTCTTAGGACAGAGTGCTAGAAATCCGCAGGCTTGTTCACATGTTTTGCAAAAGCATGACGCTTCTTTGTTACTGTCTCTTACATTTGGCTTCTTTCTTACCAAATATTCCATTTATAGTCATGTAGCCATTTAGCCTGTTGCAGACACTCTTGAGGGCAACAGTCATTCCTCAGCCTCTGTGGCCTTGGATGTAATTTTCTTTGATCGCAAATTGCAATATTTAATTGCTTACTGTCTGTTTATCAATATCATCATGAAAAATGATGTCCATGAGACTATTTTTGCCTCTTAGGGTCTCCCACTTGCGTAAAGGCTGATTGGTCTTCAAGTTGTGTTCCAACATGACAGGGACCCCAAGCATCCAGCGAAGCTTATTAAAGCATTATTTTAGCAGATACTTGTTAAGAAGCTAGAATAGGCACCTCAGATCCTAGATTTAATCCCCATTTAGCACATGAGAGGTGATCTGAAGCGACAGCGCCCTCCAGACTCATCATCAAACCTTCAGCAGCTCCAGGACACGCTCCAGCGAACTTGGAATGGTATTAGCGGTGAAATGAGTGCTAAATTGGTCGACAGTATGCCAATGAGGTTGATGACTGCCCCGGAAGTCAAAGAAGCCCCCCCCCCCAAAAAAAATTGTAAACACTCCTTTCAAAACCCATGTTCTGAAGTGTACAAATAATTTTTGGGCCATGAAAATTGCAAATGGCGGCTTAGAACTTCCGAGACTGACGGAACATTTGAGATTTAGGGTTCAGGTGATGTAGACATTACCTACCATCTGATATAAATAGTAATTGAAATTTCAAACCAACATCGATTTGTTTAATTTCATTTTATCAAAGTGTACAAATAATTTTTGGGGACACTGTACTTAATCGTAAAGTCCCTGACCGGACCGAAAAATAAAATAGCCAAATTACATATAAAACCAAAGCTAATATGCTATACATTATACAATAATTCCAATTAAAGCGTTTTTGTTGTCCATCTATAAAGTTTATCATTAAAAAGATGATCGAATCTCAACCAGGCCATCCCTCCTAAATAAAAAATTACCCCTTTTTTTAATGGCGCGTGTGATGACGTCAAAGGATGTTAACGGAATGCTAAAACCACCTGAGAGCCAGGCATGACTGAATTTGCTCTTTCATTTCATAACAATAGAATTCTAGCTCACATGGGGTCTTTTGTTCTGACATAGCAATACAAATGTGTTCTTCTAAAGGCGAAACCCAATCATACCAGGGCGCTGGATGGCTGTAGCATTATTAACATCCTTTGACGTCATAAAATAAGGGGTAATTTTTCGAGTATTTGGGAGGGCCGGGGCCTGGTTGAGGTTCAATCATCTTTTTATGAATACTGTTATGAAAATTGAATTTTATTTTGTGCATTTATGTTATATGCCTACTTTGCTAATTTATGATTTTCTCCGAGGAGATGTTACATAAAAAACTCCTTTCTGAAAACAAAAACGTAACAAAAATACATAAATTTGGATAAAATAGGAATTATGACTATTTTAAGTTCTGCGAATGTTAACATAAAATTTATCACAAAAGGGAATATCTTTGAATAGTTAAAGGAAATTCAAAGCAATAATTGTGTTTGATTGTATTAAATTTTGTGTTCGTTTGTTTGTACGCACAAGGTATCTGATATGGATGCGTGAGAATGGCGTTTGAAGTCCATCAGACGACACCCATTTGATGCATACTAAATTTGATCCGGGCGGAAACGTCAGAGCAACATCCTTCACTTGTACCGGATCAGAACGAGAAGCAGTTAAGGCCACATGTTATGAGTTGGAAAATGCGTTACATGTCCTAAAAATTATAGAAATGTACATTGTCACAATCAAAAATCTCTAGTTTCTTAGCAGTAAGTCAGACATGGATAAAAGTATATATATATATTGAAAGCAGAGATAGAAAGAAAGATGATTAACATATTTTTGTGCCTGTATAGGGTGTGTCATAAATGCTATACAGAGTGTTACAGGAAAATGGTTTGAAAAACTACACAATTTTACTGGCAAATAATTTCTTAATCTTTTCACTAAATAAAATGAATCATCTTGGATTGTGTTAATAACCAAATGCTTCTGAAAATATAAACTGGTAATACAAAATTATGTTTTCTAACCGCGCTACAGGGAGTAAAAAGAGAAGAACAAAAATAGTGCAAAAATGGCAGAAACCCTGCCTATTTCACTTTGATTACAACCCAAACAAATTTTATTGCAAGTAATATGTTTCCACTTTATTGTGTATCTACAAGCATGCAAAGAAAATGGCGAAAATTTACCATTATTGTTATAAAAATGCATGTGGCAATTTTTGATGCCTGCTATGCATTGTCTATGAGGATGTGTGCATTAAATATGTTTTAATTGATTAATTAATTGATTAGATTACTTTTGAAAATTTAACTTCAAATTTATCTAAAAGCAGGTACATTCCAAAGAGAATGATATATCACTCAACCCATGAGGCCAAGTGGCTGCAAAGATATAACGCAGCAAACAATATAAAGGTAACAAAAATAGGAATTCCCTATGCTTTAACACGTGCCTCCACCGCAGGATCCTTCACCCCTTACCCTGCTCCACTCAAAGTATCTTTGTATTAAGAGTATGAGCATGACAAAGCTGAAACTTCACAGACATGTAGCCTGATAAATTAACTACAATCGCACAGCTCATGAATATACAGTGGTGGCCAAAATTATTAGAACACCAAGCATATTTAAATTATTTGAGTAATTGTCATTCAGTTGACCATTTAAATACCTATAAAAATTAATGGTTGGAATGTCTCCGCATATCATTATTATGTTTTAACAACTAAATAACAAAGGGAACTCGCCCCAAGACGCCCTTTTTATGTTACACCACCGATTGAAAAATCTAAAAAATCTTGCCCCTTTCAGGATCAAAGTGTCATATCGCAACGTTAAACATTTTAAACCTCTCCCTACAAAAGTATATATATTCTGAAGGGAAATTTCCTGAGGATGTCAAAAATGGCATTCATAACAACATAGGGTGAAGTAGTTACATCTTATGTGGGGGTTTTTAAATTATTTTTGAAGGGGCCCAAATTTTTAATTTGGTGCCCCTTTTTAAGTCCCCCGTTCCAATGACCCTTAATATTTCAACATATTTGAATTGCTCATGATTGAAATTTCCTTTAAAAAAAATATACATTTACAAGGAGTGTCTTCATTAAATGAAAAAATAGTCTTAACCTTCAATGGGCATGGTCATTTTGGTCATCTCACCGCTCACCACCAACGGTGGGGGCGAATCCACCCTCCCCATTTGACCAAATTTTCTGAAACTTAGCATGTATTTGAGGCATATTAGAATGAATAAGCCTGCTAAGTTTCATACTTCTACTTCAAATACTCTTTGGTAAATCGACATATGTAATTGGCATTTTACCTTTTTTTGCATTTGGACTACATGTTTAATACACAAGTCTATGGGGAAACCAAAAGCGCATAGCGCAACTGTTTTTAATGCTGCGCATTACCAGATGGTCGAAACTATATAAATTTGGTGTCTACATGACGTAAGACCCTATGCTAAAAAGTCAAAGTCAAAGGCCACCACTGTACATAATTTTCATGCTATGAGGGAAAAAAAATGATAATTTTCCCTCCAAAATGTAACGCCTCTACCCTTTCATTATACCCCAACATGTGACACATGGCCTTAAAGATAAACTTGAGTTGTAGTAATAATGAAAAAACAAAATAAAAAATAAATAATGTCCAACCAAAGCAAAAAAAAAAAAAAAAAAAAATTACAGTAGAATTAGTGGGACTGAATATAAATGATAATTGCCTAATGATTCTGGTATATAATGTAAAATAGAAGAGTGATGAGCAAACAGAGAATAAATGTTGGGCCGTCCCCACGTGGTCACCTCTCACAGCCGCGTGGTGACCACGTGCAAAGCATATTGAACAGTGGCATGCTCGAAGTACGCACCGTATGTGTGCGATATTTGTGTGCGGGGAGTTCTCTCGAGAAAGCGGAGTTACGAGCTGCATCAATTTAACCGTCCTGACCCCAATTTACTTTAAATTTGACCTAAAATCGTGAATAAAAGATAAACATATCTAGTGTTAGGCATATGTATATATGTAAATATGGAACAATGTGAGGACATATTTACACAATAACTTCCAATTTACTTTTGGCTACAACTTGAGGTTGATCTCACCCGATTATGAGGGTTTACATAGGGTACATGCAGGTAATATGGGCCAGCAGGTAATATGAGCCACCTGAAGCAAATCATGTCGTGACTGTCGACCGGTAACCGATGACCGGTGTGAGCACCATAATGTTGTTCATATGAACTGTATACGAAAATATATCGTCGTAAGCAGGGGCCGCGGAGCCGGGGGGGGGGGGGGGGGGCTGGGGGCTGCAGCCCCCCACTTTTTTCAGCCAACGTGTACAAAAATGCAAAAATGACCATACATTTGTGATTGTTAGCCTGTTCAGCCCCCCCCCCCCACTTTGGTTCAGCCCCTCGACTTTCAAAATCGCTCCGCGGCCCCTGGTATGAGCATCTGATGGCGAAATTTCTCTGAGAAAATTGCTGAAAACCAACAAGGTACGTCAACGGCATTTTTTACCCTGATGTAAAATTTGATATTTCACAGAATGTGATGGTGAAAGAGTGTTTGAGAGGGTAACCTCAATTGTTTTGTATATTTAGTACGCTTATAGTTTCATTTTGATCATACTAGCGTGTACAGGTGAATTTGTTGTAGTGAAGAGGTGCAATGTGGCATTGAATGCTTGCCTAACACAGCAACATTAGTGCAGGTAATATGGGCCATCCAAAATGGCGGAAATAATTCTGGTACTCAGTATTGGGATAAGGCATCAATCTCTTTGCTACGATTTTTGGGGGTATATTCACAGTATATAATTAATATAAATAACTTAATGTAGGTCTATGTTGACTTGTATAATGAAAATATTATTTAAATAATACTAAAAAAAGAAATAATATAAAAAATACAAAACAATGAAATATATAGTCAAAGTATTTACTGAATGGTCTTATAATTTCAAATGATATCTTAAAGTCAATGATTTTCAACATTTTAAGCAAATTCCAGACATGGTAGAGTCATTGTAGTGTTTAAAACATACATTAAAAACATGTGCCCATATTACCTGCACATGCAGGTAATATGGGCACTTTGGTAATGACGTCAACATTTGAATATTGCAGACAGGGGGGTTGATGATAATTTTTTTTCTTCACAATGAAAGTTAGAGCAGTAGTTATTGATTCATATAAACAAAGATTAGACTGTGTGTCATTTTGCAATTTAAGCTTAGGGGGCCCATATTACCTGCATGTACCCAATAAGGGGTATCGTGATACCTGACACAGAACCTTCTGGTTTGGCTATCAAATCAGTATTACGATTATTTTTTTCTCCTTTTAAATTTAAATTTATAACGTAATGACTAAAGTGTGAACCTACATCCTAAGTAATCACACTATCATTCTTAATTAGTATAGATGATGTCATAAGTCTTAATTTTTCATGTTTGCATTATACTAAAAGTACAATTTCCTACTGATTGTATAAATCTGTCTATATCGTGTGACAACAATAATTCGTCACGTACTTCTTCTTCTTCTTATCACCCCACGACGATCAATATTATCTGCATGTTTCATCATAATGTGATACACGCTATAAAGTGCGTCCAAGAAAGGCAGAACCTGAATGGACAGTCGTTTTCTTGATGAAAGCAAGCATATTAATGAAAAGTTAAGTAATGAAAAAATATTCATGTGATAAATGACCCACTTACGTGACAAAAAAAGACACTCTCAATGACTGTGTGTTAAAAAAGCTAGTCTTAAAATAAACCTTTTCAGCAAAATAATAACAATACAGGGTATATCAACCTATGATTTAATTTTTCATTGGGAAACTAAAATGTTTTTGGGGAAAAGTATTTGTTTTGCAACTTGGTAACATGATTTTTACGGTGTGAATTCACTGAGTAGGAAAATAGAGTGTTATCATTTAAATGGGCCTATTTCATAAGACTATACTGCTCAGGATGTTCCATTATGGAATAGGAATCAGGGCAGAATTGAGTAGTTGAGGACTTGAGGTGGTGATATGCAAAACTGTTGGTTCGTATTGGGTTTGAGATGCATGAACATTCATTACGTTAGTTATAAATAAAGCTCACAGATGAGACAGATTTTTTTTTTTTTAATTTGTTTGGTAATGCGGTGGTCACAATAGGTCACAAGTGCAGCGTGCAACTCTCTGCATCGTAAGTATTTTTTTTCCAGACATGGACGTTGCAGGTAAGAGGCGCATGAAGTTTATAAATACACCTTACCTACAGAAACACAGGAAGCGTAAAAGTTGGCCCTCGACTTCTCAATGTTACCTCCATGCAACGCAAGCGTACGTGTAACGTATGTTGTGACCACCGCATTAAGCACACTTTATTTCATTCAAACAAGCTTTACAATATCACACCTATTTTTGTTTACACTTTAGTATTACTGTGACAAGTATATCAAATCATGCAGTTCGATATAAACGGTGGTAGTTTAAATACATCTTTTTAATTAATGGATACTATAATGTAATCATAGACTATAACAACACTTTTTGGATACATGTACAGGTACACAATTATGGAAAAGCACATGCACAGAAGCGGATTTAGAGGGGGGGTTGGGGGGGGTTGCAACCCCCCCCAAAAAAAATCCGGGGACCATTTTTTTTTTTTTTTTTTTAAAATCTTATCTTTTTTTTTAACTTGTAATTTTAATTTATTTTATTTATGTATTTATTTTATTTATCATTATCATCATCATTATTATTATTATTATTTCTTTTTTTTTTGGGGGGGGAGGAGAGGAGGGTGGGCGAACAAATAGAAAGTACTAGAAAGTGCCTGTTTATTAATTCCATATATCTTTTAAAACCCAATATTTTCGGCTCGCGCTTCGCGCTCGCTGATACTAAATCATAATGCACAAATAACTTCAATTTTGAGTTCAAAATTTTCAGCTCGCGCTTCGCGCTCGCAGATACTTAATAGGGTCTACAATGCACAATTATCTTTTTAAAAATTAATCAATACTAAAAAAGTGCCCCTTTATTTATTCCATATATCTTTTATAACCCAAAATTTTCGGCTCGCGCTTCGCGCTCGCTGCCTATCATAATGCACAAAATAACTCCAACTCTAAAATTGTTTAAATAATTCCTCGTTTTAGGTCAGTATAGGCCTATAAATCGGGGATTGTCTAAAACTCGCGCTCCGCGCTCGTTTGCTCGCTCCGCTCGCAAGATTTTTTTTTCATCCCCTCAACCCCCCCTTGGAAAAAACCTAGATCCGCCCCTGATGCACATTTCCACAAACGAAAGAGAATGGTAGGTCAATATTTGAACGGTCAGCATTTTGTCAGTTTTCTGCAGTTAAAAAAAAATGCTCTGCAAAATGTCCACTCTCAAAGGTTTGGTAAACTATTCCTGTCATTAAAAAAAAAAAAAGGTACCATGCATGCTTGTTGGAAAACTCCCACAAACATGACAAAGGAGTGGCGCATTATTATGTAGCCATTTAATATCTTTTTAGAACTCTGTTTTAAATGTAATAAAATAAAAAAAAGATAAAAATAACAGAAAAGAAATAGAAGAGGAAGAAGAAAAAGTTTTAAAGTGCTCAGTAATACAGAATTGCTTTCGAAAAATACATAAAAAGGTTATTAAGTACTCTCTCTCTCCTTCCATGCTTGACATCATAATGACTTGTGTACAGTGCATTTACTGAATTTACATCTTACAGCTTAATTTACAGCTATGTCAAGTTTTCTACTTGTTTGTTTGTTAAGGAAACGTTTTACATGACTTTGTACAACTGTTACTATATAATATGTACATAATATCAACATTTCAACAATCTTAAAGGGGAAGTTCACCCTGGAATCTTAGTGGTTTTGAAAAATGCAGAAAAATAAAAGAAAAATACGAGTGAAAGTTTGAAGAGAATCGACCAACAAATAGCGAAGTTATGAATAGTTAAAGTTTTGATTCTATGACGTCACGTGCCTCTGTTTTAAATGTAATAATAAAAAAAAAAAAGAATAATAAAAATAACAGAAAAGAAATAGAAGAGGAAGAAGAAAAAGTTTTAAAGTGCTCAGTAATACAGAATTACAAGAAACAGAGGTTTATTTCATCTATGGAAAGTCGGGAAAACATTTGTACAACGGTCTGTTCGTAATAGTTTTCCAACTATCTGGAACTCCATTATGATACCTAATTATATTTGTTCATGCACTTCTTTCTCTCTTTCTCTCTTTAAAAGAACATTAAAACAGTATTTCATTTCAAAATATGCTTAGTTGGCAACTCTGTAATACTTTGTAAAAATCCATTGTAAAGGGATGTAATTTAGGTTTTGTTTTTGGCTTTTTCTGGGGGGGGGGTGTCTTTGATATGTTTTCAGTTTATAATCTTTGTATTTCATGTATTTGCTCTGTATATTGAATGTTTTTCTTAATTCCTTGAATTTATTTAGACTATTATATAAAGCCTCCAGCTCATTTTCAATTAAATGGGGACTTTTGATTACAAGGCCATCTTGGCTTTATATTTTAAAGTTTCCCAAATTCATTTTCTTATCTTGTATATAGGCTTTTTGTAAAAATAATTATATTGATTCAATGTCTTGCAAATATATATGTTTTGTCAAGTACAACTGTCTGTACATTTTAGAAGTGAATTGAATAAAACGAACTGAACTGAACTGAAGAATTGCTTTCGAAAAATACATATCAAGGTTATTAAGTACTCTCTCCTTCCATGCTTGACATCATAATGACTTGTGTACACACTGAAAACCTAACCTCGTCCGTCAATGGACCAACTGGCTTTAAAACTAGTCGGTCAAGACGGACTAGTTTTGAAGCTAGTCTGTCATGTTAGTCCGTCAAGACGGACTAGCATACAACTGAATCTACATCTCTCAACTTGACGGACGAGCTTTAAAGCTCGTCAGTCATAGCTTGATGCTAGTCCGTCGACGCAACCGACTAGGTCGATAAAAGTAGCTGAGTAGACCCAGTTACCCATTAAAATGATCGATACTAAAAATATTGCAATGTCGTTTCATGTACCTTCTCTATTTATTCTGATTCGAGCATAATCAAGTTGATACATTCTGAAACAAAGGTTGTTTTGGCTTGACAATCTGAAAGCTTACGAGACATACATCTATCATGACAAGTATGCAATTCACAAGTACCGGTAGATTCCAAATATTGTTCTCCATTCTTCAAGTACAGGCTAATTGAATACTTGTTACATTGGCGGTGATCCGGGGGGGGGTGGGTGGGGACGTGTCCCCCCCCTCGATTTTTTCTGGGGGGGGGGGGATCGTCCCCCCCCCTCGATTTTCAAAGCTTAGCATATTTTTATGTATGGATTAGCTTGTGAAGGTAATAAAGGGGTAAAATATATGTCAAATGCAATGCTATATATGTTCGGCTCGCCCTCGCGCTCGAAATATTTTCATTAGTTTCTGCATAATGTGCGAAGTATGCGAATTTTGAGTGTATTATTTTTCACTTTCGGGTGTTTCCGTCCCCCCCTGTCGTGACATGAAATCGCCGCGCTTGCTTGTTACTATAGAACTCAAGAACCAGGTATTTTCTTACAGATTGCTGGTGAATGCCCGGCTACCAACAACAGTGAATAGAAGTTGGATACAAGCAACATTCTCAAATAAAGGTTGTTTTGGCTTGACAATCTGAGAGCAATACGCTAGCCGAAAAACCATCAATCGTGACAAGTATGCCATTCACGAGTAGGTTAGAAAAATTGTTCCATTCTTTAATTACAGGCTAATTGAATACTTCGTTACTATAGAACCCGTGAACCGTCTATTCTTATAGATTGCTGGTGAATGCCCGGCTTAGCAACAACAGTGAATAGAAGGTGGTACAATTGATTGAATAACATGCGCATTGCGAAAAGGACAATATTAGTTGCATTATCTGTATGTGAATTCCATTTGATGAGCAAACTGTACAGACGCACACTTGATATAAACCGTAAAGCTTAAGATTTTGATTATAATGGCGATCTTCTTCCTGTGACGTGACTGTGTGAGTTCTCTTTTTTTAATTCCTTATGTTTCAGTTAACAGCGTTATTTTTATTACATAGATTAATGCTGCTATAATCACCAACACGAAAAATTATGTCTTGCCAAATTAATTTATAAATTGTGTGCATTTACAACGATAGTAACAATCACATTAAATTATGAAAAATGAAATTTAATTCTAATAATAAATATAGGCACCACTTTTCTTTTAGATTACTTGTATCTAAATATTGGAATAGAGGCACGACTTTGGGATTCTGAAGTGGCTCTCAAGGACAAGTGTATACGCCGAAAATGCAAAAGCAGGTAGGCCTACAACAAAAAGTCATGATGATGCAAGCCATTGCGGCGACCCCTGGGCCCCTTGCCCCCATTATTTGATAATTGCCATAATGTTAACTAATTGTGCCTCCTGTATTAATTCCTGTCCTCTGATTTATATCATAATACAATGTTTATTTCTTTTTTGTTTTTTGCTCAAATTCTTGTGACAAAATGCATGTTTTTAATCGTATCTTTAAAATGTCTTCTAATATTTCAGATTTGACGTCTCTGACAAGCTGGTGAAGCCAAATTAACCTCGTCCGTCATGCTAGTCTGTCAAGACAGCAGCATGAACATCGCGGCAGAAAAGCGCGACGGACGAGCTTTTACACCATGACCGACTAGCTGTAAAGCTAGTCCTGCTCAAAAGCTCGTCAGTCTGGGCATCACTACGACTAGCTTTTATGCTAGTCCGTCAAACTAGTCGGTCACGACGGACGAGCTTTAAAATTAGTCTGTCATGACCGACTAGCTTTAAAGCTAGTCTCTCATGACCGATTAGCTTTCTGGAAAGCTAGTCCGTCTTGACCGACGAGCATTAAAACTAGTCCGTCTTGACGGACTAACTTGACGGCCTAGCTTTCAAGCTAGTCCGTAGAGACGGACGGGTTGAGTTGAAGGAAAGCTAGTCCGTCGTGACCGACTAGTTTTAAAGCTAGTCAGTCTGGGCATCACTACGACTAGCTTTAAAGCTAGTCGGTCTACCCGTTTAGGTTTTCAGTGCAGTGTATTTACTGAATTTACATCTTACAGCTTAATTTACAGCTATGTCAAGTTTTCTACTTGTTTGTTTGTTAAGGAAACGTTTTACATGACTTTGTACAACTTTTACTATATAATATGTACATAATATCAACATTTCAACAATCTTAAAGGGGAAGTTCACCCTGGAATCTTAGTGGTTTTGAAAAATGCAGTCTTACAATCTTAAGTAAACCAAGAAAAAGATATAGCTTATATTTTTTTCATTGTGCTAGATAATAATTTCATTTGTGATATATTGTGTTCTGTTTATAATATTAAACAAAAATAATACATTATGCTTATGGTTTTTTCAATCAAGTTAAGCTCTTCTAGATATTATTTTATTTTTATCTCATTAATCACATTAATAATTTTTATGTCATTAATCGCATTAATAATTTTTATGTATATCTTTCTTATGATGTCGCTTGCGCATCAAAGATGCATTTATAGGCCTATATAACATACAGACTATGGTCCGTATTCTCAAAGGTGTCCTATGTTAACCATAATCAGACTGGGCCCCTTAAGGCATTGGCCGCCGATCGCGTAAGCGCGGCAAAACTTTGCAAGATGGTATGGTGGTAGAATCTATCAGAGTGCATTGCTAATATTTCCGAAATGATATTCATTCATTTTATATTAATTAATTATGCTAATTAATGCATTAATCATACTTTTTGCACTAGTTCACAAAATAAAGCTCATATTTGCTAATTTTCGGTGTAGATATTCTTTATAGCATTCCCAACAATAATGTACTCATAAAAACAGAATACTGGTATCAAAATCAATTTCTTATGTATACACAACAAAAAAAGTAAGCCCCCCCCCAATCAAAATGGTATAACTTCTTAACCAAGAGGAATTTTACGAATATTACATGTGCTTGTAGATAATTTTAACAGCTTCCATTTTAGTGAATATTACTGAAATTCGTTTAGTCATGCTTCAATGAGCACAGTCAATGAACACGTGATACGTGAAAAGCAATTTTCGTTTATGGACTAAAATTCAATTGCCTACTTTAGATAATTGTCATAGACCGTCTTGGATAGTTCATTTGATTTGAGTTTCACGAAAATTCCAGTGTTTTATGCTTCAGTGAGCAGAAGATATTACAAAAAAATGCATATAAGAAGAAATTTAAGTGCTTTGGCCCCATCCCGTGCCTTATCAGATACTCAATTTAGCGTTTGTTCCTGTTAGTTAGTACCACCATGAAGTTGTGTGCCAAGTTTCGTGAAAAAACTCACTGAGAGAGATTCGTCGCTACCAGAAGAGCACCGAACTTCTAATCCGAAAGTAGAATTATCAAAAATTATTAATGAAATTAGGCCGAATTTCAATTTTGTTGAAATTTTGATTTTCTCTCTATTGACATGATGTACAATTTCGAGGCAAAAACAAACCCTAAATCAACATGCTGGAACTTTTTAACAAAAAGGTGTTGAGTAATATCATTTGACTGTTATTTTTTATTCACCCATCGACTATCTTATGTGCGAATATGAGATAAAACTGTTGCGTAATGCATGAATAAACACACATTAAAGGCAAATTTGTCATGACAAAAGTCACAAAACTCACCTTTAAAGTGTGCTCGCTCGTCCATGACACCACGAATAGTCCTCATGTTCTCACGAAATGTGTCGATGATGTTGATGATATCTAATGACAATTCTTTAAATAAAATTGTTGGATTTTACCATTTTCAGAGACCTGAATATAATTCTCAAAAGTTTTAAGAACATAATTCTTAAAAATTAACATAGCTAAAAATGCTATATTTTTCAAGTTTACAAGTCTTTTATATGTTGTCATATTTCATTCATGACCAGAGATTTGCCGAATATTTTTGTATATTCTGAAAAAAGAGACATGACTCTTTTTATTCCTGAGAGCAGTAGATGACCAGAACCGGACAATTTTTAAACAAATGGGCCACAAGAGAACAAAGGCCCCGAAAATGAAATTTGAAGAGGTTGGGATTTCCAGTGAATAAAATTATTAAGGAGTCATATTTCTCCGCAAACTGTATACATGTTTCCATTATCATTGTGGCAAATTGATGATGGCCAAAAAGGTAGCATTACAATGGAAGACAAAAGGAGGAACATGAGGAGACGATATATTTATTTCTGTCGTTGCCAAGGAAAAATTTAGTCCCGTATTGCAATGACGATTTAATGCAAGTTTATTCTACCGAATTCCCAAATTACAGCTAAGTTTTTGTAGTAAATATAATGTAGTTTACAAAAGCAATCGAAATTTTCACACTTCTATTTTATTTTGTTGGATATTCACGACTTCTAATTTTTGCATATATCCCCCTTAAGCATCAACGTGAAAGATTTTTCTTCTGTTCGTGGTGTTTCCTTCATTTTGCCCTTGTGATGGTTCCTTAAGACTATTTCTAATTTGCAACAGGTATAAACGAAACATTTAAACGGTTTTTGGAGAAATATGAAATATGTTTCATGATTCACTGATAACCCCGACCTCCCCCAATTTCATTTTTTGGGGCCTTTGTCCTTCTATCGCCCCCATGTTTCAGAAGCGCCCCTGTCTGGGTATCTACTGTTCTCAAGAATTAAAAGGGAAAAGTCTTCTCTTTCAGAATATACAAAAATATTCGACAAATCTCAGGCCATGAATGAAATATGACAACATATAAAAGACTTGTAAACTTGGAAAATATAGCATTTTAGCTATGTTGCAATACCAGTGAGCAGTGAGGGTACATTCAGTCTAAATGCTTACCTCCAAACATTATCAATCAGGTTCGGCATTTGAAACGCGTTTCCACAAAGTCCGCCGCCATGATTGAAAATTCGCAACGAGTAATTTGGCTCTGCTCATTGGCTCTTTACTATCACCTGACGTTTGCCTCCGTCTTTTTAAACAACCCCTGTTTAATTTTATTCACAATATATCTTTATTATCTCTAAACAGCTCTTGTTTAAGGGTATCAAACTTCGATTTTCGGTTTTAAAAAACAATGTTTAAATCTACATCGTTCTAACAGTGTAAGTACAAAAGTTTTCCTTGCCATTAAAGCACGATTCATTCCAGAATTCAATAAACATACAAATGTTAACAGGTTTGTCACATTGGTCTATACATAGTTAAACCACAGATTTAAGTTCTGGCTTAATTAAGGACACCTTTGTTATCACGGGTATATGCTTTCGCGTTTACATTAAATTGATCGAGGATTTTTGCCTTTGCAAATGTGACAGAAAATGTACAGTTTTGGTTAAGCATTAGGAGATTAATTGTCGTCTGGATTTGCGTTGACCATCCTCTTTGCATTCCATCGCGCTACTGAAAGTGCACTATTGCCTCTTAATGGTAACAAACATAAATTGAATTAAAATAAAGTAGAAAAAAAAAGAAGAAGATATATCGGGTATGCCGATTTGAGTTACAGAGCTTTTTATTATAAACATGATAAACTTGAGTAGGCCTAAGCCTTTTTTGATGAAACCAGATTTCAGATGGACAGGATTTTTTCCTTCATTTTTTGTGACCTGTTATGAATAATCACTTTACTCATCATTTGTCAAATATTATCAGAATATCTAAAATGATAAAATTCATGAGAACCTAAAGCAATAAAATACACGAAGAGCTTATCTGTAAAAGGGGCTAAAGTTTTTAATATTTCTCCCTCTTAGCAATAGGCTTATAAATAAATTTTCTTATCCATTTTCACTTTTAAATGGGAGTTTCAACTTTTGGTACCAGATTATAGAAGTACTATCATCTCTCTTGGCTTAATTAATACTACAATATTATCCAACCCTAAAAATAATAAATCAAGGCAATATAATAGATCATAAAACTATGAAATACTCATTATGAAAGACATAGACAATTTGAAAATTTCATTATTTCCAAAATAGTTAGCAGTAGGCGTATTAATCGATTAAACTGTATATTATTGTAAGCCGCGATGAACAACTTGTTTAGTATTACATGGATTTCTCTCAATATTTCTGGTAACACAATACTCTCAGTCTATTCAAAGAAATATAAAGTCGGGTATTTTTCTCGTAAAAATAAGAAAAGGAAAAAAAAAATATGATAGTGTCGTAAAAATACTAAAAACAACAAATTCCATAAATTATATGTAACACAATCAACATGATCAAATGAGACAAAACATAAGTAAGTGTTTCATACTAATGGTGCTTTTTCATGTTCTGTTTTCTGTTTTTTTAGAAAATGTTTGTTTTTCTCTCCTTCTTTTAGACACCGCTTGATGAAATCCAGAAGTTTCCAATTCCTTACCGACTCGTCATCGTGTCTGTAGTTCTCAAATATAAAGATATGATCATTTGGCATTCCAGTGGCCTTGATCAGTTCTGTCTTCATCAGTGAACACTCTCCCAATTCGCCTTTATTCGTGATCACCACCATGGGATCCCTACCTGGATAAAATGATATCGACGCAAAACACAAAAGCATAATAGCTGTCAAATATTATATGGAAACATAAGGATATTACTAACATGCGCTACAATTTAATGATTTTTAAATGTTCGGTCAATGAGTGGTTTTCAAATTATAGGGGGAACGTCCCCTGCGCCCCCCGCATGATTTTATTTATGATATAACAATAATTCATTGCATTGTCAATGAGCTATCTAATCAATGAGTGTTTCTGATTTACATAAAAGAATGTAAATTACATTCGCAATGAATGTAAGTCCTTTGATGAAAGATTGTGAGGAGAAAGGCGCACAATAATAATGCTATGCTCCCCATTTTAGTAATTTTGATCAACTCTTTGAAGGGTGCATACTTGTATAACTAACTCTTGATTTCATTAATCTTTAGACCCTTTTAAATAAGCTTAACATTTTAAATCGAAATGCTTATATAAAGTATTATTAAAATGCAGTCGTGTAGAAATCTTTAATCTTACCAAAATACCTGCAGACCTTTTCGCGCAACAACTTAATGAATTCCTTAGTTTGATCCATGTCACTCCTATAAACGAAATATATAACAATTATAATAATAAAAACAGATTATTGTGTAGCGTCATTCCAAATTAATCTGATCAAGGCAATTGAGTCACTTCAATTTCTTCGTTATTATGCACTGTTGTATAACGAATTTCAAAGGGGAAGATCATTCAAGATTTTGGGGCAGCAAAACTGTAATATATTATCACAAAATTTCGATAATTAATGGCAGTGTCCGTTATGTTAATCATTATTTGGTACCTGATTTCTTTATCAAGTAGATTCCACCAAATCCATTACAAAGTGGACTTTATTTTCGTTCAACTGGACATCATAATACAATGAAGGCGAAATATTGCCAATCGGCCTGAGTACTCTGACTAACATGACTAATGCCCGTTCGGCCTCATCAGAAATGATCTATTTTTTCTTTCTTTCTTTCTTTTATTGGTTCATCATGTAAGATAACAATTTCCATTATGCTTTACTTCAGAATATATACATGTATACATTACACAGTATGAACAATGCATAAGCAGAGTTGTTTGAAGGGCAAAGTCCATGGTATAACATAATGGCAATAACTTCAAGAATATAGAACATGGCTTACAATAAATCACTTGGTTGATGTGACTAATTTTGATTAGTCTACAACCAGTGTGTCCAATTACTTTTTGGTCTAAATGCAACTTCGCCCATTAACTATCGCGTCACATTACCATTTCGTATAATTGGCCAAGTGGTCGAAAGCCTATACACTTAGCCAAATCTTATAACAGACTTATAATGAACCAATTTAGATATTAGAAAAAAAACAAAAACAATTACACCAAGTGAGAATTAGACCAAGTAAGAAAAGGTTTTCCCGGTCAATTTTAAAGTCTTTGCAATCGAATTAACTTATGTTCATTCATTTTAAACGATACCTAATGGAGCGGAGCTATCTGTGAATTGAATTGACATTTGCTTGTAAGAAATGTCAAAGTGATCGGAGATAATTTAAACTTGACCGGGAAATTCTACATTAGACAAAGTAAAGTAATTAGACCAGTCTGTTATGCAGGTGTCACATGCGCCGTGTTTGCCAACCGTTCGCCACTGTTCTGGCCAAATTTGTGCACACGGCGGCAAACGGTGAGGCACACGGTGAAGGGGTTGGAGCCCGTCCATGGACGCGCCTTGTGTAATTACGATTTAATGCCGCACATTGGTATACGTTAACTTTACATTTTACATAGAGTAGAATTGATATGACATAAACAGGGAGATGATTATCAACTTTATTTGGGGCTGGTTTACTCGGAAATTATAGTTTTATAGGGGGCCATATTTTGTCGCATTTGTTAAGCCTCTGTTTCTGTTTTCATATCAATTCATTTCTAATTTTATTATTTACACTGTATAATAGATTTTATACAATATCGAAATGGTCGTACTTATTAAATTGTTCTAACTAAGAGTTCTGAAAAGGTGGGAAAACCTCAAAGGTTTTTTTTCCCCCACAAAGTTTTTTCATTTTGAAATAATATTATTTTGTATGTATCGATTATAATTATTGATAGAGGGTCTGCGTTTTAAGCCCCGTCTTAACAGACACCTTTTTGACAATCTTACCCGGGTAACGTCCGGACGTTACCCTAGTAAGATTTCTATTAAGACGCTCTTACTAGGGTAACGTCCGGAGGTTCTCCGGGTAAGATTTTCCAGATTCTTACCCTAGTACGACTAGGGTAAAGTCGCGGTAACAACCCAGTTTTACCCTGACATTGTCCGGACAACTGTTCTGTTAAGACGCTCTCCGGGTAATACTAGGGTAAGATCGACATTGCACAATGATAGAAGAGGAGAGAAGAAAAATGACAGAACAAAGAATTAGAAATGCATGAGAAATAACGGAAGACATGAGGAAAGAAAGATAAAAACAAAGAAATACATACGATATAACGGAAGAGAAGAGGAAAGAATGATAAAAACAAAGAAATACATATAAGAAATAACGGAAGACAAGAGGAAGGAAAGATAAAAACAAAGAAATACATAAGAAGTAACGGAAGACAAGAGGAAAGAAAGATAAAAACAAAGAAATGCATAAGAAATAACAAAAGAGAAGAGGAAAGAAAGATATAAACAAAGAAAGAAATACAAAAGAGTAGAGACATGTCAGAAGAGAAGATGAGAGACAACACAAAGAAATACATAAGAAATAACGGAAGAGAAGAAGAAAGAAAGATAGATAAACAAAGAAATACAGAAAAGTACTTTATTATTATTTTTGTTAATCATTTTTATGATTGTCTAATATTTGACATAATCATTTCATTGCATATTCTTTTTAGCCAAATTATAACCGTCTATAGAATCGCATTCAAGAAAATGTCTACTTCATTCATAATTCTGCTTTTTTGGATATTTTGTATGATCCATGGATTAGTTTTTGTTTTATTTTTATTATTTCATCGTTTTACACACGACCCCTTAAAGTGATTTTACTGTGATTAAATAAATTAATCAGAACTATACAAAACAATATCTTAAATAATATTTTTATTAATAAAATACAATCAAATGACATTGTATTTTATATTCTGAGAAACCGCTTTTAAGATTGCTTTAAAAAAATATCGAATTTTGTTTGCCATATGATTGTATTAATAATAATAGTTACATTTTTAACAGGGTGACCCAGAAAAAAAGGAAACCCAAGTTTGATCATCAATTAATTAAAAAATATTACCATGGTGATTATAAATTTTATATCACTGGAAAGTGCAACTCATTACCATTTTAATGATACCCCGCTCAGCTCACCAATGTCACGCATCACTGAAACCTCATTGTTTTGAAAATGTCTTGCAAAATGTGAGTGGTTCACTTCACGCTCATTGAGATGGGTTGTTGCAATGTGCTAAAATGGGAACCAAACTTTCATCATCAATCATTTTAAAAAACATGACAGTAGTGATTATGACGTTTATATCACTGGAAAGTGCCACTCATTAGTCATTGTATTGATATCTCTGTTCAGCTCACCAATGTCACGCATTTCACTGAGCCCCATTGTTCTAAAAATATCTTGCCAAAATTGTGATTAATGCACTGTCCATGCTTCTTAACATTATCCATGGTGGAGGAAGTGAAGCTTCTCTGGGGTTGTCGTGACCAGTAACATGTTGAAATTACCTGGATGGTAAGATTAAAGGACTAAATAAGTAAAATTTCCAACCCATTTATCAAACTCATTTATTTTTAATGTCACTGGAATGCTTTACTTAGATTTGTTAGGAATCTTTGAAGCAAACTCATCTCAAGGGAGCATGAAAGAGGAACCTATCACAATTTTGCGAGACAATTTTCAAAACAATGGGTTCAGTGATGCGTGACATGGTGAGCTGAGAGAGGTATCATTAGAATGGTAATGAGTTGTTCTTTCCAGTGATATTAATTCCTAACACCACTGAAATATCTTGAAGTTATTGATGATCAAAGTTGGGTTTCCTTTCCAGGCACATTCACACAAACCATCTCAAGGTGACATGAACGTGAACCACGCACAATTTTACAAGACCCTTTCAAAACAATGGGTTATGATGCGTGACATTGGTAAGGTGAGCGAGGTATCATTAGAAATGGCAATGAGTTGCACTTTACAGTGATATAAATTGCATAATCACCATTTGAATATTTTTGAAATTATTGTTGATCAAAGTTGGGTTTCCTTTTCGGAAAACACCCTGTATACGTTCGTTTAATAACATATATCCACCTTGGTGTTTCTAAGCGCTTTTTATGGTTAACTAATTATTACCCGGCTTAGCAGCTACCCCGAAAGGTGCTCACAGCATTCAAGGAATTGCTTCCTACCGATACCCATTCACCTCATTTGGGACAAGTACGGCAAATTTGCAGGTTGACACCTTGCCGAAGGATGCTAATTGGTATGGACGGGATTTTCGAACCGCGTTACGGCTTGTGATCGTAAAGTCCACTGACTTATCCACTCGACCACCACCACTCCCAAATATATATAATTCATTAATTAATTTAAATTTAAATAGGATATATATTTATGGTAATGACATACCAAAATTGAACCACTTTTCAAGGAAGCCTACAAAGAATTGAAAATACAAAATGAGACTTAAACAGGCATTTCCAGACCGAAAATTAAGGTAAAAATAGTGTCTAAAATTGAAATTAGGGGCCTTTGCCCCCCCCCCCCCCCTTATCGCCGGCCACTCCCCCAGAAAATAATGAATAATGATATACATGTATATGAATGGATGGAGTGACCCGTGTGGAAAGACTCCTACCCATGGTTGCTGTTTAAATAACATGGGATATCGGACGCCCAAAGACTAAACCCCCGTTTTAATAGACATTGTCCGGACAACGTCCGGAGAAACCAGGGTAGAAAAGTAGGGTAACATTCCATAAAACCAGGGTGGTCGAAATTGCTACCGTCTTAACAGACGCTCTCTCAAAACTACCGTGGTAGGTTACCGTAGGCAAACGAGTGAATTGAATCGATGAAAAGAGTTCTCTTGTGTTTTTCTCATGTATTTCTTTATTTTATATTTCTTTTATGTTTCTTTTCCCTTCTTTTCCATCATTATATTCTTATGTATTTCTTCATTTTACTTATTTTACTTTCTTTCTTCATTTATTTTTAAAATGTATTTCTTTGTTTGTTTATCTATCTTTCTTTCCTCTTCTATTCCGTTATTTCTTCTG
>CALNVZ010000174.1:31410098-31437696 GCA_940671915.1 Paracentrotus lividus | reverse complement strand
AAAATCATAGGCTGCCCGGGCGGGATTCGAACCCACAACTGTGGATTGCTAGACCACTGTCATTACGCTAGACCACCGGAGTGCCCTTGGCGATGAAGGTTCAAACTATCCATATACATGAATATAAACGTAAAGGAGTTTACGCCGTTGGATATTAAATAGACAAATAATTTTATTCATTTCAACATGGTTACCGTTGAGACAAATGAATAAAAATTTGTCTATTTAATATCCCAACGGCGTAAACTCCTTTACGTTTGATATTCATGTATATGGGATAGTTTGAACCTTCACGCCAAGGGCACTCCGGTGGTCTAGCGGTAATGACAGTGGTCTAGCAATCCACAGGTCGTGGGTTCGAATCCCGCCCGGGCAGCCTATGATTTTTTTCATAGCTGTCTGGTTTCAAATTTATCACACAGCAGTTGCGTGTGCTTATTTTCATTGCTGTCTGGTTTCAAATTTATCACAAAGCAGTTGCGTGTGCTTATACCAACATGGTTACCGTTGGAGACAAATGAATAAAATTATTTGTCTATTTAATATCACAACGGCGTAAACTCCTTTACGTTTGATATTCATGTATATAGGACAGTTTGAACCTTCATCGCCAAGGGCACTCCGGTGGTCTAGCGGTAATTACAGTGGTCTAGCAATCCACAGGTCGTGGGTTCGAATCCCGCCCGGGCAGCCTATGATTTTTTTCATAGCTGTCTGGTTTCAAATTTATCACACAGCAGTTGCGTGTGCTTATACCAACATGGTTACCGTTGGAGACAAATGAATAAAATTATTTGTCTATTTAATATCCCAACGGCGTAAACTCCTTTACGTTTGATATTCATGTATATGGGATAGTTTGAACCTTCATCGCCAAGGGCACTCCGGTGGTCTAGCGGTAATGACAGTGGTCTAGCAATCCACAGGTGGTGGGTTCGAATCCCGCCCGGGCAGCCTATGATTTTTTTTCATAGCTGTTTGGTTTCAAATTTATCACACAGCAGTTGCGTGTGCTTATACCAACATGGTTACCGTTGGAGACAAATGAATAAAATTATTTGTCTATTTAATATCCCAACGGCGTAAACTCCTTTACGTTTGATACACTAATATATGTTGCAAACTACAATAAAAAACTTCAAAAGGCAAACACTATTCCTATACACCTGCAGGATCTTGGGGAAAACCCCTTTTGTGGGGAAAACCCAGCGTTCTAGCTTGGGTATTATAATAGTGCATTATGACCAAGAAGAGTAGGCTCTTTGATGTGAATTTAATTGATGAAAATATTAAGATAATGATAAGTGTAATCTAGATCTTCAGATCACGGCCGCCGATATCGCTGAAACTTGTACGATAGGTACAGTGTGTGATTTAATGGTTCAAACTATCCCATATACATGAATATCAAACGTAAAGGAGTTTACGCCGTTGGGATATTAAATAGACAAATATTTTATGACGTAATGACGTTTAGATATTACGTCACATGAGAGAGCCCGCTAGTAAGCGCGCGAGATCTTGACTTCAATTCGTTAGTAGACGCCATTTTTGAACGAGATTCATAAATTTTATAGCCGGAAGCTTTTTACTTCTTTTCTTCGTTTTATTCGACGACTTTGCTTTTTGTGGGTTTTTGACGACTATTCATCGTGTACATCCACCCTTTCTACCCATCCTCTTCAAGTTTTCACTCCGTGTTTTTCGGCAAAATGTCGGAACGAAACGTCGAAATTTCATGTGGAAGTGCAAAGGCATCGCAATCTAACTCTAGGCCAAAGCCTTCTTCCTCGCCTCCCCGCTCGCGGGAAGGCCGGTGATCATCCTGCTGCTGACCCAGCAAAAGCTGGAAGCAGCGCGTGAGTACTAATAAGAACTCGCAATCTGCAAATCTGAACAAATCTAATATCTAGCAAAACTAAACGCCCAAAGCGAAGGCTTCTCTTGATTTGTCTCAAAATCTAGACAAGAGGTTGAAAACTCTCGAAAACATTGTTAACCAGATTGCTGAAAATCAGCGTCAGATGTTTCATATCCAACTTTTCGCCTCCCGTGGCGGGGCATCACGCACCCGACGACGTCGGGCATTTCGCCCACAGTGCGGGGCTGCAGAGGGATGCAGAGCCTGGCGAAATTTTCACCACGGGTGAGTCTAATCTGACTTGGATGATTGTTGATATGCCTACTATGGATTCATAGAGTCGTTGACACTGAGAATTTGTCGAATATTGACATGATGTAGATTTAGATTTCCTCCTGGCCAGCAGCCAGCACAGCCACAGGCACAAAATCAGACTCAGAGTCAGACTTTGAATCAGCCCCAATCAATCTCAGTCCCTTCCTTCGCGGCGAAGTTTGCTACGCCGACGAATTGGGGACCCCTTAGATCAGGATATTGCACAGTCTGCTAATTTTCAGTAGGCAACCACTAAGACAAAAGCTCAATGATTGGTCTCAAAGTAAATGCATTACCAGACAACTGTCAGTTCATTGATACCCCAAGGGTGATCAGCCATTTGGCAATTTTTTAGCACGAACAAATCATGTCGAGGGACCTAAAAATGCAAAGAGTTCAGAGATCACTGTCCAAGGACTGAACGCGTTCCTTCGAACTCTATTCCAGTCAGTCGATGACTGAAACACAGCAAGATGCAATGGCACTTATTTGTATGCCCAATCCTTCGAGATGAATTGCCTCCGAAGAGTTTATCAACCTAGGTCTGCACCCAGATATTATCACCTCTGTAAGCTTCCACTCCAGTTAAAGAATTTTGTTTGGAGATGATTTGAGCAAACAAGTCAAGGAACTTGAGGGAACAGCAACAAGCTGTAGCAGGCCTCGGCATTAAAGGCCAAGGACAAGGTTTCATTTCGCACCTCCCACATGCCACCAGTTCCATCCTTACCAGAGACAGCGGCTGCTGCGCCCACAACAAGTTTGCTGCAGCAGGTTGGGCTCGTTCTAAAGCAAAGGGCAAAGCCCCAGCACTTGCTACCCAGCCATTCGAACGCACAGCGGCACTTCTGACAGGCCTTTTTAGGCCATGCCCCCCAAGGACAGGGGAGAGGGAAAACCTCATCAGCAACAAGCTGCACAATTGGACCCTCAGACAAAGTCACATGCTCCGCAAGCCAGACCAGGCCAGAGCAACATGTCGAAACCAAAGGAGAAAGTAACGCTTTCAAGCAGAAAACAAAGAGGTAAGTGCCTCTCTAGATTTTGTTACCCTTTGGTTTCTAAATCTAATTGTTGAAAATATTGAAGCAGTTCGGAGGCCGACTGAGAACTTACTATGAATGTGTAAATTAACATCAGACCCTTATATTTGAATTCAGTTCAGGGTTATGAGATAGAATTTGCTTCAATTCCATCACAAAAAGAACCACCCCCAGGATATAGGCGTGGCAGTAGGATTTAACAAATAAACGAGAAATTCAGGTCTTACATGCTAAGGTCATTGAACCCACCTTCCATGAAGAGGAGAATTTATCTCTAACATCTTCTCCAGACCAAAAAAGAATGGTGGTTACGTATCATTCTAGATCTCTCAGACCTGAACAAATTTCTTAACTACAATCATTTTAAGATGGATAATGTTCACACTGCTACTCATCTCATAACCCTAGCTGTTTGCTCACCTCAGTCGACCTCCGGGATGCTTATTATTCAGTGCCAATTCATCCTAAGCACAGGAGAAATTCTGTGAAATTCATTTGGAATAACTCAGTTTGGCAGTTCAAAGTTCTGCCCAACGGGCTTAGTACTGCACCAAGACTTTCACAAAAATTCTGAAGCCCGTTTTCGCACAGCTGAAGAAAGAAGGGCATGTCGTTGTAGGATACCTGGACCGATACTATTATCATGGATGATAATCTGGAAAAGTCAGAAAAGGCCACAAGTGCCATCTACTAAACTGCTGACTAAATAGGATTTTTGGTTCACCACAGATAAGTCAGTCTTGACTCCCACACAACTAAATTGCAATTTCTTGGGTTTGAACTTATGATACCCATGAACATGGTAATTAGACTCCCATTCTCAAAATCCAGATATTTTCCAAACATGCTCGGACCTTCTCAGCTCTTCTGAGCCTTCAATTAGGAGTGTTGCCATGGTGATAGGTAAACTTGTATCTACTTTTCCTGCTGCTCAGTATGGTCCCCTACACTTATAGAGCCCTAGAAAAGGATAAGATTAGGGCACTGAGGTGCAACAAGGGACATTTTGATAGGAAAATGATCCTCTCTCATGAGGCCAAAGAGGAACTCAAATGGTGGCTGTCCAACATATGAATTATATTTGCCCCCATTGGAAGGACAGTCCATCCCTTGAATTGCGAACTGATGCAAGTGGTTGTATGTGGGGGCGACTGACCTAACTCACTCTACCGGTGGTAGATGAGTAATGATGAAATTCAAATGGCAAATCAAGTGGTATTAACTATCTTGAGACACTTGCAGCTGGGTTAGGCCTGAAAGCCCTCTGTGCTCACTTGCATGAATTCACATATTACTTCGCCTAGATAACACCACAGCAGTTGCTTATATATCAATAAATGGGAAGGTACCAAATCTAGTGACTGCGCATAGAGCAGCTAAAGAAATATGGGAATGGTTGCATTAAGCACAATATTTGGATTTCCGCTTCACATTTACCTGGGAAACTAAACGTGGAAGCAGATACGCTTTCACGAAAATTCAATGACAGAACAGATGTGGATGTTAGACACAAAATGTTCGCCAAATTGTCAATAGGTTTGGATTACCAGATATTGACCTATTTGCTTCAAGACTTAACAAACAACTTGAAGGTATATGTCATGCGTCAGCAGACCGGGAGCTGAGGCCACAGATGCTTTTTCTGTGAATGGGGCAGTTTCTTTTTCTATGCTTTCCCCCATTTTGTCTCATTTCAAAATGTTTGCAGAAAATACGAAAGGACAAAGCTATGGGACTTGATGGGTCCCAATTGGCCCTCTCAACCATGGTTCCCGGTTTTGATGAACATGACTATGGAGAACCTATGTTCATTTCTAAATCTGCTCACTTTTGGTTAACCCAGTTTCACATGAGCCTCATCCACTTAATCATTGCCTTGATCTTTTAGTGTGCAGGCTATGTCCATACATGGAAAGGAAAGGACTAAGCGACAGAACAATGACTCTTATCGGCCTCATGGAGCCTCTCAAAGAAACAGTATGGAGTTTATATTCTAAATGGAAAACTTCTGTGACAAGAATAACCTAAGTTGTGTTCAGACTGAAGAAATACGTTTAGACTTCTTATTAGCGAACTTTTCTTTGATGGATTATCAGATTACAGATGTATTAATCAAGCCAGAAGTGCTCTTCATCTTTCTTGATTTTAAACGATGATAAATATTGATTTGGAAATCATCCAGTTGTCAGTAGATTTATGAGAGGTGTTTCAACAAAAGACCACCGCAATCCAGATATAAGGAAATCTGGGATGTTTCTATTGTGTTAAACTACCTTCGGAATCTTTCTCCAAGGAGATCACTTAATCGAGAACATTGACTCTAAAGCTATGTATGCTGTATCGCTTTGCTGCAGCCCAGCGTGTACAGTCCTTACATCTTTTAACCTGGACAACATGGTCATGAAGACAGTGTAATCACTTTTCAGTTTAAGGATTTACTTAAACAAGAACGACCGAAGAAAGCTGACTATGTGTTAAACTTAAAGCTTATGCCCTGACAGGAGACTTTGCATTTGTCACTACCTGAAGGAGTACATCTTGAGGACTGAAAAAATCGGGAGGGGCGGAGCGTGCCCTTTCATCAGCTACCAGAAACACACAAAACGTGTCACTGCAAGCTACCATCTCCAGGTGGATTAAACAAACTATGTCTGCAGCTGGAATCAATACGGACTTGTACAAGGCCCATCCCAAGGGCTGGCAGCTTCTTCAGCTGCTAACAGTGCGAATTTGCCTGTCAAACTGATTCTTGACCAAGCAGGATGGTCGAGTGAAAAGACTTTCCAAAAGTACATAACAAGCCAAAGGAAAGCTCAAAGACAAGTGTACTACTTAAAGAAGATTTTGCATCAGCAGTGATTGGACACTGAAGATGAAACATGATTATTTCAGGTAAATTCCATGTAATGATTCTGTTGACTACGTTTTTTGTTCAGATCGCTTCAGCTTGCTTCAAACCTCTCATGTGACGTAATATCTAAACGTCATTACGTCATAAAATAGTAAGATTAAACGAGAACTTACCTGTTTGAAGTTTAATCATTATTTATTAAGTAATGTAAGGGGAGATATTACGTCCCCACCCTTCCCACCCTGAGTGGTTATAACAGGTTAAGTTCTCAGTTATCTTCCTTTTACAATGTTAAGCTGTCACGATCTGAACTCTGCTTTCTAAGATTGAAGTCAAGATCTCGCGCGCTTACTAGCGGGCTCTCTCATGTGACGTATATCTCCTATCAATTACTTATAAAATAATGATTAACTTCAAACAGGTAATTCTCGTTAATCTTACTAATTTTATTCATTTGTCTCCAACGGTAACCATGTTGGTATAAGCACACGCAACTGCTGTGTGAAAATTTGAAACAGACAGCTATGAAAAAATCATAGGCTGCCCGCGGCGGGATTCAACCCACCACTGTGGATTGCTAGACCACTGTCATTACCGCTAGACCACCGGAGTGCCCTTGGCGATGAAGGTTCAAACTATCCCATATACATGAATATCAAACATAAAGGAGTTTACGCCGTTGGGATATTAAATAGACAAATAATTTTATTCATTCCCAACATGGTTACCGTAGGAACAAATGAATAAAATTTGTCTATTTTAATATCCAACGGCGTAAACTCCTTTACGTTTTATATTCATGTATTGGGATAGTTTGAACCTTCATCGCAAGGGCACTCCGGTGGTCTAGCGGTAATGACAGGCTAGCAATCCCCAGGTCGTGGGTTCGAATCCCGCCCGGGCAGCCTATGATTTTTTTCATAGCTGTCTGGTTTCAAATTTATCACACAGCAAGTTGCGTGTGCTATTATACCAACATGGTTACCGTTGGAGACAAATGAATAAAATTATTTGTCTATTTAATATCCCACGGCGTAAACTCCTTTACGTTTGACATATGTTTGCAAACTACAATAAAAAAACTTCAAAGGCAACACTATTCCTATACACCTGCAGGATCTTGGGGAAAACCCCTTTTGTGGGGGAAAACCAGCGTTCTAGCTTGGGGTATTATAATAGTGCATTATGACCAAGAAGAGTAGGCTCTTTGATGTGAATTTAATTGATGAAAATATTAAGATAATGATAAGTGTAATCTAGATCTTCAGATCACGGCCGCCGATATCGCTAAACTTGTACGATAGGTACAGTGTGTGATTTAATGTGCAAAAAAATGTATAGTTATTTTTTTTTTTTTTCATCGTGATTAATTATGATAACTCATGCATTAAATTATTATACTCGCTGCTCTAAATAAATAATTAAAGCTAATATAGAATGCGAAATGCCGGTGTAAATATTCGAAAAATAGTCTCTTGTGATTCGTGCATAGATCCAGCATTAGCGATTTCAAGGCATTTGGTCGACCCAATAGGGCCACTTATGCTTTTGCATTTGCATGATTGGTCGATAGGCCTACGTTGCTTCTTTACGACTTTTACTGGATCTACATCCATTGGATACTGTGTTTCGTATTATTTGGTGAATTTCTTATGTATTTATGTGTTGTTGTTTTTTCTTCAACATTCTGAATATGTCAATCTTAATTCATTGCAAAACTTTTTTTCGTTTAGATTTCAGCCAATAATATGAAATTTGAAATAATATCTCCATGAATAAGGCCAGGAAGCTCCATATGACTTTGTACACGAAATCATGTTTTGCCTTTGTTCTGTTTCCTTCATCTTTGTTTATATATTCTATAACCCAGGTTCGATTCCCAGGGGATGCATTTTTGCAAAATTCCATTAAAAATGGATGACAGCTCCGAGGGGCTCTTTATTAAGTAAAGATACGTCTTTAAGATTATCTCTTTCAAATTTCTTTCGCGTGCCCCTTCTCTCTTCCTCGATTCTCTCCCGACCTCCTTCTCCCTCCTCTATCACTGTCACTTCCTGTATCTATTTTCTTTTGAGGAGAGGGGGGGGGGGGAGTGAGGTGAATGATGTACGCGACGTACACAACTGTAACATCTCGATGACATCAGACGACAGAACTCAGGCAATCAGGAAGCTTATCTTGTGTCTTCAAGAGGTTTCGGACATGGATGGGAGCTAATCACCTGTTCTTAACGACGGCAAGATGGAAGTGTTACATGTAGCATCCCACATGACGAGAAACAAGGACATACAACCTTTCTGTGTTGGGGAAATCGAGCCCTGCTGGCGAAGTCGCGGGATCTGGGAGTGGTCATTGATAGACATTGTCGCTTCGTCGCCACAGAAATATCATTATCTGTCGTTCGAGGCATCCTTCGCCCTGAGAAGGCTAGTAGTATTCGCCATCTACTAAACCAGAAAACAACAGAGATATCTGATCCACGCATTGTCACGATTGACGTCATGCTGGACAATTGTAATAGTCTTCTGTTTGGCGTTCCTGATAAAGATGTGTCCAAATCTCAGAGAATTCAGAACTCTGGCTGCGTCGCTAGTATATATCTATGTCTAAGAAATATGATCACATCACGCCAATCTTAAAAGAACTGCATTGGTTACCCATTCATTCGAGCATTAAGTACAAAATAATCCTGCTCACATTTAAGGCTGTACATGGTCTTGCCCCTACTTACCTGTCTGAGTTGGTAGCCCCATATCAACCTACCAGATCGCTAAGATCTGCATCCCATAACCTGTTAGTTGTTAATAGGAGTAGAACGAAAACTTTCGGTGATAGGTCCTTCGAAAGTGCCGCACCAACCCTTTGGAATTCTCTTCCGGATGCTCTTCGTGCTCAGACAAACATAGATGTATTTGAAAGGGAACTAAAGACACATCTCTTCAACATTTCGTTTTGACTGTTCATTCAATCTCCCATGCAATGGAAGAGTTTTCCAAAGCGGTTCATTTAATAAGAATGTTTTTCATTCATATGTGTTTTAATATTTGTATGCTTATTGTATATTAATTAATTTTGTTTTCTCAACATTTATCTTATGTTTTATATAAGTATGATTTATTTCATGTAAAGCGCATTGGTATTGCAAATAGTGATGAAATGCGCTATATAAAAACTAAATATTATTATTATTATTATATCACTGATATTATTTGTTACTATCATTATTTGTAATACGTTTTAATTTATGTTGAAGGGTCCTCTGAATGTAATTCTAACTGTGCATATGATACAAATCGATACATTTTAATTGCTAACTAGGATTATTAGTATGTGAATATTAAAATGGCCCAAGTCCGTGTGGGTCATGACGAGTAAATCAAGATTGTTTTCTCTCCTCAAAGAATATAATATTTGACTATTGCAGTGCGGTAACATCGTAAATACATGTTATAATTCAATGGGACTTTGGTCGTTTTTTAAGCAGTGACTTTGAACCATATTCATAGATAGGTGTGTGCAGAGGCGGCGGAACGAATTTGAAAGTGGGGGGTCACGATGGAAAAGGGGTACTTTTTCTGAAAAAAAGGGCACTTGAGACCAGAGGCTTAGAGAGAAAAGTATTTAGATAAGTAGAGGTGCGCAGAAAATTTGCCTTTAAATTTTTGCTTTTAAAATTTTAATGGCTTTGTATTTTATTGATGATGAACAAAAAGAAGCGCCAGCCGAAAATTTTGAGATAATTGTGCATTATAGACACTATTTAGTATCCGGAGTGCGAAGCGAGAGCTGAACTTTTTAGCTGAAAATTTGAGTTAACTGTACATTATATAACCTATTTAGTATGTGCGAGCGCGAAGCGCGAGCCGAAAATTTTGAGCTCGAAATTGGGAGATAATTGTGCATCATAATACCCTATTAAACATCCACGATCGCGAAACTCAAGATGAAAATTATGAGCTTAAAATGGAGTTTATTGTGCATTGTTGATCGTATTTAGTATCTGCGAGCGCGAAGCGTGAGCCGAAAATTATGAGCTAGAAATTTGAGTTTATTGTGTATTATAGACCCTATTTAGTATCCGCGAGCGCGAAGCGCGAGCCGAAAATTTGGGTTTTAATAGACATACTAAGTAACAAGGGGTACATTTTGTATTAAATTGCCCCTTTTTAGTAATAAAAGTGCCCCTTTTTAGTATAAAAATGGCATTTTATTAGCTAACAAAAGGGGCACATTTTAGTCATGAAAAGGGGCACTTTTAGGGTAGATGAAAAAGTGGGGGGTCACAGTGCCCCCCTGCCCCCCTGGTTCCGCCGCCTCTGGGTGTGTGTGTGTGGGGGGGGGGGGGTATGTGTTTTGACAGACGTGCGTAAATCAAATAAGTCTGGCACCGAACTTCAACGTCATCATCCGAAAGACGTGACTCGATTCCATGCTAGCTTTGAAGTATGTTGAAGTGATATTTTTGGGGGGTAAGAATTTGGCCCAAGTCCAGAATTATTGGCATTATCATTCAAACACTAAATGTCAACAATGGTCTTGGGCATTTTTTATACAAAGTTCATCGTATGTGAATAATTACCATACACTCTATTAAAAAAAACAAACTGAAGTGCTAATTTATGGGTGCTCGTATAGTGACTGCACTTGAAGTCCTATATCAGCACCTGAAGTGCTGTTTTAGCACTTGCCCAAGTGATTATTTATCAACAAAAAATGTTCAATGTCGGTAGCCTAGGCCTATAGGTTTCGAACCGGGTTCCAACTAGACATGGAAGTGTACCGCTGACGTTACCAATAAATCAGGAAATCTGCCTAACTTGCTTTAATTATGACAGCATAGTAGATGATTATGGTAAATTTAAGACAGTTCATCAAGCAACAATATGATCTGCTATCAATCGTGAGATGTGCATTGGTCTATTAAACGTGCTCGTCGACGCTTCTCAGGTTCAAATCAGGTTCAAATCCCAACGAAGTCATGCCGTTTTTGCCCATTTTTGCTGAAATTTCGGCTCATGTGAACGTGCTAAAACAGCACTTTGAGTGCAGTCACTATGCAAGCTCTAAAAAAAGTGCTGATTTCAGCCTCTGAAGTGCTAAAAACAGCACTTCAATTTTTAGAGTGTAAGTTAATAAAAAAAAAATTCTAATTAAGGACTTGTTTAGACTTAAATTTCGACACAAGATTTGTTGAATTTGTATCATTTTTAATAATTTTGTTTGTTAAAGTAAATTTTTGCGTTAAACTATATAAACTAAATTTTACATAGCGGAACGTACAATTTACACTCTAAAAACTAAAGTGCTGTTTTTAGCAGTTCAGAGGCTCAAATCAGCACTTTTAAAGAGCTTGTATAGTGACTACACTCAAAGTGCTGTTTAATTGCACTCAAAGTGCTGTTTTAGCACGTTCACGTGAGCCGAAATTTCAGCAAAAATGGGCAAAAACGGCATGACTTCGTAGGGATTCGAACCTGGGTCCCTGCATGAGAAGCGCTTACGAGCACGTTAGACCAATTCACATCTTACGATTGCTAGCAGATCAAAATGATGAACTTTCTTCAAAGTTGCCATAATTATATACTATGCTTTCACAATTCAATCAAGTAAGGGAGATCTCCTTCGGCCTATTGGTAACGTCACCGGTACTATTCCATGTCTACATGGTCTAGGTGAACCCGGTTTGAATCCCATACCGACCATGAACATTTTTTTGTTGATAAATTAGCACTTGGGTAAGTCACTATACGAGCACCCATAAATAAGCACTTCCGTTTTTAGAGTGTACGAGCTTCCAGAAGTCACTTTATACACACTGCTTCTTTATACCCCCGTCACACTGAGCTCGTTCCTACTACGTCCTTGCAAATTTTTGACGAACGCGGCATAAGTCTGCTGTATGCTAAACTGGTGGAACGTCCAAAAGTAAATACTTCATTACGATCTGTTTTACGAACTTCAATGGACTAGCTCGCGCATCGGCATTTCAAAAAAGTGGTTCAAAAAAATCGGCGTGAGCGGTCCCATCTCGTCCTAAATATATAACGGACACTTAACTTGTAAACTACCACTTGGCAACAACAAAGATCGGGTAGGTAAACGAGAACCTGAAACGAGATGACGCTCACTACAACGACAATTGCCAAACGTACTATCAAAATACGATCTAAAGATTCTTGTGCTAGGACGTCATACAAAACGAAGCCTGAAATAACTAATTATTTCAAGTTCTAAAATATAAACGTAAGAGTAGACAACGCAATTACCGTTAAAACGGAATAGCTTATACTCTGAAACGAGTGAAAGGTACGTACTACGAACAACCGATAAGAGATTAAAACAATTACTTTCCAGACCAGCCGCATTCATAATTCACCGTAGAACCCATGAAGCTGTCATAACACGCGAATATAGAAGTTCTTGAAACACGAGATACAAGAGAAATATACAAAAATATACAATATTACAACACACACAATAAGAACAGACCTTTAGAAATCGTAGTTACAGACCGATTTTACAATCTGTTTACGAAAACTTGGAAAGCAGAACGGGGCCCGAACACGGGAAGAGAACGGAAAGGATTCCAGATTATTTTTAACATGTTCAAAAAAATCGTAACTGGCCCTTCAAGTCTTCTAAAAAAAAACCGTAAGTGACAATCTTTCCTTAAACGCGGTAGGACTACTCGAACAGAGAAAAAGACGTACTTAACGAACGTAGGTACCTAACTTTTATCATGCTGCGCCTATAGGCACTTTTAGTGACCGTTTGGAGTGCTACAGATAGACGTTGATGCAACGAGCCAGTTTACTCGTCGTCTGAACGTCGTGATAACAACGTATTGCGGACGCGATTAAAGACGGAATTGACGTAACCGAGAACTATTTATGAACTGACCTAGCATCGTATTTACGAAATTATTTTCAAAGTTATAACGTTCCAACCCGACCAAAGCCCGTTCAGCATTTTTTTTAAACGGGCAAAAACGGGCAAGAACGTTATAGAACGACCTCAGTGTGACGGCCCCCTAAGGGATATTTGAAACATGGCAGGGCTAAACGATCTGAAAATCACTAATAACGCTTGGGCTGGATCTGAGGCATAATTTCTCCTAGTTAATACTAGGCAAATATTGTTATTCTATTTTTAATAATTGAAGAGAAAAGTCTTCTTTTTTATGCTTAAAATTAATGTGGCGGGCAAAGAGTTAATAATGAGTAAAAGCGTGTAAGAAAAAAATCAACATATCTTGAGTCCCTATTTTACTTGATCATTGTACTGTCAACAAAAGGAAGACGCGAGTATCAAATTAATACATTATGATTTCCCCAAAGCAACTCATGTTTACCAGATTCACATCGATGTCATACACTGTTAAAAAAACAGAAGATTTTACAGAGAGAAAAATACAAAACCGTTCTGTATTATGTATGATAATATAGTTCTGTGTATACTTTTATTACGGGAAATTTTCTGAAATTTAACAGAACAGTGGGGTGTAACACAAAGACTTACGATTGATTTTTTCTTGGTAGCCTCATCCTGGATAGGATGCTCCAAAGTTGATGATCTTAATCCTAACCCTAGCCCTAACTCTACTCTTAATCATATCCAAATCCTAATTCATGACTGTACCTGGTTTTCAAATGAGGCTGATAAGAAAAATCAATCGTATCTTTTAATCAATCGTAAGTCTTTGTGGTACACCCCACTGGTCTGTTTTTAAAAAGGAAAAAGGCTTTTTATTACAGGAAATTTGTAAATTTACATACCCCATATA
This sequence comes from Paracentrotus lividus, assembly GCA_940671915.1. NCBI lineage: Eukaryota > Metazoa > Echinodermata > Echinoidea > Camarodonta > Echinidae > Paracentrotus > Paracentrotus lividus. The sequence goes on along the minus strand of CALNVZ010000174.1, from coordinate 31,423,843 downwards.
CCATCTTTCTGTAATTGTACTGTTTTTTAAATTGTGTTACCAATTGTGCAGTAAGATTACTGGTGTTCTCGAGACTCTGCTGCAGGAACTTTTTCTGTTTATTTAGGAGAAAAAAAAAATACAGAATCATTCTGTATATGTATGACAGAATCATTCTGTGTATTTTTATAACGGGAAATTTTCTGCAAATTAGCAGAACAGGTCTGTTTGAAAAAAGAAAATTTGTAAATTTTCACTCCTCATATACCAATTTTCTGTGATTTCACTGCAAATTTGTGCAGTAAGATTACTGGTGTTCTCGAGACTCTGCTGCAGGAACTTTCCTGTTTTTTAAGGAGAAAATTTCTAACAGTGTATGTTTATTAACAACATTAAAGGATATCACATATAACCCCAGTAAAAAACATTAGTAAATTATGCAAATTTATAGAATATACTATACAAACTTCCGAACCCAAAGTACGATCGATACACTTAGCATGCTAAGGATCGGGAAATAAGCTCTGGTCCCAAATGCGGACGGGCGCCTGCTTGGCAATCGTACGAGGCGCGTTTTTTTTTTTTTTTTTTTTTTTTTTTTTTTTTTTTTTTTTTTTTTTTTTCCTCCTAGTTTCTTTTTTTGCCAATTTTGACTAGTGGCCGCAAAGACAATGCCCGGGCACAGCTGTTATTTAAGTTTTATTTATTTATTTATTTTTTTATTTTTTTATTTTTTTTTGTTATTCGGCGGCGCGTGTTCACTTTTTACTCGCTGCCCCAAAATACGCTTGATCATGTCGATGCTCTGCCAGTGACTGCCCCGGCATCGACCTAATCGCCGATAAACGATTTAGCTAGTTTAACAAAATTGAACCGGTCATAGCATTTAATTATGATTGTGCTGTAGAGTGGTCGCTGACGGGAGATCTGTCGGTCACCAGTCGGCGACTTGAAAACAGATCGGCTTCCGGGCGACGCCTGCTTGTTTTTCCGCGCCCTATATCCATACCGGTTCACAACTCAGGTGCTGGCCACCACAACAAAGCTCACTCTATGGACCTGCTTCTTCGCGAGTCTCCATGCAACGCTAAATTTCCAGTAGTGTCCGAGCAGGCTGTAAGTCAGTCGGTCACCTATCAGCTTTTGTGACCACAGCTTTAGAAACAGCATTCCGTCATATTAATAAATGCCTTGCCTTTGAAAGCCATAATATAAAAATGGTCAAAGAAACTGCAAAAATTGTAGATATATAAGAGGAAGGTTGTGCAGGTTGAAATATCACAGCACCCAGTGAAACCCATCGAACTTATCGACTACCAAGATCACTTACAAACTACCAAACAATGTGCCTTCTAATGATCTAAGAATTAAGTGACATTAGCTCCTATTTTTACGCAATGTAGTATTACTTCAATTTATCTTTAGAGATAGGCTCTCTCTCCCAAGATTTTCTTTTAATATGGTTAATTCAAGACATAATTTTGGGTAATACTTTCATACATTAAAAAATAGTATTAATACCAGTGCTTATCAATACAGATTTTTGGAATTAAATGAACAAAGATTTGTTCATTTTGAAAGAATAGGCTGTTAATATTAGAAATTATAGACTGGTATGACTTTGAAACAAACCAAAAGTTGGTTACGAACGTATAATAAATTTTCAAAGTTAGTCATTGCACACGGGGTTAACATTTCGTTAACATTTTATGGGGTTATGATTCATTTTATAGTGGATTTGTTTGTTATCGAAGCACATTTATAACCTTCCATATAAATGTAAAGTCGGCAAAATTGACTTATGAAATAGTTTCATAATTTTATGTTACATATTATAGTCGCATGTTTCAAAATAAAGTATGCATTATGTTACCAGTAAGAATATGGTCACCATTTGGTCAACTTTTGAACTGTATCTGTTCCTCAATAAAGTCGTCGCGACAGTAAATTTACAGTCCCAACCAGATCATGCTTAACGAATGTATTTATGCCTTTACTGTACCTTCCATATAAATGTTAAATCGGCCAAATTGACTTATATAGTTTTCGTAATTATTACCTTAATATATTATAGTCGTATGTTTCAAAATAGAGTAAGCATTATGTTAGCAGTTAAAGAATATGCTCACCGTTTGACCTGTGTATGTTCCTCAATAAAACCTTCGCGACAGTAAATTTACGATCCCAACTTTATTTAATGAATATTATATGCCTTAACGAACATGAATTATGAAACACATTTTAATTCAATCCATCAATAATACCACAGGTAAAACTTTTTTACAATGAACAAAGTTCTTTCTTAACACCAACAGACCACCATCTTCACGATCTTAGGCTTATCGATAAAGTATTGTTGTTTCATTATGTATATGTAATTATCATTATCTTTACTGAACCTCCCTTTAGTAGTAGACACTGTGTTCCTTTCTTCTTTATTCTTTGCATCATTTGAGTATTATTTAAAAAGAAACCAACAGACGTATTCAATCGAATTTCCTATTTGCTCTTTCCCATCTGCGTATCCGCGCATATAAACTATTGCAAGTCGACTGGCCGACGCGTCAAACCTAGCTTTCGTATCCTTTTCACTTGCATTTGTTTTCGAAGCTGATCCGTCAACAAGTTGGTGTGATCTGATGTCTAGATGATGTTTCGGTAGATAGATTATCTCCATCGGTTCTCCTTTTGGTTGTCGGGAGAAAAGATCCGTATTTTCGCACATGGTTTGCCCATTCCATCCTCTGTGTTTTTTTGACGGGCGCCATGAAGAGCGCCCCTAAGGGAGGTCATTATGGGCAAAGCTAAAATAACCACCGCCTGAATGAAGTTTTTTTAATGAAAAAGGGCTATTGAGATAATAATGATTGTTATCCTTTTGGGTTTTATAGCTTATTGAATATGAATATGATTCTTTTTTTTTTTTATCAATGTGGTGTCATTAATTTTCAATCTAGGGACTTTAAAGGGTTATATTTATTAACAAGCCTGGGGGGGGGGCAGATGTGGCATTCGACATGTATATTCGAAATTCATAATTATAATGTCACTATCATAGATTAAAGGCTATAATATTCCGTTAGCACCTAGTTTAAATAATACTATTCTTGTTTCATGTTTCTTGAATGGCGCTCCCGAGACGGTCATGATGGTCAATTCCACTATGGATACTCGAAATGATAAAATCTTGTAGAACATTGATAATAATGATGATGATAATGATAAGCATTTATAAAACTCCTTTTCTTTGCCTGATAACACTCCCCCCCCCCCCTCCATAATAAATACACGTTTGACGATTTGTGGGGATTGGAGAATTTGAATCTGATGTTATTCCATTGATTTGTTTTCAATGTCATTTTGTATTTTCTAAAATGACTGCATTGCATTGGCGGCGGGGGGGGGGGGGTCCAATCTGTATTATTACAATAATGTAATTGTACAAAAAAGTAGCCTTATATCATGATTTCAATAGCACCACATTTGGTCTACATGTACATGTGTATATAAAGCCTAGATGTAATACATTTTTTACAGCCAAGAAGGATGGCTCATTGGGGTGCTGGAATGGCTAGAATGCTGTCATTTCAGGGGGTCAAAGTGAGACTGAATGGCCCTTCTTTATGAGGGACCTCTATAATATTATGTTCAATTTATATGATTTGAAGATTAGAGTCTTCTTCTCTCAGTACATTTTGTTTACAGCTTGAAGTGGTTCTCTTAAATCAATCTTTTATGAAAAAAAAGTAACAAATACACCTTGGTGAAGAATATGCCCCACATTAATTTATGATTCCATATGTTGCTCAGTTCAATACCAGGGGACACATTTTAAAATCTACTGTCATTGTCGCTCTTTTAACAAGCGTGATCCACTGTATTACTATTATCAAAGATGTATAACTCCTTATTATATTCTACAACAGCGTTGATGATCAGTGCTTTCCATGAACTGCACTGTTAGAAAATTTCTCCTTCAAAAAAGAAGAAAAGTTCCTGCAGCAGAGCTTCGAGAACACCTGCACAATTTGCAGTAAAATTACACCCCAAAAATGGTATATGGGGTATGATTTTCTATTAAATTGCAAAAAGAATTCCCGTTATAAAAATTTACAGAATGATTCTGTCATAAAATTAATATACAGAATGATTCTGTATTTTTTTCTCCTTAAAAAAACCCAGAAAAGTTCCTGCAGCAGAGTCTCGAAAACACTTGTAATCATAATACTGCATAATTGTTAACATAATATACAGCAACATTACATAAAATTAGTATATAGGGTGTGAAATGTTACAATTTCCTGTAATGAAAAAGTTTTTTTTCCTTTTTTAAAACAGACCTGTTCAAATAAATTGCAGAGAATTTCCCGTTATAAAAATAATCAGAATGATTCTGTAAAAAATTTAATATAGAGAATGGTTCTGTTTTTCTTTTCTCCTTTCAGAAAAAACAGAAAAGTTAAAATTAGTATATGGGGTATGAAATTTTACAAATTTCCTAAAAAAAAAACATTAAAAAAAAAAAAAAACTCTGTTCCTTTTTAAAAACAGACCTGTTCTGTTAAATTGCTGAAAATTTCCCGTTATAAAGATTATACAGAAATGGTTTCCTACACCATTGTCTTGAGGCGACATGGTAGTGATGGAGGACACAACTTGGCTTTTCATCATGACTTTGACCCTTTTCCAGCTGCTATGAAAACATTGATCATTGGTGCATTTATCCCAAATAGCATGACCATATGAGGACTTATTGTGATTTGATAGAGTTATTTCATGGTTTTTACTTCAGCTTAAGTGGTTTTTTGGTTTGTGTTCCTGGAAATGTGCTGGTGCCATATCAGATCTTAATATGTGATAATGCCCAGGTACTTAGTGGATGTTATGATATACAGTTGTGCTTATAAGTATTCGTACCCCTGACATTTTTAAAGTTTTTTAGTCGTGCTGCAAACTGGATGTGTTTCGTCACACTTTCTGGTGATGAGTATGTTATTACTGAACAAATATGAAAATATGGAATTTATTTTTTTTATTTTTTTTATGGGCATACTATTGACAGATTTATGGAAAACACCATGTTCATAAGTATTTATAACTTCGGGGTACTCGGTCCAATTTATAACTTATTAACCACGATATTTTTTTCTTCTAGGAATGACAACTTGAAATAGTTCTTGCAAGTGTCAACAGCTTTTTTTTTCAGGTCTTCTGTGGAGTTTGTCCCGTGAGTCCTCTGTAGAACCTCCAGGCTGATATCGCATGGTCTTTGAGCCATTATGTGAGTCTTCACCTCTCCAGACATTATTGCCAATGGGATTCTTGTCAGGCTTTTAAACTGTCCACTCAAGATCGTTCATTATGATTGTCCTTGATCAACTTCTTAACGAATTGGCCATATATCCTTTGTAGAATGTCACAGTAACGTAAATCAGCTAAAAAACATTTTGTCAGGATAGCAGTAACACTAATTCAGTATATATCTAAAAGATGCAAACAATTTAATGCAAATTCAGAGGTAGAAATGTCATCATACATCATCATAATTATGTTACTTTGATGCGCCCTCGAAGAAAACCCATAATAAGCAAACTTAAGAAGAAAACTCATAATGTTTACATAGGGATGTCTTGTGCTATAATCAGGACAATGTTCTTTAAGTTGAAGACTTTGTCTTTATTTCAATGAAACAACTGTATACCCTTAACCCTAACTTACCTGGGCTATTTCGTGAGCTCAAATGCCTGGGGGGGGGGGGCTGTTATGGGCCCCCCCCCCCCTAAGATCTCGGCCGCGGATCGCGCGATCGCGACGAAAATTTGCATGAAGGTAGAGAATGACATAATCTACGCAGTTGTATAGGTAAATTACACTAAATTCATATATTTTATTTTATATGAACTAATTATGCTAATTTATTCATGAAATCATACTTTTTGCTCTAATTCACTAAATAAAGCTCCTAGAAAGCTATTTTTGTTGGTGAAAATATTCTTTATATTATTCCTAAGAATTGTAGGGGAGACCGGGTATGGACGTTACAAAATTCACATTTTGGGCCAGATAATTCTAATGAAAGAACTCACGCACTCCATATTGGGTCTGTAGTTAGCCTATTATGTTGGCTAAAACCTGAGGCATATAAAAGTTGAAAACATGTAAACACTAATTAACTACAGCTTAATTAGTGAAGACATTTTTTTGTAACAACCTACCCCATATACGGGGTAGGTTGTTACACCATACGGGGTCAATTGTTACAATATGTAAACATACGGGGTAAGTTGACAATGTGTAAATCTCTTATACCATACTTTAATTTCAACTTTCCAGTTTCTTGACATCGTTAACAGTAGATCAAGTAGAGCTCTAGAATAGACAAAAGTAATAATAGAAAAATAAAAATATTAACACCTGAAAATTGAGACAAAATGTAATTTTACATATGTTATGTAATTGGGGTAAGTTGTTACATCAACATGGGGTAGGTTGTTGTAACAACCTACCCCATGGGTGATTTTACACACAGAAATCAATTGTAGCACAGTCATTAGGCAGAATTACAGGGCATGGCTAGGGGGTATATTAGTGACATACATGTACTATATTTACAATACCAGACTATCATCATGTGCCTTCAGTTGTAAGAGCTATTACAAATTTCAATTTTTGTCAAAAATTTACTTTGAACTGTAAAAAATGGTTTTTGTTGATTTACTTTTTAATAAAACAACGGAGAAACCTCATGACCGGCAGTTCATCACAGCTATGTGTAGGCTGTACATAGATGCCAGTTAGCACATCCTCGCTTGTTCCATCTTAGCACACTGAGAACTGTAACAACTGACCCGTGTAACTTCCATACCCGGTCTCCCCTACAAGAAAAAAATTCCTGTACAAAATTCATTTTCTTATGTATTTTATTGTTTTTTCAATTTCTTATGTATTTCTTTGTTTTTTGAAGTTTTTATTTTTATTGTTTTTTCGACACAATTCGTCCACGACATTATTTTGGCTATAAATAGCATCAAATTAAATGACTCTTGTCAATAAAATTAAAAATAATCACTCATTTATGAATTCTAGCTGAAAACACATTTTGTATTGACTTTGTACATGAAATCACGTTTTTGAGCCATTTTTGGTCTGACGAAAATTTTTCAAAATCGTGGAACGTCGTAATGGTACGCCCGATTTCCGTGAAAATAGTTTAAAAAGATGCGCAAGACTTGAAAGTAAAAAGTCAGCGAGCGGCGCGATCAAAAAATTTCGCACTGCGGATTTATCGCGAAAAATGTCGAGGGGGGCCATAATGCCCCCCCCCCAGGTAAGTTAGGGTTAAAGGCCATTCCCTGGAATCTACAGCAACCCGCACGTAGATGGCGTCTATATTCGATCCGGATCGAAAGCCAAAAATATTAGGGAAAGTCCACGCTATTTTGTAATGTAACAAACGGGACATTCAGAGACAAAAATAGGCTTTTTTGATAAATCTTAAATTGAAATCCCAATCCTTATGTATATTTTTGAAGGTACTAAGAACCTTCAACAAAATCATGAACAATAAGTGAATAACTCAATTCATTTTTAATTTATGATAATTTATTCGTTCGTAACACATGGGACCAGAAAAAATGGTGTTTTTAAATTTTGAATTTGTTCCCATGATAGGGTACATGCAGGTAATATGGGCCAGCAGGTAATATGGGCCACCTGAAGCAAATCATGTCGTGACCGTCGACCGGTGATCAGTGACCGGTGTGAGCACCATAATGTTGTTCATATGAACTGTATACGAAAATATATTGTCGTGAGAGTATCTGATGCCGAAATTTCTCTGAGAAAATTCCTGAAAACCAACAAGGTAGGTAAAACTTACGGCATTTTTGTACCCTGATGTAAAATTTGATATTTCACAGAATGTGATGGTGAAAGAGTGTTTGAGGAGGCAACCTCAAATGTTTTGTATATTTGGTAAGCTTATAGTTTCATTTTGATCATACTAGCGTGTACAACCCAGAAGGAAAAACCAGTTGAAACCAGACCAGTTGAAGCCAACTGGTGTACCCTGGAAAGTGAAAACTGGTCCAGTTGGATTTACCAGTTGATTTTTACTGGACCAGTAACAAATCAACTGGTCCAGTTGAATTTTACCAGTTGGATTGTTACTGGTCCAGTTGAAAATCAACTGGTCCAGTTGGATTTGACCAGTTGAATTGTTACTGGTCCAAGACCAGATGGATTTGACCAGTTGAATTGTTACTGGTCCAGACCAGTTGGGTTTGACCAGTTGAATTGTTACTGGTCCAGACCAGTAACAGTTCAACTGGTCAAATTCAACTGGACCAGTAACAATTCAACTGGACCAGTAACAATTCAACTGGACCAGTAACATTTCAGCTGGACCAGTAACATTTCAACTTGACCAGTAACAATTCAACTGGACCAGTAAGAATTCAACTGGACCAGTAAGAATTCAACTGGTCAAATTCAACTGGACCAGTAACATTTGAACAGGGACAACTTTCCCACCAGTCAAAAATCACCTTGAATACATGGACTATATTATGCACTTGAAATAACCAGGCACGCTAAAAAAAACACCTATCCACACTAGTTATCGATACAATCAAACATACATGCACATTCAATTTCACGCAATGTTCTACAATGTATTCAAATATTGAATTGATGTTAAAAAGTATTTATAAGATCAAGATTGCAATCCTTTATTTATATTTTATGCAAAACAGAATGCAATATTATTTGGCAATGTAAAAATATAAATGAAATAGGACAGTTTAAATTATTACTTTAGTTCTAATTTATTATTTTTATGATTCACAAGGATTCAGTTATATGTGGCAATTATGTAGTTGTAAGTCCAAATTTCTATCATACTGCAATTAATCTACTATACCTTTGACTAAGGCCAACAAAAATACACATATGCATCAATATAAATAATTTGTGTTAAAAAGATTACTGAACATAATTGTTGAAAGAGTCTACTCGTACGATAACATATATCAAACATGTGCACATGTCCTTGAAAAAATAATGTACTACAAATATTTCCACAAGTACAGTATTCCCAGAATAAAAAATAGTGGTATAGACATTTGATTACTGGAAATAATCACAATAGAATTCTACTTGTATTACACAAAGAAGATTGATCTCAGCATATTATTAGTTATCAAGGTATATTTAAGAGATAACTTTTGTGAACTTTGATATTATAGGGATCAAAACAGTTTACAGCATTGAAAGGGAATCTTGGAACAATATCTGCACCCCCTCCCATCCTAAACATTTTAACCACTTAACTGCTGCATGGTGCTAGTTGCACAGTACGGGTATGACAAGCGTGGCGCAGGTGTGTCAAAGCAGACAAAGCTCAAGACAATAGCATGAGCACCTAATATTACGTGGTCCGCGCACAGTGTATAAATGGCAAGCATGTAATATTACGTGGTCCGCAGCCAAGTGGTTAAAGAAAAATAGTACAAGGATGTCCAACCGATCTATCATCATTACATCACATGACTACCCGGTACATGTTTCAGCCAAATTTACATGAAAAGACTTGACAACCTTAAAATTTAAACGGATCTGTGCAAAAAATTATGCTATTAAAGTATGTTTCATGAAATCTGGAGTCCTGGTTTATCATGAGCCTCGATAGATTATATCAGGATTCAAGTCCTCAAATTGTGTAATACATATTCATTGTAATAGGGGCTTCTTATAAGAACCCAAGCACGTCCATTATGGCAATATGTACACAAAAAGCTGAATTTTACAAAATAATGATCAGAACATTCTACACATTTAAGAACAGAATAAATGCATCAAAAAACATACTCAATACAAGGTACGGTGGTACTGTACAATAAAAATTAAGAAATGGAGGCATCAGTGACCACCCAGGAGTTTGTCTCCTGTACATACATGTACTCGAAGGAGAGAAGTTTGATGATCTGGGTTCACTAAGTTGATATTCATAGTTTTTTGTAAAGAATTTCAATGATGAGCCAGCAAATGATAACAGAAGGGACACTACCTAGTATATGTGAGCATTTGCTTTAAAGTTAAATTATCATTGCACCAACATACACTGAAAGCGATTCCCAAAGTAAATGTAGGAGTCAAGCCAATACTTAGCCATTTCTCTGTCTTCGAATGAATGAAGCAGCTGATCAAGCGGAATATAATTGTCTCCTTGTTGCAGCCATATCAGGTGTTGAACAAAGGCTGTAATATATCATTATTTCCAAAAGTATTATGTCTTGTTCAATCATTAAGAATTGTTTCCACACTTTGATTTTAATGTGTGCAGATTGATGTCAATTGGCTATTACATCTAGCCATGTAGATTTATTGGTTAAATGAGAAAATCCATGTGACAATACTTTGGAGAGATATCAGATACTGGATGGTAATTCTGCTCAGAATCTGCAAACATCGTTGAACATCACTGAACATGAGCTGAAGGTTTTTTCTCCGCCAAATTTAACTTCAGATAGTCCCTTCTAGTTTCAAATAATAGTAGCCACCTAAAGCAAAGGGGGAAGATGGAAATAAAACAAATAATATTTACATGTAGTCAATGGTGTTTAAAAAAAAAAAAAAAAAAAAATGTACTTCAAAACAAAATAGTGTGATTCCTAAAAATGTATCATTAGCCCTACATGTACATCAATTAACAGTTTTCTGCACAACTCAAAGAGTTACATGTCTTCCGTATCAGATTCTTTTTTCTATATGGAAAGGATAAATGATCATTTTTAGCACACTTACTGTTCGCTTTGATTTTCTTAAACCCCATATTGAAGGAGATTTATAAAAATTATACTCTATTTTCAACGAAAACCATATAAAACTCACAGCTTGCTGACATAAACATGCAAATAAACCAGTACATGGGGGTGTGGTGTTGATGTTACCCATATCAATGTTTTACCTGGCAGTGGCGGATCTAGGACTTCAGGATAGGGGGAGGGAGGGGGGGGGGCGGTATCTTCGGATTTTAACATGTACGGTCAATGAAAGGTTTTCAAATTATAGGGGGGGGCGCGTCCCCTGCACCCCCGTCTGGATCCGCCACTGCCTGTTATGTACCATGATTACATGTACACAATCATTCAACTATTTCTCAACTCATTGATAATTTCCTTACCTCTGTCTCAGGAATCACATGTTGTTATAGTACAGCTGCAGGCTTCGATGAAGTACATGTGAGCCGCTCTCGATTTTGGATGCACGATAGAGCAGTCAATTATGTTTAAATGTACAAATATGAATTAAATGAAATAATGTAATTATAAACAAAATAGTGTAATTCCTACAAATGTATTATTAGCCCTACATCAATTAACAGTTTTCTGTACACCTCAAAGAGTAAGATATATTCTGTATCAGATTCTTATTTTAATATGGAAAAGATAAATGATGATTCTTAGCACACATACTGTTCTCTTTATTTTCTAAAACCCCATATTGAAAAAAAAAAATATTTATAATTTATTTTAAAGTAAACCATATAAAACTCACAGGTGGCTGACGTAAACATGCAAACAAGTACAAGTACAAGGAAGTGTGGATGTTACCCATATTAATTATTTACCTGTAATGTACCATGATTACAGGTACACAATCAGGCCTACATTGATAATTTCCTTAGCTCTGTCTCAGAAAACATGTGATGTTTTAGTACAGCTGCAGGCTTCGATGAAGGAAATGTGAGCCATTCTCGATTTTGGATGCAGGATAGAGCAGTCAATTCTGTATAAATGTACAAATATGAATTAATTAAAATGATGTAATTATACACACAAAAAAAGCTCATCAACTGATAATTACAATACCTGAAGAAAAAAAAAATCCCAAAATAACCAGGAAAAAAAAATGTTTCAGATGACATGTACTTTTCATTTATTTTCAAAAAAAATATAATAGAAAAGAATATAAAAGTACAGCATGTAACTCTCTATGACAGATTTCGTAGAAAAATTCTGCATCACACGTACCTGCAGGTAGGTTGGAGGTACGACATAGGAAATTTTTACAATACCTGGCTTTACAACAGAAAATTTGGGAATCACAGAAATTGGCCCACAACGTCTACATGCAAGAAAAATTGCAACATGTATGCCATGCGTGTGATGTTAACAGCATGCAGGTGTCCCGTAGCCTACGCCTTGTTGTGACCACCGCATAACATAGCTGCCTTGCATAGGCCAATAGCTGCCATGGGCCAATTTGTAATTTAACATCCTGCATGTCGTACCTGCAATGTGTGTATCTGAAAAGAAACTAGAATTCTAACTTTAAGAAATCCGTCGTAGACAGTTGCACGTTGCACTTACAACCTGTTGTGACCACCGCACTGGCGTAGAATCTAAATATTCAAAATTGAATGACGCGTGCCAGCAAAACCAATCAAACATTCAGTGGTAGATTTAGGCGGGGACGCAGGGGACGCGCGCCCCCTATAATTTATAATTTGATAACCACTCATTGACCGTACTACTAGTATTTTGTTAAAATTTGAAAATTTTCGCGTGCCCCCCCCCCCCCCCCCCCATCCTGAAATCCTGGATCCGCCACTGAACATTTCTTTTCGTTAAATATAAGTTGGTCTAGACCTATCTCTAAATTGGCTGATTATCATGTTGAGCTTGGCCTCTTGTTAGCTCAACTCATCAACTGAGAGAGGAGGAACAGAGAAAATCAGAAATGTTCTACAAAAAATTCAATTCAGTAAGAAAAAACTGATCGATTTTCACAAATTGCAATATTTACTTGATATTATTATTTGAACTTTTCAAAGTAACACTTTGTAAAATCATAATATATTCAGAGACACACACGAATTAATTCATGTACAGACTACAAAACCATATTAATAAGTCATATATTGGCCAACGGCATCGATGCTGCATGCTGCAACATGTTAGAAACACCCACATAAAAAACTATATGTGGGCACATACAATACACATGTGAGATTCAGCGATACCCTTACAAAAATATCGTGTGGTACCACACAACGGTACCATACAAAATACCACAGGATTTTCCTATGTTTTTTTTGCACGAAATACCACACAAAAATACCATACAGAAGTATCATACAGCCAAAATACCATAGGATTTCTACTGGTTGTTTTGGCACCAAATCACCAACCACAAAATACCATCAGGCCCAAAAATTACCATAGGATTTCTAATGCGTTTTTTGCACAAATTAACCCCACCCGCCGAAATACCATAGAGAAAAGTACCAATCCACAAAATATACATAGGATTCTATGGTTTTTTTTTTTGTTTTTTTTTTTTTTTTTTTTTTTTTTTTTTTTTTTTTCCTTTCTTGTTTTTTTTTTTTTTTTTTTTTTTTTTTTTTTTTTTTTTTTTTTTTTTTTTTTTACTTTTTTTTTATTTTTTTTTTTTTTTTTGTTTTTTTTAGCCATTTAGCCTCTTGCTTTTAGCGTCAGGCTATGTCCTGTGATTTAGCCGTCAAATGTTATTTTTTAAGTCGGCCACAAATGAGCACCCCAAAAGTCGAATCATCCAACAGTCTCAATAAGCATGTAACCCATACAGCCAAAATACCATAGGATTTCTTATGGTTTTTTGGCACAAATACCACACAAAATACCATACAGAGGTATCATACAGCCAAAATACCATAGGATTTCCTATGGTTTTTTGGCACAAATACCACAGGATTTTCTATGGTTTTTTGGCACAAATACCACAGG
>CALNVZ010000174.1:31383318-31409323 GCA_940671915.1 Paracentrotus lividus | reverse complement strand
AAATTTGGCGGCAATCAGGGGGACATGTCCCCTTGATTTTCAAAGCTTCACATTTTGTTTTTATTTTCTAAATAATTTGGATAAATTTTGAATTTGCCCACTTCTCCAAATGTGATGGAAATAAACTTTAAATTTCTTTAAATTCTTTGTTTTCAGGTCCGTATCGTTATAAAAGGTGACCATATTCAGAAATTACAAACATATATATATATATATACATTGTAAAACGTTGATTTATGAGATTTTCACTCGCTCTTCGTAATTGTATTTTCTTTAAGAGTAGTGATTATCAGCTAGTGAATACAATGATTAATGTTATTATAGAGCAAAATTTTTAGCTCGAGCTTCGCACTCACAAACAAATAACAATACAATGATTTAAATACCATACATGTGGTCTACATGTGGTATTTGTGCCAAAAAACCATACAGCAAAACCATACATATGGTATTTGTGCCAAAACCCATACAGAAATACCATACATATGGTATTTGTGCCACAAAACCATACAGAAATACCATACATATGGTATTTGTGCCAGAAAACCATACAGCAATACCATACATATGATTTGTGCCAAAACCATACAGCAAAAGCCATACATATGGTAATTTGTGCCAAAAAAAACATACAGAAATACCATACATATGGTATTTGTGCAAAAAACATACAGCAAAACCATACATATGGTATTTGTGCCAAAAAAAAAACCATACAAAAATACCATACATAGGTATTTGTGCCAAAAAAACATACAGAAATACCATACATATGGTATTTGTGCCAAAAAAACATATGAAATACCATACATATGGTATTTTGTGCCAGAAAACCATACAACAATACCATACATATGGTATTTGTGCCAAAAAACCATACAGCAAAACCATACATATGGTATTTGTGCCAAAAAAAAACATACAGAAATACTATACATATGGTATTTGTGCCAAAAAACCATACAGCAAACCATACAATGGTATTTGTGCCAAAAAAAAAACATACAGAAATACCATACATATGGTATTTGTGCCAAAAACCATACAGAAATACCATACATATGGTATTTGTGCCAAAAAAACCATACAGCAAACCATACATATGGTATTTGTGCCAAAAACCATACAGAAATACCATACATATGGTATTGTGCCAAAAAATCATACAGAAATACCATACTATGGTATTTGTGCCAAAAAACCATACAGAAATACCATACATGGTATTGTGCAAAAAAACTCTACAGAAATACCATTATATGGTATTTGTGCCAAAACCATAGCAAAAAAGACAATACCATACCAATAACATAGGCATAAATATGTGTATTGTGCCAAATACCACAGCACTGCTGTATGGTATTCTTATGTACCCTTTTCCTGTGTGGTATTTCCCTATGGTACTTCTATGGTATTTGATTGTACCATAGAAATACCATAGGAATACCACAGGACATTCAGAAATACCATATGAATACCACAGGACATTCAGAAATACCATAGGAATACCACAGGACATTTTTGGTAAGGGTAGATGGATCATTTTCTTTCTTATTTGTTTTACTTAAAATGGGATACTACTATTCAATTTATGATTTCTTTACCTTGATAACTTATCCAAGATCTACATTCCATCAATCAACAGGATATTTGCAGGGAAATTAGCTGTAAACTGGTAACATCTAACATCAACCGCTTGTGAGACTGAGAGAAAATGCGCCAAACTCAGCTGAGTGATGTAATGATGGTATTTCAAAAATACTCTCTGCTGATTGGCTGAAACATTATCTAGTCTATGCTCTGTTGCCTTTATCTAATTTAAACAAGTGGCATACATTCAATACCCCTCCCCAACAATTAAAAAAAAAAAAAAAAAAAAAAAAAAAAAGTGAAAGAAAAAGTGAAAAATGAAAAATGGATCTAGTCTACATAAAATCTCAAAATGAACTAATAAAATCATTATTTAAAAAAAAAAAAAAAAAAAAAAAAAAATCCAACTGTCTTACTGGAAATAAACTCACACACCAGTTACAACTGGTGTCCTGGAATTTAGAACTGGTGTGGGTCAATTCTGCAAATTGCTACTCGATAGGGGCTAAGAGACCAGTTTACAATCAACTGGATCCAGTTAGATTTAACTGGTTCCAGTATAACTCAACTGGAACCAGTTGGAATTTCTTACTGGTCTCAACTGGTTTTTCCTTCTGGGAAGTCATTTTGTTTTAGTGAAGGGGTGCAATGTGGCATTGAATGCTTGCCTGACACAGCAACATTAGTGCAGGTAATATGGGACATCCAAAATGGCGGAAATGATTCTGGTACTTAGTATTGGGTTGAGGCATCTATCTCTTTGCTACGATTTTTAGGGGTATATTCACAGTATATAATTAATATGAATTACTTATTGTAGGCCTATATTGACTTGTATAATGAAAATAATATTTAAATAATATTGAAAAAAAATATAATATACAAAATATATAACAATGAAATATATAGTCAAATGATTTACTGAAGGGTCTTATAATTTCAAATTATATCTTAAAGTTAATGATTTTCGACATTTGAAGCAAATTCCAGACATTGTAGAGTCATTGTAGTTTTTAAAACATACATTAAATACATGTGCCCATATTACCTGCACATGCAGGTAATATGGGAGCTTTGCCGGGTAATGACGTCAACATTTGAATATTGTAGACAGGGGGGTTGGGGATAATTGTTTTTCTTCACAATAAAAGTTAGAGCAGTAGTTATTGTTTCATATAAACAAAGATTAGACTGTGTGTCATTTCGTAATTTTATGCAAATTAGGCAAATGAGCTTAGGGGGCCCATATTACCTGCATGTACCCTAGTAGGAATTTAAAGAGCAGATAAAAACTTGCATAGTCACATCCTCTTAACCATGTAATAAACTTTCTAAATACATATTTTAATGTCAATATAGCCTCACGTTTTTCTGGCAAGTATATATGACTAGATACAAGTTAAAGTTAATGTTCACCTGAGTTTCCTCAGCTGTGACATACCCCCCCCCCTCCCTGAGATCACGGCCGTTGATCGCGCGAGCGCCGCGAAATTTTGCACTATAGTAGTGTGCTAAGTAACCTGCAAGTTAGTGTAGTTAACTCAGGCGCGGATCCACACTGAAAACCTAACCTCGTCCGTCAATGGACCGACTAGCTTTAAAGCTAATTGGTCAAGACGGACTAGTTTTAAAGCTAGTCTGTCATGTTAGTCCGTCGAGACGGACTAGCATACAACTGAATCTACATCTCTCAACTTGACGGACGAGCTTTAAAGCTCGTCCGTCAAGCTTGATGCTAGTCCGTCGACGTGACCGACTAGGTAAAAAAAAAAAAGTAGGTAGGTAGGACAGTTTACCCATTAAAATGACTGACTAGCTTTTGATACAAATAGTTGCAATGTCGTTTCAATGTACCTTCTCTATTTATTCTGTTTCCGAGCATAATCAAGTGGATACATTCTCAAACAAAGGTTGTTTTGGCTTGACAATCTGAAAGCTTATGAGACATAACATCTATTATGACAAGTATGCAATTCACGAGTACCGGTACATTCCAAATATTGTTCTCCATTCTTCAATTACAGGCTAATTGAATACCTTGTTACTATAGAACTCAAGAACCCGGTATTTTCTTACAGATTGCTGGTGAATGCCAGGCTTATCAACAACAGTGAATAGAAGTTGGATACAATCAACATTCTCAAACAAAGGTCGTTTTGGCTTAACAATCTGAGAGCTTACGATTGCCGACATAACATCAATCATGAAAAGTATGCCATTCACGAGTAGGTTAGGAATATTGTTCCATTCTTTAATTACAGGCTAATTGAATACTTCGTTACTATAGAACCCACGAACCGTCTATTCTTATAGATTGCTGGTGAATGCCCGGCTTAGCAACAGCAGTGAATAGAAGGTAGTACAATTGATTGAATAACATGCGCATTGCGAAAAGGACATCGCTATTAGTTGCATTATCTGTATGTGGATTCCATTTAATGAGCAAACTGTACAGACGCAGATTCGATATACCCCGTAAAGCTTAAGATTCGGATTATAATGGCGATCTCCTTCGAGTGACATGACAGTGTGAGTACTTTGTTTTTTAATTCCTTATGTTTCAGTTCCCAGATTATTTTTTTCACATAGATTAATGCTATAATCACCAACGCGAAAAATTATGTCTTGCCAAATCAGTTTTTAAATTGTGTGTATTTACAACGATAATAACAATCACATTAAATTATGAAAATTGAATTTTTAAAATTAAATTTTTAAAATTCTAATAATAAATATAGGCGTCACTTTTCTTTTAGATTACTTGTATCTGAAAAAAAAAAGGAAAACAGAATATTGTATTAGAGGCACGACTTTGGGATTTCTGAAGTGGCTCTCAAGGATAATGGTATAGGCCGAAAATGCAAAAGCAGGTAGGCCTACAACAAAAAGCAATGATGATGCAAGCCATGGCGGCGACCCCCGGGCAACTTGCCCCCCTTATTTGATAATTGCCATAATGTTACCTAATTGTGCCTCCTGTATTAATTCCTGTCTTCTGATTATATCATCATCATAATTTTTTTTTTTTTTTTTTTTTGCTCGAATTCTTGTGACAAAATGCATGTTTTTTTAATCGTATCTTTAAAATGTCTTCTAATATTTCAGATTTGACGTCTCTGACAAGCTGGTGAATCCATATTAACCTCGTCCGTCATGCTAGTCTGTCAAGACAGCAGCAAAAACATCGCGGCAGAAAAGCTCGACGGACTAGCTTTTTCACCATGACCGACTAGCTGTAAAGCTAGTCTTGCTCAAAAGCTTGTCATTCTGGGCATCACTACGACTAGCTTTTATGCCTGTCCGTCAAACTAGTCGGTCATGACGGACGAGCTTTAAAATTAGTCTGTCGTGACCGACTAGCTTTAAAGCTAGTCTGTCATGACCGACTAGCTTTCTGGAAAGCTAGACCGTCGTGACCGACGAGCATTAAAACTAGTCCGTCTTGACGGACTAACTTGACGGACTAGCTTTCAAGCTAGTCCGTGGAGACGGACGAGTTTTAAAGCTAGTCCTTAATAACCGGGTTGTGTTGAAGGAAAGATAGTCCGTCGTGACCGACTAGCTTTAAAGCTAGTTAGTCTGGGCATCACTACGACTAGCTTTAAAGCTAGTCGGTCCACCCGTTTAGGTTTTCAGTGCAAGAAAATCGAATTGAATGCATTTTGGAGGCCCAATTGTCTGGGGACAAAAGCGGCTCTATTATGTTTACGCATGGGCCCGGTAAGTTCATTGTGTGACTCTGACCTGCGTCCGCTACTGTAACTTTAATAGCTCATTTATGCATAACTCATATTTTTTGCTCTAATTTACTAAATAATGCTCATAGAATGGTAAATTTTGATCTAAATATTCTTTGAAGCATTCCTAAAAATTATACTTGAAAAAAAATATCAATATCTTTTTTTAAAAATTTATTTTATTGTTTTACAAATTTCTTATGTATTTCTTTGTTTTTCGACCTTTGTTTTTCTTTGTTTTTTGGTCAAAATTTATTGCGGAAACTTTCTGAAGCATAATTGTGCTAAAATAAACTAATTTTAGCCAATGAAAGTAAAAATAATCATATCTTTATGATTTAGGTGAGAAAAGTCTATTTGCATTGACTTTGTACACAACATCACGTTTCTGAGCGGTTTTCGGTCTGACGGATATTTTTGAAACCCGTGCAGCATCGTAACTGTAAGCCCGATTTTTGCGAAAAGGGTTTCTAAAGATGCGCAAGACTTGAAAGTAAAAAAAATCATCGAGCGGCGCGAACAAAACATTTCGCACGGTGGTATGGTCGCGGAAAATGTCGAGGGGGGGGGTTGATTCAACCCCCGGCCTTTTTAGGGTTAAAGGGTTTACATCTAGTGGCAGTAAATCAATTTTACTTTACCAAGTTTGTTTTTTTCAGCCTTAATGACAAGGTTGTAAATGGTGACTATAGTCTATTTTTCATTATGATTTATGTTTGGCTGAGATTCTACATTACATTTTTGGGAAGATATAAATTTTAACCTTGTAAAAATGAATAAAATCAATTTTGAGCAACAATAGAAATAAACTTTGACCCTTCCCATAGACAATAAATCGAAGTCTGTGACCATAAAAGTACAACTTCAAAAACGATAACAACCCTAAACCTCAGGCGCGTTTCGTGGGGGTAGGGCTGAGGGGGCCTTGGTCAGCCGGGTAAACAAAAAAGGTGCCCCAAAATAAGAAAAAATGCCAAAAATGGGCATTGTGGTGGTTGACACATTTTTTTTTCAATACATGGGAATAGTTGGGGAAACGTCCAAAATATAACCAGAGCCTCGAAAAGTGAAAGCTACTTAATAAGGGTCAAATAATATATACCATTTTATTTTGTCTGTACATTCAAACGATAATGAATCAAAGCGAGTGTAAACGAACCAATTATCAGATTATTTACTTTTGACAAATAGCAAGCATAAAATGAGTAGTCGATTGATTTCATAATCTGATCAAACATTTCTACACCCCCCAACACACACACACACACACACACACACTTAACTCTCCTTTAAGGCCTTCTTTTGCAAGTCGATCATGTGAGCTCACTATTTAATACATTCATCGGTCGATTCTCAAATGAATTGATAGGTACGCGGGAAAGTCCAACGGCTAAGTGATTACATTTTTTACCGATGCAATATTTAGCGGTAGTTAAAACATCATTACAGGAGTATGATATGCATCGGATAGCCGTTACATTATATTCTACTGAGTGTTAAGCGAACTCTGTTTTAACAGGCGCGTATCAAGTCAAGATGGCGATGATTTTGAATACATATATTCTTGTGGTAATCACGTTGTACATGATATGTAAGTATCAGTTCCGTTTTCACCCGACGTGTAATAGCTGTTTGACTTTAGACGTTGTTTTATATTAAACATGTAGTTTTCTTAGTCGATGTTTGAAATATTCCACCCTTGTTTTATTCAAATGTGCGAATTTGAAATGTTGGCCTTCTATGCATAGGGCAATATAAATTAATTTTGTGTTTATCCATAGGCAAGCGACATTAGAATTTTTGACGATTCGAAATTGTTTAAGTTGTGAATGAGCACAAAACCAAAGTGCATACATGCCTCAATGAATCTATGGTAATTTCTTAATAATGCTCAGATACCTTCTTCGTTAAAAAAAAAAAGTGCATTGAGCGGGTTTTCGTGGGAAGACGATGGACGTAGGATTCGCGGTTCGTGTGCAAAATCGAGAGGTTTCCATGGAAAAAGTGGTTTGCAAAATCCTGAAAAAAAAAATCATTGAAATAGGGATCTTTAACCATATTTCCCGCAATATTTTTAATTAGGGGTAGTTTTCAAAACCCCTCGGCACCCTTCCTAAATTAAGGGGTTATCAATAGAGGCTTAAATATAATGTAGTCCTCCTTCCCCCGATTTGCTATAACAACCTCGCGCGTATTTAGGTTAAAACTAAAACTTCACCACCATGTTTGTATTTGGGTGGGGGGGGGGGGTCGAACGGGGAAGGGGGCTTCCATATCATTGAGCCCCTCTCGAAACCCCTGTTCAAAACCGCTTGCATTTAAGCCGCGATTACAAAACAGCTCGCATTTATGCCTAGATCACAGTTCGAGAGGTCCCCGTACGTTTTGCCCAATCCTACGGCTTTTCGTGGATTTAGAGACCTCACGGGTCCCTGATGATTTTTCATTCTACCGCTATTGCGGTCACATATCCTACGGCGCCCGGTCGGTTAAAAGTATAAATATTTGGATTGAAATCGAAATACGCCCGTGAAGAGATCGTAAGAGTGCCATTCGGGTGCCGACAGATGTTCTGATGAACACGGTGGTTATTATAAGGCTGACCAGTGTTCCTATTTGCAGAATTTGTAGAAAAAATCGCTAGGGTCCCTTGAGGAACCCTTGGGGTGCCCTTTATGGTCCCGCAGGAAAGCCAAAAGTAAACCCAAAGCATCGCAAGACACTCACCTTTTTTTACGATCACATACCCATTCTGGGGCCCGTACGGCGAGTAGAACCGTACATAATTGCCATTTTCGGAAGCTGCCTGTCCGGCTCCCTTATGATTCTGCGGGCGCGAGGACTTGTTTCACTACCCGTAGAAAAGACGGAAAGATCTACTGCATGTTCTCGATTCTCCCGGCGTTTTCATGAAATCGGTAGGCAGTAGACAACCCGGTAAAATCCCGTGGAGTCCCTGAGTGGCCCGCACAAGCACCTGCAGGTGACAGGAAGGGTTCCGCACAGTTTTGCTTTCAATCCTCATTGTAAAAAAAATGACTACGGTCTTGCGATGTTTAAGGTTTCCCCTGCGGCTATCCTGCGGCACCCTGCCAGGCTCCTGTTGTAAAGTTTTGTCTTAAGCTCTTTTGAGTATAATTGCATTTAAATTATTTACGTTTCAAACCACAAATACGACATAGAATACTGTAAAATAAACCCCTCACAAAAAGTTTCGCAAATAGACTTTGGGCCATGATAACTTTTCAGCTACGATTTAGTTATTCCTGATATTCATACCATTGGAAAGATAATTTATTCCTCTTTTTATTAATATCCTACTTGTAATGATTATGCTATGCTTCAATGCACAGAATATCATAATATGGAGAAAAGTAAAAAGTCAAATGTTGCAAAATGCATTTATCAAAGCGAAGTTCCGCAACTCGACTTTAGGCTCTGATAACTTTCGAGGTATTTTCTAATTTTTATTGAATTTTAGACCATTGTCAAGATAATTCATTCCTCTTTTCAATGACACCCTAATTGTAACGATAGTGTTGTTCCTGCATGGACAGAACACCTGAATGTTAGGACAGGTCAGAAGTTAAATGTTGCAAATTGAATGCCTATTGTGAGTATTATTGTCTGTTGCGAGCAATAACAATACATTTCGCAACTTTTCACTTTCTACTTTGCATTATATTCGTGAGTTATGTGCATCTAAACATGATGTTACTATTGCAAATAGGGTATCAATAAAAAGAAGAATAAATGAACTTTTTAATGCTATAAAAATTGACAATGATTAAAATCCCCACATTAAAATGTATTAAGGTTCAGTGTTGTGTTACAGAAATTTAAACTGAAAATTATCTTTCGCTTTGTCATGTATTCAAGTGGTATTGAGGGGTTCTGTGGACACAGGCATGACATCACCCTGACTAATAAGGTATCAATCAAGAGAGGAATAAATTAACTTGACAATGGTATAAAATTCAATAGAAATTAGAAAATATCCCCAAAGTTATCAGGACCTAAAGTGAAGTTGCGGAACTTCAATGTGATCAATAAAAATGCATTTTACAACATTTGACCTTTTACTTTTCTCCATATTCTGATATTCTGTGCAATGAAGCATGATACAATCATTACAAGTAGGATATCAATCAAAAGAGGAATAAATTATCTTTCCAATGGTATGAAAATCAGGAATAACTAAAGCGTACCTGAAAAGTTATCATGACCCAAAGTCGACTTGTGAAACTTTTTGTGAGGGGTTTATAAATTTAAATAAGGCGGTTTTGATAAAAAGACAAATTATTCTATATCGACAGTATCACTCAAAGCATATATATATATATATTAAAGACATTTATGTGGGACTTTTTAATATTTTGAAAATCTGAGCCGATATAGAGCACCGTCTCAAATGACTATACACTTTGGAAAATGCTCCCAATAAATAATGTATTAATGTATTCAGAATGCTCATGATCTTCAGCTATCATTATAGCACTAGCCCGATAATAATTCATGCTGACAATCTCGAAAGAGAAATTTGACAAATACTAAAAATTTGTATACAATATGATTTGGAAAAACTTGTGCGAAAGACCACATGGAACCCAGTGGGAATCGGTCAGGCGCCGTGCGGACCACGACCGGGTACCTCCTGACGTCCTTGCGGTGCATGTTGCACCCGCCCGACACCCTCCCGGCTTGTTACAAGAATTGACAGAAAAAACGTGCGGAGCCTACTCGACCACCGATAGGAGGCCGATCGGTCCCCTTTAGTGACTCCACGGGCTTTCCAAGGGCTGTAGACCGTCTACCGATTTGATAAAAACGCCGGGAGAATCGAGAACATGAAAGCAATAATCTAGGGGCCCGCGCGATCTGTAAAAATACACCGGTACCCGTAGGATCGTAAGGGACCCGGCCAGGAACCTTACGAAAGTGACCGAAATGGTCAAAAATGTCAATTTTACACGCCGTACGGGCCCCGAAACGGTACTGTGATCGCGGCATTAAGCAGCGAACACACATCCATTCCGGGGCCGTACGGCGTATAGAATCAGTCGTTTTGACAATTTTTGACAAAGCCATGCACACACAATATTTTCCCCTAGAATAGTTCCGGACCTTTTTCTAATTAACTGCTCAAAACTGATCTTGAACCTAAACTATTCCATCCTTGTTTTGGTCATTTAAATCTCACCTTGTCATAGCTCAGCTGCACTTTACTTCTTTGACGAGGAGTATTTGATATGTCCTTATCGCAGCGACGTCCTCTGAATGTGGTATGTAAAAAAGGTAATGCTGAATCCATCATCGGGTCAGTTAATGGCGTAACGAATGTTATGGGTTGTTTTGTCTACCTACGTTTATTCTTCTTTAGATCCACTTCAGAAATCCTAATATTCCGTTCTTCCAGATACAAGCGATCTAAAAGAAAAGTGACACAATATAAACACAAAACAAAAAGAAAGTTCCCCCTATTTCAGATATCAATGATTTTTGAACCAGGAGGAATTTAAAAAATCTAATTATATGTCCATGTAGGGAATTTAATTAGCTACCACAGGACCGAATTTTAGGAAAAATAATTAAGTCACGCTTCAGTGATTAATGGTTGAATGCAAAAATGTTCTTTTTTTTTAAGTTCACAAGCCTAAAATCACAATTTTGATTCAATGATATCGGACCATTTTTTTTTAGATTTTAAACAATTTACATGTCAGAATGTATGCAAAACGTGCTTCCCAACATACGGAAACGAAATTTGCGTCAAAATTCACGGTTGAGTGAGCATGCAGCAAAAATTGCCCAAACTGCGATTTTTACTTCTTTGCCATGGTAAAATCGATCAAATGTGAGGGAATTCCTGTTTTGGAAGTGTATGCAACCAATATCCATTTATTCACAGTTGAATGAACCCATCAATCAACCAAAAAATAGGCCATTTTAGAATTACGAAGAGCCATTGTAGTAATTTTATGCACTAGAAAGCATCTCAATAACATTTTTGGGGTTTTATTTATATTCTTTGGGCACGTGTCAATGATCCTATGGCATTTATTCACAAATTCATGCTTCAGTGAGCACGTGGGGCTAGAAAAGCCCTTTTCTCACGTAAGGACTAAAATTCAAATTCTTACTTTGATTGAATATAACAATTCTTTTCGGGGAGTACTTTTGATTTTCGAATACGTAATTTGAGTAACGATCATGTTAGTTAGAGACCAGTTGAAGCTATGTGCAACGTTTCATACAATAATTCACAGTCAAACGGACAAAAACTGACAATTAAAATATGCCAAATTTCACTTTTGTTAAACTTTTGTTAAACCTCTGTACATAAAGTCAATGGAGTAGGAAATCAATACCTGACAAACGTGAAATTCAGCCAATTTCATTGATGATTATTGTTAATTTGACATTGAGTTATGTCACGAAACTTGGCACACAGCTTCAACAGATCTCCAACTAACATGATCTTGATTCAAATTACGTATTCGAAAAGTCACTGAACCATGACGAAGCCCCAAACTTTCTTCTCATTTTCATGATTTTCTTGTATCTTGTGCCCACTGAGGTGTGAAACATCGGGATTTTTGTGAAAATAAAATCAAACGTACTCCCCAACAAGAATTATTATATTCAATCAAAGTAAGAATTTCAATTTTAGTCCGTACGTGAGAAAAGGGCTTTTCCAGTCTCACGTGCTCACTGAAGCATGAATTTTTGAATAAATGCCATAGGATCATTGACACGTGCCCAAAGAATATAAATAAAACCCAAAAAATGTTATTGTTCTGTTTTCTAGTGCATAAAATTACTTCAATGACTCTTTGTAATTCTAAAATGGCCTATTTTTTTGGTTGATTGATGGGTTCATTCAACCGTGAATGGATGGATATTGGTTGCATACACTTCCAAAACAGGAATTCCCTCACATTTGATCGATTATGCCATGGCAAAGAAGTAAAAATCGCAGTTTGGGCAAGTTTTGCTGCATGCTCACTCAACCGTGAATTTTGACGCAAATTTCGTTTCCGTATGTTGGGAAGCACGTTTTGCATACACTCTGACGTGTAAATTGTTTATAATCTGAAAATGGGTCCGATTCCATTGAATCAAAGTTGTAATTTTAGGCTTGTGAACTTCAAAAAGTGACATTTTTGCATTCAACCATTAATCACTGAAGCATGACTTAATGATTTTTCCTAAAATTCGGTCCTACGGTAGCTAATTAAATTCCCTACATGGACATATAATTAGATTTTTTAAATTCCTCCTGGTTCAAAAATCATTGATATCTGAAATAGGGGGTACTTTCTTTTTGTGTTGTGTTTATTTATAATTAGATTTAGAATTCAATTTTCATAATTTAATGGGATTGTTATGTTCAATGTAACGCATACACAATTATTTATTAGTTTGGCAAGACATAATCTGTTTCGCGTGGATTATGCAGCATTAATCTATGCGAAAATGACAACGATGTTCATGAACTTAAACATAACTTAATTAGGAATTAAAACAGAGTAATCACATGAAGGAGACCGCAATCATGATCAAAATCTACTGTTAGGCCAAACACCACGTACACGGGATATTCAAATCTTTTCGGTTTTCTAATAAAAAATAGAATTCGCATACAGATAATGCAAATAATAGATCTTGTCCTTTTTGCAATGCCCATGTTATTCAATTAATGGTATCATTTTATTCACTGCTTTTTATTCTTTTATGCACGTATCGATCTCGTAGCTATGAGTGGCTGTTGCTAAGTCGGGCATTCACCAGCAATATATAAGAATAGACGAGATTATTGAGTTCTACAGGAACGAGGTATTCAATTATAGCCTGTAATTAAAGAATGAACGACAGTATGTGGAACCTACTCGTACCTTGCATATAGATTACTTGTTATGTAGAATAAGCTTTCAGATTTTCAAGCACAAACAACCTTTGTTTAAAAATATTGTATACACTTTTATTCGGTTCGGAAACAAAATAAATGGAGTAGGTGCGTGCATTCTAAATTCACAATACAGGCGATAATGGTTTTGCTCTAAATAATAAGCTACACAAAAGGTCAAGAGTGTGGGGGAAAACAACCATAAATTGTAGGCAGTACTCACAGTACTCGTAAATGGGAAAGGGATTTGAAGAAATGTTATATTGTCAAGCTTACGTTAGAATTTTTAGAATTTTTTTTTAGGTATAAGATTTGCATTTTTATCTATCGCTACTTCAATAACCTTACAATAATTGTCCATGTATAATTGCAAACGACATTACAATTGTGTATGTATATCAAAAGCTAGTCCGTCAACATAATGGGTAAACCTCGACCGTCTACCTACTTTTAGTGAGCTCGTCCGTCGACTCGACGGACGAGTATCAAGCTTGACGGACGAGCTTTAAAGCTAGTCTGTCAAGTTGAGAGATTTAGATTCAGTTATAAGCTAGTCCGTCTCGACGGACTAACATGACTGACGAGCTTTAAAACTAGTCCGTCTTGACCGACTAGCTTTAAAGCTAGTCAGTTCATCTACGGATGAGGTTAGGTTTTCAGTGTGTATTACTTTACCGCAATGGTATACGTTAGATTTACAATTTACGTGCAGTAGAATTGAAATGTGCAATGTAGAAAAGTTATCAAAACGGGTGATTCTCTACGTCGTACGGGACCTGGTATATCTCGGTTGGGACTCAGCAATTAAACCCCACCCGTGTTTGTTTGTTTTCTATGTTTGTTTGCTTTTTTGAGGGGGAGTTTTTTGTTTTTTGTTTTTGTTTTTTGTTTTTTGTTTTGTTTGTTTGTTTGTTTGTTTTTTTTTTTTGGGGGGGGGGGGGGCTTTGACTTCATTCAGCGCTCATATTCTACCAATTTGTTTTAAACGGCTCACATTTCCGGTCTCTATTTACAAAGTTTGCAGCTTGCGCTGCACGTTCGCATGACGTTATGTTTATTTGTATTTTCACAACGAACCATGCCTATGCCCCACAATTACGATCCATAGAAAGTTAAGATTGATTTTTTTTCTCGGTAGCCTCGATCATCATAGACATGCAGGGGGCTCCAAAGTTGATGATCTTACTCCCAACCCTAGCCCTAATCCTGATCTTAATCATATCCTAATACTAATCCATGACAATATATACCTGCGTTCCAAATGACGCCAACGAGATAAAATCAATTGTAACTTTTTATTGTGTTACAGGGCATTGGTAGTTCAGCTCTTTACACGGGTTGGGGCTCAGTCTTATTTTACGCGTAGATCATATTGTAGGTAATTTATTCGCGTTTTTTTTTTTTTTTTTTTTTTTAAGCTTGCGCTTCGCGCTAGCAAACGAATAACGTAAGTAAAATGATACAATGTACACAACAAAGCGAAGAAGGTCATCATACATCATATTTTATTTTAACTCGAGCCAAAAATAAAGAGGAAAAAAAATACCGGTAAATAATAAAAAAAAAAAAAAAAATAAAAATGAATTAATAAATACCGGTAAATAAATAAAAATAATACTTTTGCATTTTGACAATTGTGTCAACCAGTGGGGGGGGGGGGCGTATCAATCATTTCCCTATATAGTTGGTCAAAATATAATGAGCCCCTCCCCCTACCCCCATTCAGGAAATCTTCCGGATCCTATGTGATTCGACGCGTGTCAATATGGAGGCCTACTTCTATTTTAACAATACATATGACTGTATTTTTCTGTAAACAAAATCATTACCTCACACAGTAGACATATATGCCTACAATTTGTATTTCCTTCCTATGATTACTCTGCAGGTGTGACACCACCACCAATCATATCGAAGGTTTTTTTACGATTAGCATGAACTATGACCTCTGGTTACTGGAATAGGCTCTGAAAACAAATAACGCTCAAAAAATAAATAATGTTACCATGATTATTGCCTTTTTATGACTTTTTTTATAATTTAATATTAGCATCATAGAACGGTTTTGTTTGTACGAAGTATTGACAAAATGGGATTGATAAATTATTGTTAATCATGACTTGTTGTAGTTCAAAATAATAATTCATCATGGTAACTTTGGACCGTCTCTCCATTTCAATAAATTATATCAAAGATGTCGATCACGAGGTTTGTGGTTCGAATCCCTTCAATAGTCTGTGTGCATGAAATACAGTCACTTGTTGTTGCGACTCGTTTGAGTTAAAAGGGTAGCAATGTATTATTCAAATAATTTGTTTACTGAAATGTGAATAAATATCATGATCACTATTATTATCTTCACCATCCCAGCTTAATTGATTTTGATCCAAAATCACAACCGTTTACAATAAAAACAAGCCAGTTTGAAAGGCGAGCCAAACAGACAGCGAAGATTACAGGAACAAAAACAAGATATTGCAATTATATATTTGAAATACCTTGGTAACAACTTCGAACAATTTCCTTTCTCAAGCATGAATCAGACGGAAGTGGGAGAAAGTAATATGGCGGAGGGGTAGGTTTAGTGTCGACTGCATAGGGAAATCAAACGATTATTTTTAAATTATTGCTTTTTCAGTCATTTTAAGAAGAATAGAAATGTCCTAATGATCTTCCGCTTTAGCCGATTGTTATAAATTACTTTTGGTCCACTGTATTTTTTATTATTATTTGGTCATTTTGGTGCAATAAAACTATTTCATCTATTGCCATTTTATAGATGCTGTAAATGCTTCTGTTCCGGAAGTACAAACGGTTTCTACCGTCTCTTTGGAATCGGGAAAAGCAGCAAATTTGACATGCGGTTACAATAGGTCGGTGTACGCCGTTTACTGGAGGTATGAGAGTGCTACATCACCAATAGATTTGCTTGTTGTTCGGGACGAGTATTACCAAGTTGGTAAGAAGAGCGGTCCTGGTTATGATGAGGGGCGTTTTGACATAGCCGATGATTATTCTCTGATTATAGAGAAAGTCGAAGTCAGAGATGAAGGACGATATACATGTGAGGTTTCCGACTTCACATTTGGCCAGGTGTTTCGTAATCACACGGATGTTATAGTCAATGGTAAGCAAACTAAACTTTCAATACTTAAAAAGAATGACATTGCAGTGATCCTGTACAACATCAAAATCTATCTCAACGTCATTCCTTTTTTCTTTTTTTCTTTTTTTTTTACAGACTTTTTAGCTGCTTAACTTTACAACTGTAGTCGATCTGCAGATCGACGAAAACCAAAACGATTATTATTATGACTTTTAGTTAACAGAATGATCTTGTATATTATTAACTCTGCCTGAAATTGATTTTAAATCACAACTGGCTTATTTGGCCAGAGTAGGCCAAAACAGTGCAAACTTATGCCGGTCACCTTTAGCAGTGGACCATTCCCATGATTCCATTTAAATGAAACGTAGCTATCCCTGCTGGAAAAAACAAAACAAGGTCAGCCAGTGTGTCCAAACTGTGGAAATACTACTTTAAACGTATCAATACTATGAAAAATGGGTCGAATCCACGCAGTCGTCACACTGTGAACTCAGTGTGAAGGACTCGAACAATGTGTTCACATATGGTCGACGGTGTGAATATGGCCCATTCTTACAGTGTCGATAATGGAAACAATACACCACAAAGTGAACACACTGTGTCAAAGTGTTCACATTATGTTCTCATTGTGGGACACTGTGTTTTTTTCCGGCAGTGATGTTACTGTGTTAACGTACCATGAACAAATTATTATTCTCATATCATGAACTTTCTGCATGTAGGTCTACATGATGCGGGAAAGAATATAAAATTAATTCTAATCATTTTTCCGGTTATGAATAATTGTGAGGTACATGTCTTTTTTATCATCTATATTTAGCAATGGCAGAACATCCGATCATTCGAATAGGACAATGTGAGGATGACCTCTCACCATGTGTTATTCATACCAAACCAGATCAGCAGAACTTGGAACTAAGTTGCTCTGTCGTCAGTGTTAAACCAAAGGTGGCTTTGTCTTGGATCTCATCCGACCACTGGGAGCAATACATGAATAGTTCGGATTCCATAATGCCGAACACGAATGACGATACGTTTGATCAGACTTCGACTGTACACATCAACACATCTCAATTAAGTAACCAAACCTTTACCTGCACCGCTGAGGGTCTAGCAGTCTATGGAATGTCAAATCGAACTATTGGAGTCTATGTCATACCCATTGAACCACCTATTGAACCTCATGCTTCAGGTGTGTTATTGCAATTTACTTACAATTATATTTTGACAATGAAATGTTTAGTCAATATAAAAATACTTTTAAGTGTAAGTATAATCACTTCTTCCATGAAGTTCCATTCTGTGTT
Source organism: Paracentrotus lividus (assembly GCA_940671915.1). Classification (NCBI taxonomy): domain Eukaryota; kingdom Metazoa; phylum Echinodermata; class Echinoidea; order Camarodonta; family Echinidae; genus Paracentrotus; species Paracentrotus lividus. Next base: position 31,391,674 of record CALNVZ010000174.1, on the reverse strand, counting down.
AGTTGTGTAGGATCATTCCGTTTTAAATCCCCAAAATGAAAGGCGAAAGAACCACCAGGGGCAATGCAAAAGTTTTTTCAGGATCTGGGAAAAGTAATATACAAGATTTAAGCTTGCATGTATGTAGGCTTTTATAAACAATGGTTCGTAGAATTATATTTACTAAAATCGGCACTAACGTCACCCGTGGGACATCTTTTACAAATTTCCGTACGATATATAATTATTTCTTGATGGAAATTATTATGCTAATTTATGTAGATGAGACTTTTTGGTTTAATTCATTTAATAAAGTTCCTATATAAGTATTTTTCTGTTTAGATTCAATTTGATTATTCTTCGAAGAATTCCCAACACTTAAATACTTCAGTGAAATTGAAATCGATTCTAATTTTCTTCTCTTTTTTCTTTCTTTCTTTATTTTTTAAAAATGTGTCTTATTGTCTTTATTTTGTCATATTTATTTATTTGTCTTTATAACTTGTGTTTTGGTTTTTTATTGGAGAAGAGTTTCTGAAGCAGAATTATGTTAAAAAGAATCCAGTGCAATGACAATAATTTTCATGAGCTTTCCTATCATTGTAATGTAATTTAGGAAGAATATGATAGTAAAAAGGATCACTATAAATGATCGCTCTCCAATTGCCCGTATATAATCGTAATATGACCCAGTATACTAGTATACCAAAATATCCAAAACATCTGAAATGTTTAAAGGGTCGAACATTTTGTGTAGTCTTGTACATGCATTTATGCGTATATTGCATGCTACTCAAAGCAAAATAATTTTGGTGAGCCTCAAAAATCAAAGTTCTGTACACAATAAAGCTGATATTGCCATAACCCATTGCAAACCACATATCATATCTTCACATATCAATCTCATGGCCAGAAAATGGTTAAAATTCCATCCAATAAAAATGAAAATAATCATATGTCTATTAATAAGAGGGAAAAATAAATTCATTTGCATTAAGTTTGTTTACGTTTTGGAAAAAAAAATGTACAAAAGTTAGTACAACGTCGTAACTCTACAGTGTGTTCCTAAAAAAAGGTAATCGAAGTTCAAAGGTCAGTCATTTCAAAAGTATATGGTCTATATTTGTGATTTGTTTACTAAGCTACTAAGTAACTCAAAAGCTTTAATTTGAGACATTGCTTACGTCCGAACTGTAATGGGTCACAGAGTTAGGGTTCTTTGAAGGTAATAGGTACAAAACCCATTTTTTCCAAGTTTTTCGTTTTTAGGGTATGAAACCAACATTTTATAATTTTTTTAGTTTCATAGTTGTGGGGGGTTTTGCCACACAAAATTTCATTTAAATGCAATCTCATTTGTCAAAGGACCTATCTCAATGGCAATGAGATGTGTTCACAATTAGGAGTCTCTTGGGTACGTAGTGGAGACCTCGTGGTGACGTCTCCTGAGACTTCAGGGCGTCGAGGGAAAATGGAACAAAAGTCAAACATGTTCAATCTTTTATTAGACCTGTTTAAGACGCCAGCAAGTCAAAATTATTAAACCGTTCGATTTCTTTTAATCGTTAGCAAGTTCCGACAACGTCTCTGCGACGTCGTGGATACTAAAGGGACGTCGCGGCGACCCCGCAAAGACGTCACAGAGACTTGCTCGCGTATTAAAGAGGTCTACTAAAAGATTGGACATGTTTGACATTTGTTTGATTTTTCTCGCAACTTCCTGCAGAATCAGGAGACGTCGCGGCGATCCGTCTCCGAGACTCCAGAGACTCATGTATAATCGAGAACCCATGCCATTGCCAGTGAGATAGGTCCTTTGACAAATGAAATTGCATTTCATTGAAACTTTGTGTGACAAAAAAAAACCCAAAACTATGAAACCAAAATTTCATAAAATGTTGGTTTCATACCCTAAAAACGAAAAACTTGGAAAAAATGGGTTTTGTACCTATCACCTTCAAATGACCCTAACTCTGTGACCCATTACAGTTTAGACGTAAGCATTGTCTCAAATTAAAGCTGATGAGTTACTTAGTAGTTTAGTAAACAAATCACAAAAGTAAGCCATATACTTTTGAAATGACTGACCTTTGAACTTCGATTACCTTTTTTTAGGAACACACTGTATATGCACGATTTCCGCAAAAAGTTTCAAAATATGTTCGAGATGTTCAGCGGAATGGTCGCGGAAAATGTCGAAGGGGTAGAGTCCATCCCCCGCCTTTTTAAAAGTTAAATCGCAGTGGCGGATCTACAGGGGCGTTTTACCACTGGCATTCTGACCTGTACCTTTTTACATCTAATCCAGGCGCGGATCCAGGAAGGGGGGGGGGGCCGACGGGCCCGGCCCTCCCCCCCCCCCCAAAAAAAAAAATACCAACTAAATACTAAATCATAATGCACAACTCCAATTTTGAGCTCCAAATTTTTCGGCTCGCGCTTCGCGCTTGCACATTACATAGGCCTACCAATTAAGTAGGGTATATAATGCACAATTATTCCAGGCTGACAAAATAACAAACACAGTATTTGCGGTTATGTCGTGGCTTTATTGAAACTTTGTGATGGACGCTTATTTGCCAATTATCATTTGAGGTGTCAGAACAAAATATCACATAATATTATATATAACATCATCAACAGATATCAGCCTCCCCGCCTATGCAATCGAGTAAGGCCTAAACGTATATCATTCAATTTCATCGTAAACAGATAACAGCCTCCCCGCCTATGCAATCGAGTAAGGCCTAAATGTATTCATTCAATTTCATTTCATGTATGTGTTATTGCCCAACAGGATAATTTATTTACGTTAACATTATACCATACCCCCGCCTATGAAAACGAGTGAGATAAAAACCATGTTACCAGCCTGCCCGCCTCTGAAATCGAGTCAGGCCAAAACGTATTACTAGCATATTATACCGTCTCCCCGCCTCTGAAATCGAGTGAGACATAAATCTATAATGTATCGACCTCCCCGCCTCTGAAATCGAGTGAGGCCTAAACATAGTATACCCTGCAATAACACAGAACAGTATAACACATTACATCAAATCATCATAACCCATATACCAGCCTCGCCGCCTGTAATCAGGTGAGGCGTAACATTAAACGTGACACCCTAATTTACTTCGGTTTACAGATTGAGAATTAATATGTAGGTACAACTAGGTCCGCCCGCATTCAAATCGAATTGGGCCGGAAACCTATGAATTGACATGCAAACAAATTCAACTAAATATATATGGCACCCCCTCGCCTGTAAAAATTCGAGTGGGTCAAAAAATATCAGATGACAAGTGATCACTAGACTTGAACACGACATGCCATTATTCCACAGCTTGTACTCTGAAAACACGCATTTATTTCAGCGTACATTGTACATATTACACGGTCCATCTAAAACGGGGGTAAACCAACCAAGTTTTGGAAATTCCCCTATCACACTTTGTGCACGACGTTAATATATAAATCAGTGTGTGACTTTGCCAATTAATTTGACCACACTGTATCAATTTATAAAATCATATCATGCAAAGGATCACATACATCAGTATTATTTCATGTACTGATTAATCTATCGTCTCTATTGCCATAATGCTCATATTTATTGCTCATAATTATCCCATATGGCAAATCGAGACAATTTAATCAAACAAGACACGGTTGACTCCCGTCACTCAACCATGAAATATTTATCAAGCATAAAAACAAGCCTTTTAGCCTTGTACACCAAGTACAAACCAGTCCATTCCTGTTGTTGTTGTTTTTTTTTTTTAAAACGAACTGGAGCTCTACTAGCACGAATTTTTCGTATGTAAGACAGATTGGATAACATTGAAACTCTCCACAATTATGAGGTAGCCATGAGTATAAAATTAGCATTATTATACCAAAAAAATCATTTTGCCCCGTCCCCGTCCGATAAAGCATTATCGGATCTATTTCCCTAACCCAGCCCCTGCCCGGGGTAAAAAACCAGCTTGGACCCGACAGGCCCAAAGTTCTGGAAAAACCCTGGCCTAACACCAACCCACCCTTAAATCAATCATTATTTCTCTTAAAATATATTCGACTGAATCAATTTCCATTACAGCTTATATATAGAAATTACAATACTATTCATTTAACTTCAATTCCAATATCACAATGTAATAGTAAGCGCTATATCGAACGCCTTATGTGAATCGCATACAAAATGATCAGTGAGTATCAACACTATTATGCATCGTTTCCAATGATATATATATATCTGCAAAACTCTCTTCTGGTCTTTGAAAACACAATGTATTGCTTTCATTACCCCAATGTATAACGCAAAATAAACGTACCAGATATCTCTTTTTATCATACACCCTAGCAATAGTGCTAGAGTTTCATGAAGACCAGTGCCAATCATTATCAAAGCGATTACATTAATATCATAATATCCCGTTCATACATTCAACTGCCATCCCGACACTTACAGTGCATATTTCCACTCCGAGAGAATTAAAAAAACTGGTCTTCGAATAGACCCATAATCAACACATTAGTTAGCTTCCGCATGCTACGAAATATTAATTGTAGCACCTTGGCAAGGTAACTCTTTGAAGCTAAATTATCTGTACTCAAAGAACATAATCACATGCTATTACCAAATACCAAACCCACGACCTCAGCGTGGTTAAATAATTCAACTACGACACCTCCTGCACCCAACTCTCCAATACCAACGTCAAATATTTCGCGGACATCCGCTACTTCACATTTTAATCCTTTATTTCTGTATGTGCATATATAGCCCACCAACCACTTCTTGCTTTATCACACAAGAAAACTCATTTTAAGGTTGGAGATAATGGGGAGGTGGTTGGGCAAATTTTTCACTCAAACATATAAGTGTCCTATCACAAGCAAACCACGACGAAGAATGTGCATTATCATCCGCTGTTTGTAAGCGTGCAGAAATAAACGCGCACATTCCAATCCGCATAAACCAACCTGTTTACGCAGGAAGCGTCAACAATTGTGATACAATACCCGCGTATGTTACATTCCGTGCGCGCCAATGGTTCAATAGAACTGGGTCAACAATAAATGCGTACATTACTCCTGGCGGCCCCATTTCAACATGTAAACATTTGATCAACCACATTTTATCAGCCATTTAATAAACCATTTTAAATCGTCTTTGACTCTTTAAATTTCATTAACTCAAGATTTCAGCTCACGCCTCGCGTTCGCGGATACTAAATTGGGTCTATAATACACAATTATCTGATGAAAAAAAAAAATATACTGAAAGTACCCCTTTATCTATTTCATATATCTTTTAAAACCCAAAATTTTCCGGCTCGCGCTTCGCGCTCGCGGATACAAAATAGGGTCTATGATACAGAATTATCTACGATTTTAATACTAGAAAGTGTCCCTTTATTTGTTTCATATATCTTTTTAAAACCAAAATTTTCGGCTCGGCGCTCGCAGATACCAAATCTAGTAGGTATAATATTACAATTATCTAAAAAAAAAAAAAAAAGAGTAACAGTAGAAAGTGCCTCTTTATTTATTCCATATAATCTTTTAAAACCAAAATTTCGGCTCCCGCTTCGCGCTCGCGGATTCTTTATAGGGTCTATAAAACACAAGCATCTACAATTCTTTATGTTAGAAAGTGCCCCTTTATTTATTCCATATTCTTTTAAAACCCCAAATTTTCGGCTCGCGCTTCGCGCTCGCAGATACCAATCTAGTAGGGTATATAATATAGTACACAATTAACTCAAAATTTACAGCTCGCGGCTTCGCGCTCGCGGATACTAATAGGGTCTATATTACAGAATTATCTACGATTTAGAATACTAGAAAAGGCCCCTTTACTTATTCCATATATCTTTTAAAACACAAAATTTCAGCTCGCGCTTCGCGCTCGCTGACATGCTCTGATACTGAATCATGATGCACAAATAACTCAAATTTTTACCTCGTTTGCTCCGCTTCGCTCGCAGACATTTTTTTCAAAGTTAGCTCCCCCCCTCTGGAAAATCCTGGATCCGCGCCTGTAATCTATAAAGTTCAATTACATATCTCAATCAAATTCTGGATTACATTTAGGCTTCGCTCAGGATGTCAACATAACGACAATTGCTGTCTTGAGTGTGGTTGCTACTCTGGCTTCTAATATTTTCTGTGGTACTTGTGCTCTGATGTGTTTTACAAGAACCATGTTGTTTCGAACGAAGGTAGGGTTTTATTATAGTTTGGTGTCTCTTGCTTGGACTAAAGTGCTTGGTAAAACATTTTTAAAGTGCAGAAAGACGGGGCGGTCGACACCGAATCCCCCCCCCCCCAGAAAAAAAACAAACTATTTAATCATAATTCACATTTCTTTAGCCCTTAATAACTGGAAAGAATATGGAGTTATTTTGGCCGTTAATATATTTGTGTAAAATATAAATCATTTCAGAAACGTATCAGTAACACAATCGTATAACAGGTAGTTTTTAAAATGTGTCGATGTGCCACCTGAACGAGGTTGAGAAGTAAACAAATAAGAAGCTTACAGTGGGTTTTTTACGCGTTGCGCCCAAAACTATCTAGATGCTGGCTAGCTAATCTGAGAACTTTAAATGCCTCGTCTCAGACGATAAATTGAACTGCAACGGGTAGGCAAGTATAGGTTTGAGCGTCACGCGTGAAGAGACATAATTTTTATTACAGTTATTTGTCCAAAGCTTCTTCTATTTACTTTTTTATCATCTTTCAGGCGGCACGACGACACGATTTAAAAAAAAAAATCCTAGTAACGGATGTAATGACTAATAACGAATATCAGTATCCAACTTCAATGTAAATAGAACGCATGTTAATGTAAATGATTTTTGGTATGAATTTAGCCAATAAAAGTAAAGTAATGATTGAAGTAATTATGTCCTCTGACCCATTTTACTGCTATTTCACTATTATTTAGATTCCGCCTATTTAGAGGTCCCCTTGGCTCACCACAATAAAAAGGAAAAAGTGGTCTGCCATTAAACATGTCATGAAGAACGCTGGTCTTACACCCCTCTATTTGGTGTATTTGGTAGCAAAGAAGCCGGTAGAACGCTATTTATCGAATGTCTTTGGTCTTGCGTTTCAAGGTAATTATTTTAGATTGTCTTACATGAGTTTCGATTACCACTTTTCCTGTTCTAAATCTTTATCATGTACTGTATCTTATCCACCAATTCCAGGTGGTAAGGCAGTGCATCACACAAAATAATTTCAAAGTAATTAAAATTCAATTCCAATCATGAATCAATCGATCAAAACAGATCAACATAATAGGATCAATTCCAATCAGCAATTCAACTATAATCAAAGCGGTAGCATCTTTAACCAATTAAAAAATAGTCAACTTCTGCAACAAAAAAAAAAAAACAAAAACAAAAAAAAAAAACATTACCAGGTATCATATAATCATATTCAACCTCTGAGAAAATGGATTTGCCAAGGGCGGCTGCTTTACCTGACTGGTCCAGAAACCATGCGATTATCCCCCAAAATGACAAAAATACTGAAGAGTTTGTCAACTTGTCGTCATAGATCGTTTCGATGAAGGCGCCGAAATGCCAATGTACGGTTGACCCCACTATCCGCGAATGTGTAGGGCGAGACCGGGGATGGACGTTATGCCTCGATCACAGTTCGTGGCCGGGGACCCGTACGGCGAGGGAATCAGTCGTTTTTAGAATTTCTCTACAGTGCGGTTCCAATTTTTTTCGCACGAGATCTACCTCAGAGCGACTTAGATAGAGACCACTATTGTGTCATACCTCATATCGCTCAAATTGCGATGTAGCAGAAACAACTACACTTTTTTAATTGAATGCCCAAAATACTTGATTGAGAGGAACAGCTTTTTGGTTAGAAACCAATTATTATTGAGAAAACGACATATCGATGTGTGAGTTCATCAGAGTATGAACACCAAAAAGCTATGGTGGCTTCGTGAGAAGGACACAGAGAATAATACTATTAAACGTCGAATTAAAAATACTTAACACAGGATTACTGTGAGCATAGCCTATAGCCACAATTCAGGCGACGGAGAGGTGCTGTAATTTTGCTTTCAGGAATGGACTGGGACACCGGTTTTGTCTGACCTGCCGTGAGTCTCTCCCCGAAGTGTGCTGGCGTTGCTGCAACAAAATTTAGATACTTTGAAATTACATCTGTGGTCTGAATGGTCAACATTAGTTTTGAAGTAGTCTTCACTTTTAATGATTTGGTCAAAGTATGCCATGTATTAAAACGTGTGCCTATTTCTTTATTTGAATATTCAATCCGCCAGATTACACAGTCGATAGTTAAAAAGTAGTAAAGCTGGGTGTCTGAATTCATTAAATAA
>CALNVZ010000174.1:31356540-31383293 GCA_940671915.1 Paracentrotus lividus | reverse complement strand
TGACTCCCGTCACTCAACCATGAAATATTTATCAAGGCATAAAAACAAGCCTTTTAGCCTTGTACACCAAGTACAAACCAGTCCATTCCTGTTGTTGTTGTTTTTTTTTTTTTAAACGAACTGGAGCTCTACTAGCACGAATTTTTCGTATGTAAGACAGATTGGATAACATTGAAACTCTCCACAATTATGAAGGTAGCCATGAGTATAAAATTAGCATTATTATACCAAAAAAAATCATTTTGCCCCGTCCCCGTCCGATAAAGCATTATCGGATCTATTTCCCTAACCCAGCCCCTGCCCGGGGTAAAAAACCAGCTGACCCGGACAGGGCCCAAAGTTCTGGAAAACCCTTGCCTAACACCAACCCACCCTTAAATCCAATCATTATTTCTCTTAAAATATATTCGACTGAATCAATTTCCATTACAGCTTATATATAGAAATTACAATACTATTCATTTAACTTCAATTCCAATATCACATGTAATATAAGCGCTATATCGAACGCCTTATGTGAATCCATACAAAATGATCAGTGAGTATCAACACTATTATGCATCGTTTCCAATGATTATATTATATCTGCAAAACTCTCTTCTGGTCTTTGAAACACAATGTATTGCTTTCATTACCAATGGTATAACGCAAAATAAACGTACCAGATATCTCTTTTTATCCATACACCCTAGCAATAGTGCTAGAGTTTCATGAAGACCAGTGCCAATCATTATCAAAGCGATTACATTATATATCATAATATCCCGTTCATACATTCAACTGCCATCCCGCACTTACAGTGCATATTTCCACTCCGAGAGAATTAAAAACTGTCTTCGAATAGACCATAATCAACACATTAGTTAGCTTCCGCATGCTACGAAATATTAATTGTAGCACCTTGGCAAGGTAACTCTTTGAAGCTAAATTATCTGTACTCAAAGAACATAATCACATGCTATACCAAATACCAAACCCACGACCTCAGCGTGGTTAATAATTCAACTACGACACCTCCTGCACCCAACTCTCCAATACCAACGTCAAATATTTCGCGGACATCCGCTACTTCACATTAATCCTTTATTTCTGTATGTGCATATATAGCCACCAACCACTTCTTGCTTTATACACAAGAAAACTCATTTTAAGGTTGGAGATAATGGGAGGTGGTGGGCAAATTTTTCACTCAAACATATAAGTGTCCTATCACAAGCAAACCACGACGAAGAATGATGCATTATCATCCGCTGTTTGTAAGCCTTGCAGAAATAAACGCGCACATTCCAATCCGCATAAACCACCTGTTACGCAGGAAGCGTCAACAATGTGATACCATACCCGGTATGTTACATTCCGTGCGCGCCAATGGTTCAATAGAACTGGGTCAACAATAAATGCTACATTACATCCTGGCCCCCATTTAAACATGGTAAACATGTTGATCAACCCACATTTTATCAGCCATTTAATAAACCATTTTAAATCGTCTTTGACTCTTTAAATTTCATTAACTCAAGATTTTCAGCTCACGCCTCGCGTTCGCGGATACTAAATTGGGTCTATAATACACAATTATCTGATGAAAAAAAAAAATATTACTAGAAAGTACCCCTTTATCTATTTCATATATCTTTTAAAACCCAAAATTTTCGGCTCGCGCTTCGCGCTCGCGGATACAAAATAGGGTCTATGATACAGAATTATCTACGATTTTTAATACTAGAAAGTGTCCCTTTATTTGTTTCATATATCTTTTAAAACCCAAAATTTTCGGCTCGCGCTCGCAGATACCAATCTAGTAGGGTATAATATACAATTATCTAAAAAAAAAAAAAAAAGAGTAACAGTAGAAAGTGCCTCTTTATTTATTCCATATAATCTTTTAAAACCCAAAATTTTCGGCTCCCGCTTCGCGCTCGCGGATTCTTTATAGGGTCTATAAAACACAAGCATCTACAATTCTTTATGTTAGAAAGTGCCCCTTTATTTATTCCATATATCTTTTAAAACCCCAAATTTTCGGCTCGCGCTTCGCGCTCGCAGATACCAATCTAGTAGGGTATATAATATAGTACACAATTAACTCAAAATTTACAGCTCGCGCTTCGCGCTCGCGGATACTAAATAGGGTCTATATTACAGAATTATCTACGATTTAGAATACTAGAAAGTGCCCCTTTACTTATTCCATATATCTTTTAAAACACAAAATTTTCAGCTCGCGCTTCGCGCTCGCTGACATGTCTGATACTGAATCATGATGCACAAATAACTCAAATTTTTACCTCGTTTGCTCGCTTCGCTCGCAAGACATTTTTTTCAAAGTTAGCTCCCCCCCTCTGGAAAATCCTGGATCCGCGCCTGTAATCTATAAAGTTTCAATTACATATCTCAATCAATTCTGGATTACATTTAGGCTTCGCTCAGGATGTCAACATAACGACAATTGCTGTCTTGAGTGTGGTTGCTACTCTGGTTCTAATATTTTCTGTGGTACTTGTGCTCTATGTGTTTTACAAGAAACCATGTTGTTCGAACGAAGGTAGGTTTTATTATAGTTTGGTGTCTCTTGCTTGGACTAAAGTGCTTTGGTAAAACATTTTTAAAGGTGCAGAAAGACGGGGGCGGTCGACACCGAATCCCCCCCCCCCCCAGAAAAAAAAACAAACTATTTAATCTAATTCACATTTCTTAGCCCTTAATAACTGGAAAGAATATGGAGTTATTTTTGGCAGTAATATATTTGTGTAAAATATAAATCATTTCAGAAACGTATCAGTAACACAATTCGTATAACAGGTAGTTTTTAAAATGTGTCGATGTGCCACCTGAACGAGGTTGAGAAGTAAACAATAAGAAGCTTACAGTGGGTTTTTTACGCGTTGCGCCCAAAACTATTCTAGATGCTGGTGCTAATCTTGAGAACTTTAAATGCCTCGTCTCAGACGATAAATTGAACTGCAACGGGTAGGCAAGTATAGGTTTGAGCGTCACGCGTGAAGAAGACATAATTTTTATTACAGTTATTTGTCCAAAGCTTCTTCTATTTACTTTTTATCATCTTTCAGGCGGCACGACGACACGATTTAAAAAAAAAAAATCCCTAGTAACGGATGTAATGACTAATAACGAATATCAGTATCCAACTTCAATGTAAATAGAACGCAATGTTAATGTTAAATTGATTTTTGGTATGAATTTAGCCAATAAAAGTAAAGTAATGATTGAAGTAATTATGTCCTCTGACCCATTTTTACTGCTATTTTCACTATTATTTAGATACCGCCTATTTAGAGGTCCCCTTGCTCACCACAATAAAAGGAAAAAGGTCTGCCATTAAACATGTCATGAAGAACGCTGGTCCTACACCCCTCTACTTTGGTGTATTTGGTAGCAAAGAAGCCGGTAGAACGCTATTTATCGAATGTCTTTGTCTTGCGTTTCAAGGTAATTATTTTAGATTGTCTTACATGAGTTTTCCGATTACCACTTTTTCCTGTTCTAAATCTTTATCATGTACTGTATATATCCCACCAATTCCAGGTGGTAAGGCAGTGCATCACACAAAATAATTTCAAAGTAATTAAAATTCAATTCCAATCATGAATCAATCGATCAAAACAGATCAACATAATAGGATCAATTCCAATCAGCAATTCAACTATAATCAAAAAGCGGTAGCATCTTTAACAATTAAAAAAATAGTCAACTTCTGCAACAAAAAAAAAAAAAAAACAAAAACAAAAAAAAAAAACATTACCAGGTAATCATATAAATCATATTCAACCTCTGAGAAATGGATTTGCCAAGGGCGCGTGCTTTACCTGACTGGTCCAGAAACCATGCGATTATCCCCCAAAATGACAAAATACTGAAGAGTTTGTCAACTTGTCGTCATAGATCGTTTCGATGAAGGCGCGAAATGCCAATGTACGAGTTGACCCCACTATCCGCGAATGGTAGGGGAGACCGGGGATGGACGTTATGCCTCGATCACAGTTCGTGGCCGGGGACCCGTACGGCGAGGGAATCAGTCGTTTTTAGAATTTCTCTACAGTGCGGTTCCAATTTTTTTTCGCACGAGATCTACCTCAGAGCGACTTAGATAGAGACCACTATTGTGTCATACCTCATATCGCTCAAATTGCGATGTAGCAGAAACAACTACACATTTTTTAATTGAATGCCCAAAATACTTGATTGAGAGAACAATGCTTTTGGTAGAAACCAATTATTATGAAGAAAACGACATTATCCGATTGTTGAGTTCATCAGAGAATGAACACCAAAAAGCATTGGTGGCCTTCGTGAGAAGGACACAGAGAATAATTACTTATTAAACGTCGAATTAAAATACTTAACACAGGATTACTGTGCAGCATAGGCCTATAGCCACAATTCAGGGAGAGAGAGGTGTGTAATTTTGTCTTTCAGGAATGACTGGGACACCGGGTTCTTGTCTGACCTGCCGTGAGTTCTCTCCCCGAAGTGTGCTGGGTTGCTGCACAAAATTCTGATACTTGAAAATTACATTGTGGTCTGAGTGGTCAACATTTAGTTTGAAGTAGTATTCACTTTTAATTGAATTTTGTCAAAGTATGCCTGTATTAAAACGTGTGCCTATTTCGTTTATTTGATATTCAACTCGCCAGATTTACACAGTCGATAGTTCAAAAAGTAGTAAGCTGGGTTGCTGAATTCGTAAATAATATAGTGCATAAAATTATGTATATATCATGTAAATATATTTGATAACCTTTCTTGAATAATTAGTATTTGTGTGAATTTATATTATATGTTATGTTTTATTGACCCATTTGGTTTATAGGCCAAAGTGTTAATGTGATTAATGGGCCATGTCATGCCACTTTTGTTTGAGAAATTAAAAAGAAAAGGTTATAATGTATATATGATTGTAAAAAGAAAATATATGTTTCAGCCTATTATAGGCCCTTTAAAAGTACTAACTGCACCATTAGTAAAAAAAAAACAAAATGTCTGCCTTTAGCCTCTTAAGATTTATTTCCTTTTATGATTACATGCTTTATTGTCATTTCGAAAGATGAGGTAAATAATATAAAAACATGCATCACACGGTCCTGACTAGTATTGGAGGGGCCTAGGCTGAATTCAGCTGAGAAGTCTGCTCAATGTACCGAGCCGGACTGGCCAGAAAATACATTGAAATAGGCAGTGACTTGAGTGCTGACAGCTTGTTTGTATTCCCTTAAAATTGCTACAAATTCAAAATCACGATTTCCAAATTTTACTATTACAACCCCAAAATAAAAATTAAAAAAAAATAAAAAAAATAAAACATTGGCGTGAATATTCAAAATTGAATGACATGCGCCGTTAAAACCAACCAAACAACAACAAAAACTCCTTTCCCCAAAAGCTTCTATTCCGGGGTCCGTACGGCATGTACGGCAAGTAGGAAAAGACACTTTAAACTTTACGCGCGGTTCCCGACCGACTCCCTTACGATTTTATGTGCGCACCGGAACATTTTCCAGTAGTTATGCTTTTAATGTAGGGGAGTCGGGAAGATCGACTGTGTGCTTTCGATTTTCCCGGTGTTTTTCTCAACCCAGTAGGCCGTAGAAAACCCGTGGAGTCACCAAAGGGACCCGAGCGGGTTTCTGCCGGTAGCCGTACAGGTTTCTGCCGGTATCCGAGCGGGCTCCACCCGTGTTTTCAGTGAGTCCTCCAAATAAAATATTGACAGGCCTCTTGCAATACGGTTCCCGTGCGACTTTCTTGCGGCCCCCGCCAGGGCCCCTTACAGGTTCCTGATGAGACTATACGAGAAGGCTATACTGTCTAGGGTCAGATCTCAAACCCTGACCTGAAATATACTTTTGTTTATTTATATATTGGGGGGCTGTCGCAGGAAAGACCACTTTGGTCTTTTTAAATGCTTACCTAGGACTAAGCATCTCATATCGTTTCCCAATACATGGACCATCAACATCACTTTCAAATGAGTGTAATTTCTCTCCTAATGCATGGGTGTACAAAATACAAATAATATTTTAGATCAAAAGTTGTCTCTGAACTTTCAGTTCTATGGATGGATCTTATTCATGTAAGATCTATCCATTTAGAGCATCCAAAAAATAAAAATAAATCTTGGGAGTCGAACTCAAGTCTTCTGAATGAGAGCCTGTTCCTCATACCAATCGGCTAGTATTACTGATAGCGACAATTTGATTTTCAATTTAAATGAACCAAACTAGGATATATTAGTGCACGTTCAAGGCTTATTTTTAGTAATTAATTTGTAAACGGTTCGGAAAATAAAAATCGCGTGCAGCTCAAACAGAATTTATCAAAACGACTGATACAATACGCCATCCGGGTCCCGCGGATGGTACTGTGATCGCCCCATTATAAAATTCACATTTTTGGCCAGATAATTCTAATGAAAGTACTCACACACTCCATTCTGGGTCTGTAGTTAGCCTATTATGTTGGTTAAAACCTGAGGCACATAGAACTTTAAAACATGTAATTAACTACAGCTTAATTAATGAATACATTTTTTTGTAACAACCTACCCCGTATACGGGTTAAGTTGTTACACCACATATCAATTCTACTCTATGTAAAATGTAAAGTTAACGTATACCAATGTGCGGCATTATATCGTAATTAAACAAGGCGCGTCCATTATCTAAGAGGCCAGACGCAACGAAGCGACGTTGGAAATACGACTGACAAGCGTAGAAATCTATACAGCTGTCTGCAATAATAAATTAGCTCACAAAAACTCAAAAAAGACTTCCCTGCAGCTGGAATGGTATTATCCGTTCGGTTCAGCATTCTACTCGTACATGGAGATGAAAGAAATTAATAAACTTTTATCATGTTGTTTGTTAATAGATTCTCCAGACCAGATGGAGGAAATACACATTTGGGCAAGCTTATAACATTATTGTGATGAAGTTGTAATCAGAATCTTTATTTCACATAGATTGATGTTCCAAACGATTATTGATATAAGTAGCGATCTTGTCACCTCTTGCGAAGACGCCGTCCACATGCGATATGCATGTGATATGCGGAAATATCGACCCATCGAGTAAAGATTCTATTGTGATAATGTTGAAAGTGACAGGACTTTTTCTTAACCAATCGAAATGAATTTACCATCTCTGGAAAGGTGAGAATTCAAGCTTTTAAAAAAGGCTTGATCATTAAGCTGTAATATAATTATGCGTTATCCAGGAAGATAATTATGTGGCGTATGAGCTATTTTGAGAGCAAAATTGGCCATATTGTACAGGAATTTGATCTGATTAGGATTTCGAATTGACACAAGTGACAGGACTTTTTTCCCCCTTTGCAGTAAGTTATTCCTATTTTTGAAAAAAAAAGACTCTTAGCGTACTTATTCAAGTTGATCATTTCTTTGAAAAGGTAGTTGCTCGCCATAATCAAGAAAACAAAGTGAAAAAACTGTGCAAAATACAAAATGTCTATGGCAGCGTTTGATTTGCGTAGAGTGATAGCGCCCTCTTCCTCTTAAGTTTACAACTAGAATTGATATGTACGGGGTAGATTGTTACTGTGTAAACATACGGGGTAATTTGTTACAATATGTAAATCTCTTATACCATACTTTTGTTTCAACTTTCCAGTTTCTTGGTATCGTTAACAGTAGATCAAGTAGAGCTCTAGAATAGACTAAAGTAATAATAGAAATATCAAAATATTTTTTTTTTGTAATTATTATTGTTATATATATATATATATATATATATATATATATATATATATTTTTTTTTTTGCAGCGAGGTTAAACAGCTAATCAAATCGAGTTTTATATCACATTATTATGTATATGGCCATGTGTCACAAGTTGGGGTATTGTAAAAGGGTGGAGGCGTTACATTTTGGAGGGGAAATTATCATATTTTTTCACATAGCATGAAAATGATGAACAGTCATAAGCTGTGCAATAATTCATATTGTAGATAATTTATCAGGCTACATGTCTGTGGAGTTTCAGTTTCGTTATGCTCATAGTTTTAATACAAAGATACTTTTAGTGGAGTAGGGTAAGGGGTGGAGGATCCTACGGTGGAGGCACGTGTTAAAGCGTAAGGAATTTAGTCCAGGCTAGAGACCATGTAACCTTGTTTTTTGATATATACAATGTTTTTTGATGGTTCTTGGTCAATTCAAGGGTGCTGATTCCAAATCCGATGGGTGCCAGACGCGAAACCTTGAGCATTTTTCACAAATCGCGAAAATTCAAAATGGCCGCCAAGATGGCCGCCAAAATATGAAAATGAGTATTCCAATGGTATTTCTGAGGTTTTTTGGGTAGTTTCTTGTCAATTCGGGTGTGCCGATTCCAAATCCGCTGAGTGACAGTCGCGAAACCTCGCGGATTTTACGCATATCGCTAAAATTCAAAATGGCTGCCAAAATGGCGCCAAAACTGGAAATCAGTATTCCAAGGGTATTTCTGAGATTGTTTTGGTGGTTTCTTATCAATTCGAGGGTGCTGATTCCAAATTCGATGAGTGCCAGCCACGAAACCCAATAGATTTTACGCAAATTGCTAAAATTCAAAATGGCTGCCAAAATGGCCGCCAAAACTGGATATCAGTATTCCTAGGGTATTTCTGAGATTGTTTTGGTGGTTTCTTATCAATTTGAGGGTGCTGATTCCAAATTCGATGAGTGCCAGCCACGAAACCCAACAGATTTTACGCAAATCGCTAAAATTCAAAATGGCTGCCAAAATGGCCGCCCAATTGACAATGCGTGTTATATGGGTACATTTCAAAATGTTCTGGTGGTTTCTTGCCAATTTGAAGGCGCTGATTCCAAATCCAATGAGTACCAGCCACGAAACCCTACAGGATTTATGTAACCCGCTAAGATGGTCTGCCTAAAAATTAAAATATGTAGGGGAGACCGGGTATGGACGTTACAAAATTCACATTTTGGGCCAGATAATTCTAATGAAAGAACTCACACACTCCATATTGGGTCTGTAGTTAGCCTATTATGTTGGCTAAAACCTGAGGCATATAAAACTTGAAAACATGTAAACACTAATTAACTACAGCTTAATTAGTGAAGACATTTTTTGAAACAACCTGCCCCATATACGGGGTAGGTTGTTACACCATACGGGGTCAATTGTTACAATATGTAAACATACGGGGTAAGTTGACAATGTGTAAATCTCTTATACCATACTTTAATTTCAACTTTCCAGTTCCTTGACATCGTTAACGGTAGATCAAGTAGAGCTCTAGAATAGACAAAAGTAATAATAGAAAAATAAAAATATTAACACCTGAAAATTGAGACAAAATGTAATTTTACATATGTAATGTAATTGGGGTAAATTGTTACATCAACATGGGGTAGGTTGTTGTAACAACCTACCCCATGGGTGATTTTACACACAGAAATCAACTGTAGCACAGTTATTAGGCAGAATTACAGGGCATGGCTAGGGGGTATATTAGTGACATACATGTACTATATTTACAATACCAGACTATCATCATGTGCCTTCAGTTGTAAGAGCTATTACAAATTTAAATTTTTGTCAAAAATTTACTTTGAACTGTAAAAAATGTTTTTTGTTGATTTACTTTTTAATAAAACAACTGAGAAACCTCACGACCGGCAGTTCATCACAGCTATGTGCAGGCTGTATATATATGCCAGTTAGCACATCCTCTCTTGTTCCATCTTGGCACACTGAGAACTGTAACAACTGACCCGTGTAACTTCCATACCCGGTCTCCCCTATTATTTCAGAGGTTGTTTTAGTACATGGTTTCTTGTCAATTTGAGGGTGCCCTTTTCCAAATCCGATGAGTGACAACCGTGAAACCCCACTAATATCCAAAACAGCCGCCAAGTGAAATGAGAAAGCGTATTTTATTGTTATCTGAGTTTTTTTTATAATTCTTTTTTTTTTCAATTGAGAATGCTGATTCAAAATCTAATGAGTTAGAGGCACAAAAAGCTAAGCATTTCGCGCAAATCGTCAATATTCGCTGGCATCAGTATTTTCTATGTGTATATCCGAGGTTATTTTTACAGATTTTTGGCAAGTTCATGGCTCTGTTTCCAAAGTCGATGGGTACCTTTCAGGGAAACATTGATTTTATTTACGGAAATGACATGACAGGTGAAAACGGCCGACAGTCATGAAAAAGGCTTATTAATTACAAATGAAAGCAAATTCATAAAAATGCCTATTTCATCGGTATTTCTTATGTTATCAAGTGGTTCTTGTTAATTTAAGGGTAGTCCCTATGCCTACTCATTTAACATTAGAAAGAGAAGATTTACCATTTTCCTGATAGCAAAATGAGTCATGTGATTCAGTGGATTTATTGCACGTTTTGTAAGACATGCAAAAGTATATTCATGTCTCACTGGACTATTACAGACATAATACAATTTTTTTATAATTTAAAGACTGGGTTTGTGAGTGATCCTGACACCAAAACAATATTTTTGGATCCCCCCCCCCCCCGACAGAATAGAGACTGTAAATGAAATACTGGGTTTCTCTTCTTAACCCGTTCATGGTTTATTGAACAACAGGAGACACTTTACACTACATGATCGAACATCGAACACGACTAAATAAAATATAAGTGTTCTGACTAGATGCACGATATAGGCGTACATAAAAAAAAAATGCATTCCTTTTGTACACGAACCTCTGTTTATTTTGTCAGGGCTCCCCGTACGAAATGACTATATCCTACCCATTTAGGTAATGGTGACCTTCGTGAAGGCCGAATGCCAAAAAAGAATGAACGACTGATGGAGGGAATGATTTTGATAAGGAAAAGCATCATGTTTGGAAAGCATTTTCGTGTGGTGGTGGGGGAGCCTTAATGGTTCAATGCTGGTAACACGGTTAGCTTACCCTATGACAGTAAACAGCCAAAAGAGTCTCATAGCTTGACTTGGTTGCCATTTCTTACCTCTTTTCTTTCTTTCTTTTCTGCCATGTGTATCTTTGAGGTTGGTACTCATCGGATTTGGAACCAGCGCCTTCGAATTGGCAAACACCAACAAAACACCTTAAGTTATACCCATATAACACGCATTGTCAATTGGGCGGCCATTTAGGCAGCCATTTTGAATTTTAGCGATTTGCGTAAAATCTGTTGAGTTTTGCGGGTGGCACTCATCGAATTTGGAATCAGCACCCTCGAATTGATAAGAAACCACCAAAACAATCTCAGAAATACCCTTGGAATACTGATTTCCGGTTTTGGCGCCATTTTGGCAGCCATTTTGAATTTTAGCGATTTGCGTAAAATATGTTGGGTTTCGCGGCTGGCACTCATCGAATTTGGAATCAGCACCCTCGAATTGACAAGAAACCACCAAAACAACCTCAGAAATACCTTTGGAATACTCATTTTCATATTTTGGCGGCCATCTTGGCGGCCATTTTGAATTTTCGCGATTTGTGAAAAATGCTCAAGGTTTCGCGTCTGGCACCCATCGGATTTGGAATCAGCACCCTCGAATTGACAAAGAACCATCAAAAAACATTGTATATATCAAAAAACAAGGTTCAAATATTTTCCTATGGTGCCTAGCCCGGACTAATTCCCATTTTTGTTACTTTCTTATTGTTTGCTGCGTTATATCTTTGCAGCCAATTGGTCTTATGGGTTGAGTGATATATCATTATCTTGGGAATTTATGTGGTTCTAGATGAATGTGAAGAAGATTTTTCAAAAGTAATTTAATCAAGTAATTAATCAATCAAAATAAACTTAACGCACACATCCTCATAGACAATGCATTGCAGGCATCAAAAATTGTCACATGCAATTTTATAACAATAATTGTCATTTTTCCCCATTTTTCCACCCAATTCATGACACGTGGCCATAATCCTTACTATAGAAATATTTTCGCACCGAAGGCAGGCTTCTATTTGTTCTCAAGTTAGATCCCCCAGAATGTCACGATGTCCTTCAATTATTAGGGGCATTTTAGTCCATTTTCCATAGAAAACTGAGCAAAAACATCAATGCGTAAATGTTTTTCAACAAAAAGTGCAATGATTTTATATTTTTTGTAGTATTTATATTGCCATTATACAAAACCTTGAAGTTTTAGCTTTTTAATGATGTGCGCCCCATGGCAAACTAAAAACAAAATATTTAGCTTATGTACTAAAATGTTTTAAAAAGTCATAATTAAATAACCAAATTCACGTATTATAGGAGCACACGCACGTCCGCGTGCTAATTCGCGGAGGCAAACGCCCACAACTTTTAATTATGGTTGATAAATATGCAATAAATCAAAGATTGATGGAATGTTTAATAATGCAACTTTATTTTAGCAAAATTTGTACAACTTTTAGCTTCAAGGTAACGAGAAAAATGACAAATTAGCTACTTCCAACAAAAAAACTCGCCAGGCCACATCACTTTTTAAACCCCCAATATACCCCTGGTTTAGAATTCTTTATAAATGTTTGTACATATCTGCTATGACGTCATCGCAGAATGGATTTGTATTTTAAACGTGCGCTTCACTGACTCTTCATAGAGAAGCGTGCAATCCAGCGTTGTATTCTCGATTCAAAATGCGTACTATTTCAGTACCACAGTACAACTCTAATCAGGTTGAGAATTACACCTCGTTCCAGGTTTAATCAGACAATTAATGGTTGCAAAAATTCCCCTCAAAATGCTATCATAAACCGTACCATACCCCGTCGCCCATGCATCCGCCGCCCGATGAGTCGAGAAAATATGGTTGTTATTCAAAGTTTGCCCAGATTATGATGGTGTTTAAAACGCCAATATTTAAGTCCTATACATTAGTAATGTTATTCATAATAAGCCATTTTCTACCCAATATAGGAAATGCAACGGTGTTCGAAAAGTTTGGTATTGCCATAACAGACAGTGTTCACTGTTTTTTGTTTGTTTGTTTGCTTTTTTGAATAATCATTATTTAAGATAAAATCAGGTCGGTGTTGCGGATTTACAATAATCGTACAGGATATTCGTTTATTTCGTTATCTACAGTACATATGCTATGGACAACCGGTGCTGCGGTGGGTCAACAGAGAAATTCATGATCACTCTCGCAAAAAGTGCTCACTTGCTCACTAGGAAATTTGTGATCACTCTTGCCCAAGGTGTTCAATAGCTTAAAGTTTCACGAGCTTTTGGCACTCAGAAGTTCGGAACTTGTAAGCTAGTAAACACTTTTTGTGAGATAATTATAAATTTACCTGTTGACTAAAATAGATTGCAAGACAAATTAATAATACCCTTTAACGATTATCATTAATAATGTTAAACCTATCAAGATTGAGATCATTCACAGGCCTCCCCCTCCATATTTTTTCTATTTATTTGACCGATTACTTTTTATATTTGGCATGATGACAGAGCACCTTAATGTCTACAATTTGGTACGACTATTTTTTTTTTCAAGGTTATCATCCGGGGCTGGGGGGGGGGGGGGGGGGGGGGGGGGGGCTACTTGAAGTTTAATAGGTAAATTGCCGAGACTTCAAAACAATTTTCCTTCAAGTCTCGCACAACTTTTTTGACCAAATTTGCAATACCCGGGTACGCGCTTCTGAAATAACGCATTATTTTGCAAATACATGTCAAACCCCGTAGTTGCTCAAATACGTCATTTTGTGTGCACAGATCCAATGCAAATTGTGTTTCTAGCCAAAATTCATAAATATACTGTTATTTTCTATCTTAAAATCAATTGATTTCATGTTGTTTATGATTGAAATAGTGTCGCCGGTGATTTCTCTCGAAAAAAAGCAACAACAGCAACAACAAACAAAAAGTAGGAAAATGAAGAAATACATTTAAAAAAAATTTAAACAATAGAATAAACAAGAAATTTAAAAAAACAATAGAATACAAAACCAAAAAAAAAATCTTGATACAGATTTTGTTTTTAAATACATTTCATCATAACAATCCCACAAAGTTTTGATTAGTTAACATTTTAGCATTCTTTTTTCTTTTTTTTAACGCGTAAATGAGCATAAGTAATTATTTCATGAAATATTTTGGCGAATACGACTCTTCAGTTTTGTAGATAATGTCGTGGATAACGTGCGTGCTAACTTTCGGCGTGATCGCGAGGTCAACCGTCAAGGCCTTGGAGGAGGGAGGCTGAATCACCCCCCCCCGCCTCCCAGTATAGATAGGTGTCAAATAGCCACAGCTGCTTTTATAGGGGTAAAATACAACAAAAAAAAAAAAAAAAAAAATGAATTTCACCACAAGAGGGCGTTTTTGCAATTCACTAACATAATTAAAACCTAACTGTTTTTTGTACTAAGTTTTACTGTTTAGGAAGGACAATTGACTATATTATAAGCAATAATCATACTTTCTAATTTCCAAGGGATAAACTCATTTGAATTTGTTGTTTAGTGTTGATATTTCGTGTTTTCTATTATTGTGTTGGCGCCATTTTTCATATGAATAGTAACAAAATCAAACGACGAAAAGCGGTATTCCGTTTGGAGTGTTATTTCCATCCCATTTCAAGGGAAAAGCCAATGATAATACTTTAATATTGTTTATAACACGGATTTCAAAATTGACCCAAAATAGGAGTAAGATGGTTTCGCATTCCAATTTTTTTATTTATTTATTTTTTGATATATTGATGTTTCAAATTTCTGTTTTATTCCGAAAGGGACTAAATCCATAAAGATTAGAATTTTAAAAATTCATTAAAAAAAATAATAAATTAGAAATCAGTGATTTACTGAAAATCTCAAAAAAGTGGATTTAGTCCCTTTTGGAATGAAACTCCTCAAATATGTATCAAAATTATTGTGAATAGATTTTAAGAAAAGTCACCAAGTTTGGTGGAAAGAGATTCAGGTGTTTAGAAATGACGTATACAAGTTTGATAGGAGACAACATTGTGACTCCCCGGACTTGATTTGGCTACAGTTAAAGGTGTGTGCATAAACACGATATGCCTTCATAATTGTGTCCTAAAGCTATACACTAGTTTACCTGTATGCATTAAAAAGCCATCAAACCATCCTCTCAGTTTTATGAACTTTATTAAACTTTTTAAATTAGGAAAAGGTGTCGTTAATAAAGAGGAGTCCTCGTATGAGACAGTATGGCAGAGCACCAGATGGTTGTCAAATAAGCGTATTGCAATATGTGAAATAAAAGACAATCAGACTACAGACCCAGCGTGTCTTAAGAAACTTTTGAAGCCAATATGTAAAGGTATGTTGCTATTCTTGTATTTTTTTTCTTTAAAAAAATTACTCTGAATAGAGGTGGTGTAAAGGTGCGATAAATAATTTAATATTTGGCACACGATGTCGGGGTCTATGTTCAATTTCTTTTATAATAGGCTATTACCAAACATATATCGCTTTCCACCAAAAATGTATACCAACTTTTATGAGCTCATATTCAAAACCATACCTGGTTAGAAAAAAAATATCGTGATCTTTTCTTCTTTTTTTTTTTATCTTCATGTAGCTATTACTGGATTTGATCCATCATTCTAAACATCTACTTCATTTACTCGTTTCAGATTTTATAGAAATGTACAGGTAGTCCTTTACCCAATCATATTAATATTCCGATATTTACAAAAGAGGACATTTGTTTTGCAGGAGATACTCGTGAATTTGGTGAGATACACTATCCGATTTTCATCTACGATGTAAGGTAACAATTACTTTACCTTCTTTTTAATTACAGATTTTTCTAGGGAAACGCTCGTTAAATAATTAAACACTTGCCCATAAAGTTTGAATATTATTTTTGTTTTTATATTCTCTAAGGCTATATTTCATACAATTCAACAAAAATATGCTGTAGGTTTTCTCGGCCAGTTTCGTCCTCAATTCAGTCAGTTTCACGAATATTCACTGAATTTCAAGTAATAAATGTTCCCGTAACTTCAACAACGTGTTTTCGCTGGAAGACGGAGGATCTAATCTAGAACGCTAGCATTATGGAGGGCTTTATTTTCAAAATAGCTCAAATCCCAAACCCCTGCATACTGTTAGTACAGGAAAAGTATTGTGTAAAACTCTTATTTGCTAGAAACGGCTGGCAAGCGTTTACATTTCGAGATCACGTGTGCAAACTCGAGGTTCCAAGAGCCTAGCTCCACGTTCTCAAATCTCCAACGCTATTTTAGGGGAAATGTACGTTCTCTTCAAATGTAGAACGCAGGTGCTCAGCCGAGAAGAACGTAGGTGAAGGGTGCTATCTCACTTCGCAGAGACGTCTCCGCGACAGAATAGAAATTTCGTATCCGCGACGGATAAATAGTATTAGAGACGTCTCGGAGACGTGTCCTGAACTTCGGAGACGGATTTTTTTCCCATAAATTGTCGCGGAGACGTCTCGGAGACGTCACCGTGATATTGGAGACGTCTTTAATACTTTTTATCCGTCGCTGAGACGTCTCCGCGAAGTGAGATACCACCCTTAGTTATCAGCCAACCAGCTAGCGCTTTTAATAGGAATGTATACAGGCGAGGTTTAGGGGAAGACAGGCATTTCGCCTTTTGTTAAAAACATAAAGAAACATATTTTGATTTGACTAATCATGAAGGCCGGGCGGTAGGTTATTTTACGTTCTTTTCATATCAGCAATGCTTAAGGTCAGTTGTAATGCACATTAGTGAGCTTTCGCTGGACTACGGGGAGCTTATCTAGAACGTTAGCATAAAAGAGGGCACTATTTTCAAAATGCCTGCAAATCCTCGTTTTCTATCTTCTTCAATAACTTTGAATAAAAGTTTCGAATGGTAACCGCACATGTTCCCTTTGGCTTGTGAGATATTGTAACGTCTATTGTTGCAATTCGAATTCAATCAAAAGGCTACTTTACTGGGGATACCCAGTTCTTTTTTTTTTTTCATACCAAGGTTTTGTTGTGTCAAATGCGTCTATGCGTATAACAGCTGACCTAAAACATTGCTGATATGAAAAGAAATAAACTACCGCCCTGCCATTATGATTAGTCAACTCAAAGTATGCTTCTTTTATGTTTTAGCAAAGGGGGAAATGCCTGTATACATTCCTATTAAAGCCCTCTCTGATTGGCTGGTCATTGAGAACGTAAGTGCACCCCAGATTAACGTTCTAGATTCATCTAGAACGTAATTCCACCCCAACTTAACGTCCTAGATTTGACAACGGGAAACCTTACACCGGTAACTATGGGAAACGCTCGATTTTGCACACGGTTTCTCGAAATTTAAACGCTTTCCCAGTTGTTTCAAGGAAATACCAGTTTCATGACCAGATTCGCCGTACTATCAGTATGCAGGGTTTGGGGTTTTGAGCTCTTTTGAAAATATAGCTCTTCGCCATGCTAACGTTCTAGATAAGGTCCTCCGTAGTCCACCGAAAGCACCCTAATGACACATTTGACCTCGGTATGAAAAAAAAAAAGAACTATGGCCCGAATTCACAAACGTGGTTTAGTTAGTCCATGGTCTAAATCAGGTGGTTTGTGAATACAAAAACTTAGACCATGGTCTAAATCCGTGGTTTAAACAATTGATTTAGACCATGGACTAACTAAACCACGTTTGTGAATTCGGGCCTATGTGTCCACGGTATGACATCCTTTTTATATGCAAGATGACAAAAGCGGGGTTTGCGCATTTGATTGCATTCCGCATACTACATCTTGTCTCTTAAACAGTGCGTCCCAAGAAAGAGTAAACCCAACTTTGAGATCCACACATTAAGATTGCATGTCTAATGTGTTTAATGATTAGGAATAGGTATTTATTTATTTAATTATCATCATGACGAAGAATAATCTCACTTCGCGGTAACTACTTTGAAACTTCTTGAAAACTACTTTGAGACGGATTTGGGCCTACTTTGAGACAGTTTTGAAACTACTTGGAGACGGTTATGAAAACTGTTGCTGAGACATCCCCTTAGTCCCTGAAACGTTTCATGAGTCGCGGAAAGTACTTTGAGAGAGTTTATGAAAATTGTCGCGGAGAGATCTCCGAGACATTTCCGCGACGGAATAAAGTATCGGAGACGTCTTTAATACATTTTATCCGTCGCAGCGACGGAATGAGATACCACAGTATACCAAACTTGTACCTGTTCATGGATGACTGAGCACTTGA
Organism: Paracentrotus lividus; assembly: GCA_940671915.1. Taxonomy (NCBI): domain Eukaryota; kingdom Metazoa; phylum Echinodermata; class Echinoidea; order Camarodonta; family Echinidae; genus Paracentrotus; species Paracentrotus lividus. The sequence goes on along the minus strand of CALNVZ010000174.1, from coordinate 31,365,127 downwards.
ATTTGTAATAACTTTGGTGAAACACACTTTCTTGTCACAAGCAACCCTGGCTTCTGAACATTCATTCATTGTTTTGGTCGGTCCTCCTAGGTATATTCATAATGGATGAAATATTTAAAAAAGACTAATTGATTTCAAGGGTTGCTTTTGCTCAAACTTGGTATATACTATTAGACAATATTTACGATTTTTATAAATCCTAAGTGCTCAGTCATCCGTTGCAACACACTTATTTGTTTGGGATAATTAAATATAGAGTGACTTTTTATTATGAAATAAACATCAAAGTAACATGTCAATAAGACAGATGCTTTCAAAAATAATTTTGTTTTTCTGTGCCGCACTGTATATCAAAGCCCTGTGTACTGATTGAATCTATCTTGCAACAATAGACGTTACAATGTCTCACAAGCCATAGAGTACATGTGCGGTTACCATTGGAAACTTTTATTTAAAGTTATTGAAGAAGATAGAAAACGATGGTTTGCAGGTATTTGAAAAATAGTGCCCTTTTTTTGCTAACGTTCGAGATAAGCTCCTCCGTAGTCCAGCGAAAACACCCTAATATAATAAAGAAAACGTTCAATTCGATAAAGGAAACGTTCAACTTCATTTTCTTTACTTTCGATTTCCTTAAAGAGTCGATCAAACCAAAAATGTCAAAAAGCGTAATTAATTTCGTGTCAGCGAGAATTTGTGCCTGGTTTTGATAATAAAATTCACCAGTGGATATTTCAAATCAACACGTTTTCATTCAAATTCATACTACGAGTAGCTATATATACAGCTAGGATATCAGGCCTTTATATCATTCCATTCTGATAATAGCGTAGAGGGTAGAAATTGATTACTAGGGAACTTGCATTTTCCATTCTAACTCTTCATCGTCCCAGTTACAATAATGAATATTAAAACAAAGGCTTACAAAATAATTAAAAAAAAAATTAGGACAAACATGACAACTTAATTCACTTAAAATGTTATAACATCAAATCTGTAGTTCTATTATCTTACACAATAATTTGATATGCAAGTTTAAATTTTAGGCAGGTCCCTAAATTAAAGTATAGGCACAGGCAAAAGAATGAGCTAAAAACTTGAAACGGTTGCGCACATGTATTTGAGTTAATGGAGAAAGAAAATGGCCGAGAAAACCTATACTATCGAGAAAAAAACGGGATGACCAACAATTCGAAGAAATTTACACAAATCATTTCCCAAACTACAAGTAGTTTCAAAAAAGTTATTTGATCAAGAGGGGGAGGGTCTAACACACAGTTTTGATATATGTTCTGCTATTTAATAATAATAGTGATAATGATAAGAATAAATGATACAAAATGAGAAAACTGCTGAAACTGCTTATCCTATAAAGGAGAGCTAATGGTGTAAAATGAAGTCAAAAGGAGCCTGAGCTTTCGATCCTAGCAGAATCTTCGTCAGAGACAAAATGACACAGAAAAGTAGGGAACAAACAAGGATATAGAGTAAGACAGAGAAAAGCTACACCTAAGTGGCAAGCCAAGAGGGAGAGAACAAAAAGGGGGATGTAAAAGGTGTGAAGAAGCTAGCCAATCAAAAAGCAAGAGGAGGTGTGATCAAACAGCAAACTGGAACAAAAGGGAGATGATAAGCTGGGAGAGGGAGGAGAGAGTAAACAAAGAAGGGATTAGAGTGGAGGCTAAGGGGCTGAAAAGAATGAAAGAAAAGAGAAAAAGCCAAGGGACCTACAAGAAGAGTAAGGGGGGGGATAAATAAATAAGTAAAACAGGTAAAAGAACAAGGGGAAGACATGAAAACAAAACAAAAAACAAAAAACAAAAGAGAAGTGTGAGCCAAACCTGTAAGAGAGAAAAGAGAAAGAAGAATTGATAAGAGAAACAGAATGTATTAGTCAAATAAAACAAACACCTGCAAATGAACTTAACTAAGCTAAAAAGGAAAGGGGAAAAAAACAGATATCAAGAAAGAAATGTGAGAAAAAAGAGGTTAGTCATTAGCGCTGCCTGATGTTTGAGACCGTGAGGTTAATGGTGCGAAGACGTCTCATCCAGAACTTCTCTCTGCTGAAACGGACAGAATCAGGACGGGTACCTAAAAATTCAATGCCCTGTAGAGACATGTCAGAGATGAGTGGCTAGGAAGGTTGAAATGGTTCCAACTGGGGTGTCAAGCTTGGTGGTGGTGACAGTGGATCTGTGCCCATAGAAGCGTCTTTTGAGAGTGGTCTTGGTTTCCACCTACATACTGCGATCTTACAAACTCTGCAAGTGATAAGATATATAACATTAGAAGTGGTGCAGGTGATGTTCCCTTTGGTGTGATGAGATCTGCTAGTGGAGGTACTCTGGAAAGTATCGCCTTCGTGATGTTGTATATTGCAAATGATGCATCTGTTGGAATTGAGGTTGATCAATAACCCACACCTTTATTGATCACCTCAATTCTTTCCACAGGACCATCAAATTCACCTCTGATTTTTCCCACCAGGACGGCCAACTTCCTCGATGTCACGTCAAGAAAGAGACGAAACGCGCATCACCACTACTCTCTACACCAAACCAACAGATACCCACCAGTACCTCCACTCTTCTAGCTGCCATCCGCCGTCACTGCAAAACCAGCATCTCCCTTATAGTCAAGCCCTCAGACTCCGCCTGTATCTGCTCTGGACGATTCTGACTTTCTTCCCATGCTAGGAACCTGAAGAATCATCTTGTGACCAGAGGAAATAGTGCTAAGGACAGTCCAACAAGCATTAACAAAGTTTGTTCTCTCCCCTAGATGCTTCCTAGCCACTCCATCTCTGACATGTCTTCTACAGGGCATTGGCATTTTTAGGTACCTGTCCTGATTTCTGTCCGTTTCAGCAGAGAGAAGTTCTGGATGAGAGCGTCTTCGCACCATTCAACCTCACGGTCTCAACATTCAGGAGGGTAATGACTAACCTCTTTTTTTCACATTTTCTTTCTTGATATCTGTTTTTCCCCCTTTCCTTTTTAGCTTAGTTAAGTTCTATTTGCAGGTGTTTGTTTTATTTGACTAATACATTCTGTTTCTCTTATCAATTCTTCTTCTCTTTTTCTCCTTACAGGTTGGCTCACACCTTCTCTTTTGTTTTTGTTTTTTGTTTTGTTTTCATGTCTTCCCCTTGTCTTTTACCTGTTTTTACTTATTTATTTATTCCCCCCCCCCTTACTTCTTTCTTGTAGGTCTAAAACACACAGGTCTACTAGGTGTTTTTTTTCCCTGGTTTTTCTCTTTTCTTTCATTCTTTTCAGCCCCTTAGCCTTCCATCTAATCCCTTCTTTGTTTACTCTCTCCTCCCTCTCCCAGCTTATCATCTCCCTTTTGTTCCAGTTTGCTATTTGATCACACCTCCTCTTGCTTTTTGATTGGCTGGCTTCTTCACACCTTTTACATCCCCCTTTTTGTTCTTTCCCTCTTGGCTTGCCACTTAGGTGTAGCTTTTCTCTGTCTTTCTCTATATCCTTGTTTGTTCCCTACTTTTCTGTGTCATTTTGTCTCTGACGAAGATTCTGCTAGGAGCGAAAGCTCAGGCTCCTTTTGACTTCAAGAATAAATGATGTCATCATTATTATTATTATTTGATGGTAATGATGATGAAGAAGATGATGATAACAATAATGATAGTAATGATAATAATAATGATAATAATATTAATAATAACAATTATAACATAATAATAACAACAATAATGATAATAATAATAATAATAACAAAATTAAAAAAAATAAATTAATAATGATAATGATAATAATAATAATAATAATAATAATAATAATAATAAAAATAATAATGATAATAATAATTAATATGTCAAAGTGTAGGGGTCATGCCATTGCACTGAGAAAGCAAGGACCGTGGGTTCGATTCCCGGCATGACACTTACGTCCTAGGGCATGGGCGTTTTGTCTCCCCACCCAGGTGCAAATTGGGTACCCGGTAGGAATGGAACGAGTGCGCCTTAAAGGCTGCCGTGTATCTGAATGATCCCTTTGGGATTGGACAGGTGTCAGAAAGACTAACAAGCATCCGATGACCGGGGTAATAATAATTGTAAAGCGCTTAGAGATGAATTTGTTTCATATTAGGCGCTATATAAGAAGCTCATATTATTATTATTATTATTATAACAATTATAATAATATCATCATCTTGGCGTGGTTTTGAAGTTTGGGCTAACTTTTAATAATTTTAATTTTCGTTTAATTCACATGTGGTCATGATGAAGAAAGCATGAGAGAAACAATGACTATGAGAAATCCATTTCAGAATGTGCTGGTGCGGTGAATAGAAACATTTGTGAGTATTGATTTGTTTATATTCAGTTGTATGATAGGCATAGTACCGAAGGTGAAAAGATGTGCATGAGTGAAAACGCGTTACAAAAAATATCATTTCCAAAAATTACAAGAGTCATTATGGCGGGGTCACGTATGTTCATAGCGGCGAGACTGAGCGGGTCGCCATGTTTAAAAGAATCAATGCACCTGAACAATGCCATGAACAACTGAACAATGCCATTACATGAACAATGCCGCACGCGCACGCCTAACCCTAATGAATATTCATGAAGCATAGTCCCACGCTATGTATTTTGTGTATGTACTTAAACGACGATTTACAAGAAAGCACACAAAATACATCTTTGCCAAATATCACAGAAACATCGTCGATATACTTTTAAATAAGATACAAGATACAAGATAGCCACAGAAATTCAGAGACGACGACGAAGTGGGTTGAAAGTTAGAAGTTCCAAAAAATCAAATTATGATAGTAGGCTTGCTTCAATTACGTAAATTATCAAATTAGTTTGTAATTGCCTTTGGAGCTTGATTACCTAAATTGTTTATATCGATGGAAGATTAAAGGGAAAAAGTCACCAAATTCGTAAGAAGAACATTTTAAATCCCATTAGATATTTTACTAATTTTTTTTTTTTTTAATCAGCCTTGGAGTGAGACAACCTCGCATGACCTTGTTAGCATAATGATACATTGTCCCACATGATGTATTTTGTGTATGTAATTAAACGACGATTTACAAAAAAGCACACAAAATACATCTTTACCAAATATCACAGCAACACCGCATTATACTATCACATTAGATCCAAGATACAAGATAGTCAGATAAATTCATAGAAGCCGACAAATTGATGAAAGTTAAAATCAAATTATGATAGTAGCCTTGCTTCAATTACGTTAATCATGAAATGAGTTTTTAATTGCCTTTGGAGCCTGATCACCAAAATTGTTTATTCAGATGGAAATTTTAGGAGATAACATGACCAAATGCGTAAGTAGCACATTTTAAATCTCAATGGATATTTTACTGGGAGTTTTAAGAAATTTTTCAACCTTGGAGAAAGACAAAAAGAGAAAACATACGTGGGGTCTGCTAAAAAAGCTTTCGGATTTATTGGTATTGAGAGGGATGGCGATATTTTTTAATTTGTATTTGCTAACCTCTTTGTCAGTTGGAATCAAATTGAGTAGGCCTACAAGAAACCAATATACACCAGTGGTCAAAAGTTTGAGTACACCTGCTATCAGCTATGTCCAGATCGTTTTAGATCATTTTAAGAGCACGAATTTCAGTCCAAATGTTGTTTGAGTACAAGAAATACAATATGCAAACAATATATTCAATAAATATAAAATCATGCCTATTTAGAATTCAGAAATTGGTCAAAATATACAAAAAATGCAAAAACACGATATTATACTATTTTATTCAATTTTCAAGAAATGGGATCTCTATCAATAACAATCTTATCAATGTGAAATTTTGCAAGGATGCTGAGGCATATGTAAAGTATAGCTCTGGAACGTTTGAAAGTATTTTGAAATGCTTATTTCTAAATTATTGTTATTTATGCAAATTAGGTATCTATGTTTACATATTCAATAAAAATTTATCAAAAAACATTTTTATGAAGCCCATTCATTCCTCTTTTAAAAGTTCCTTAGTATAGTAATCAGTAACATTGTGTTAGCTTTATAATATTCCCTTTAAATGTTGTCTATCTACGAAGCTGCGTTATTTTCAATTCAGAATATTGCATCGAATACTTGGGGTCAACAAACACCTTCATGCTATTGGTATAGCAGATTCTAATTTGTGTACATTTTGCTTATCATCCGTTGAAACTATTTCACATTTGTTTTGGGAATGTAATGTTACGCATCAATTCATTCAAGATTTGCAATCTAATGTTCTTAACAACGAAGTCGTCTTCGATAGAAACACATTTCTTTTCGGCTTCCCAGATGGTAGACAATCTAGCTTAAATTTTGTTATATTATACGCTAAATACTTTATATTCAATACCAAAAGCAAACAGGAACGACTTTCTTTAAACTCTTTTCAAAATATGCTTAGACTTGTTAAAGAAATTGAACGGGTTCTTTACACTAAGAATAATAAGTTTGTGGTTTGGCTAGACAGATGGAGACTTGTACAAATGATGTAATAATTTTGTTGATATTTGTTTGTTTAAATTCAAATATTATCACAACTTGTTATATGTATAAATATGTTGCTCTGGAATGATTGAATAAAATCTTTCGTTGAAGGAAAGAAAAAAAAAAAAAACATTGTGTTAGAAAGATTAAGATTTCAATTGAAATATTGTGTATTATTTTGTTTTACAACTTTCTTTTGTCTTGTATTGTTCTTATTATAATGCATTCTTACATATTTTGAGTCTTTTTTGTTTCAAAAATGTAAGCAAAATTTAATATTATGTTTTATTTAGGCCTGGCCTGAACTAATACAATGTTGTTTAGCCTAACAATACAGTGTACAGTAATTATTAAAACAATACCTTCACACACCTGAAAGGAAAAAGTCTTCAAAATGCAAATGTGGGATTGGAAGTGGTTGTGCAGCAGTCGTGGATAGTGTACCGTTGGTTAAACTGGTTCTTAAACCTCACCCATTCAGAATAGGATTAATTTAGTCCTTATATGAAGTGTTACTACTAAGAAACCAATGTTAGGATATATAAACACAAAGCAAAAAGAAAGTTCCCCCTATTTCAGATATCAATATTTTTTAAACCAGGAGAAATTAAAAAAAATCTAATTATATGTCCATGTAGGGAATTTAATTAGCCACAATGGGAGCGAATTTTAGGAAAAATCATCAAGTCATGCTTCAGTGAGCAATGGTTGAATGCAAAAGTGTCATTTTTTGAAGTTCACAAGGCTAAAATGGCAACTTTGATTCAATGATAACAGACCCATTTTCAGATTTTAAACATTTAACACGTCAGAATGTATGCAAAACGTGCATCCCAATATACGGAAACGAAATTTGCGCCAAATTTCACGGTTGAGTGAGCATGCAGCAAAATTTGGCCAAACTGCAATTTTTACTTCTTTGCCATGATATATTCGATAAAATATGATGGAATTCCTGGTTTGGAAGTGTATGTAACCAATATTCATTCATTCACGGTTGAATGAACCCATCAAGCAACCAAAAAATAAGCCATTTCAGAATTACGAAGAGTCATAGCAGTAATGCACTCGAAAGCATCTCAATAACATTTTTGGGGTTTTATTCATATTCTTTGGAGACGTGTCAATGATCCTATTGCATTTATTTACAAATTCATGCTTCAGTGAGCACGTGAGACTGGAAAAGCCCTTTTCTCGCGTATGGACTAAAATGCAAATTCTTACTTTTATTGAATATAACAATTCTTTTTGGGGAGTACTTTTGATTTTATTTTCACAAAAATCCCGATGTTTCACGCCTCAGTAGGCACAAGATACAAGAAAATCATGCAAATGAGAGGAAAGCTTCGGGTTTTTTCATGGTTCAGTGACTTTTCGAATACGCAATTTGAATCAAGATCATGTTAGTTGGAGATCAGTTGAAGCTGTGTTCCAAGTTTCGTGACATAACTCACGATAAAATTAACAATAATCATCTATGAAATTGGCCGAATTTCATTTTGTCAGGTATTGATTTCCTCCTCCATTGACCTTATGTACAGAGGTTTAACAAAAGTTTAACAAAAGTGAAATTTGGCCTATTTTCCCTTACAAAAATATCGTGTGGTACCACACAACGGTACCATACAAAATACCACAGGATTTTCCTATGGTTTTTTGGCACAAATACCACACAAAAATACCATAACAGATACCGAACTACAGCCGAAAACCATAGATTCCTATGTTTTGGCACAAATACCACACAAAAAACCAACAGAAGTACCCATAACAGCCAAAATACACAACGGAACCTATGGTTTTTGCCACATACCACACAAAACCAACCAGAAAGGACCGAATAACAGCCAAAATACCATAGGATTGCTTATGTTTTGCCACAAATACCACAAAAATACCATAACCAGAAGTAACCGATCACAGCCAAAATACCATAGGATTTCATATGGTTTTTTGGCACAAATACCACACAAAATACCATACAGCATATGGTTTTTTGGCACAATACCACACAAAATACCATACAGAAATACCATACAGCCAAAATACCATAGGATTTCCTATGGTTTTTTGGCACAAATACCACACAAAAT
>CALNVZ010000174.1:31339142-31354580 GCA_940671915.1 Paracentrotus lividus | reverse complement strand
AAACAAATAACAATACAATGATTTAACGATTTAACTATGTCTTCAGGTCGTATTTTGTGGAATATGTTTTATTTGTTCCAACCTTATATTTTAAAAATTGTCATTAGTTTCTGCATAATAAATTATGTGAAATAGATCATTCTATTTCGAATTTTGGGTATACAAATATTTAGGAAGCCTTATTCCGTTCAAGTCTATAATAATTCCCATTCCGGGGTCTCCGTTGTCCCCCAACCCCTGACCGTCATCACATGAAATCGCAGCCCCTGATGGTAGGGGAGACCGGGACAATAATTGTAACACGGGGCGATTGTAACAGAGACTCCAATACATGTCGTATTTGTGCCATACATGTGGTATTTGTGTAAAAAAAAAAATACAGCAATATCAAACATATGGTATTTGTGCCAAGAAACCATACATATGGTATTTGTGCCAAGAAACCATACATATGGTATTTGTGCCAAAAACCATACAGCAATACCATACATATGGTATTTGTGCCAAAAAACCATACAGCAATACCATACATATGGTATTTGTGCAAAAAAAAACCATACAAAAATACCATACATATGGTATTTGTGCCAAAAAACCATACAGCAATACTATACATATGGTATTGTTGCCAAGAAACATACAGAAATACACATACAATTGGTATTTGTTGCTAAAAAACCATACAGAAATACATTCATATGCTATTTGTGCCAAAAAACCATACAGCAGAGTACCATACATTATGGTATTAGCTGCAAGAAACCATACCATATGGTATTTGTGCCAAAACCTTACAGCAATTACCATAATATGGTATTTGTGCCAAAAAAACCATAACAGCAATTACCATACATATGAGTATTTGTGCATAAAAAAAAAAAACATACAGAAATACCATACCTATGGTATTTGCTGCCAAAAAACCATACAGCAAATACTATAACATATGGTTATTTGTGCCAAAACCATACCAGAAATACTCCTAGCATATGGTATTTGTGCCAAGAAACCATACATATGGTATTTGTGCCAAGAAACCATGCCTATGGTATTTGTGCCAAAAACCATACAACAATAACATACATATGGTATTTGTGCCAAAAAATCATACAGCAATACCATACATATGGTATTTGTGCCAAAAAACCATACAGAAATATCATAGTCATATGATATTTGTGCAAAAAAAAACATACAGCAATACCATACATATGGTATTTGTGCCAAAAAAAACATACAGAAATATCATACATATGGTATTTGTGCCAAAAAACCATACAAAAATATACCATACATATGGTATTTGTGCCAAAAACCATACAGCAATACCATACATATGGTATTTGTGCCAAATACCACAGCACTGCTGTATGGTATTCTTATAGTACCCTTTTCCTGTGTGGTATTTCCCTATGGTATTTCTATGGTATTTTATTGTACCATAGAAATACCATAGGAATACCACAGGACATTCAGAAATACCATATGAATACCACAGGACATTCAGAAATACCATAGGAATACCACAGGACATTTTTGTAAGGGTTAATTGTCAGTTTTTGTCCATTTGGCTGTGAATTATTTTATGAAACTTTGCACAAAGCTTCAACTGGTCTCCAACTAACAGGATCTTTACTCAAATTATGTATTCGAAAAGTCACTGAACCATGACGAAGCCCCAAACTTTCTTCTTATTTTCATGATTTTCTTGTATCTTGAGCCCACTGAGGCGTGAAACATCGGGATTTTTTATGAAAATAAAATCAAAAGTACTCTCAAAAAGAATTGGTATATTCCATAAAAGTAAGAATTTGAATTTTAGTCCGGAGTGAGAAAGGGCTTTTACAGTCTCACGTGCTCACTGAAGCATGAATTTGTAAATAACTGCCATAGAATCATTGACACTTGTCCAGAGAATATAAATGAAACCCCAAAAACGTTAATGAGATGCTTTCTAGTGAATGAAATTACTGAAATGACTCTTTGTAATTCTAAAATGGCCTATTTTTTGGTTGCTTGATGGGTTCATTCAACCGTGAATGAATGGATATTGGTTACATACACTTCCAAAACAGGAATTCCATCATATTTGATCGAATATACCATGGCAAAGAAGTAAAAATCGCAGTTTGGGCAATTTTTGCTGCATGCTCACTCAACCATGAAATTTGACGCAAATTTCGTTTCCGTATATTGGGAAGCACGTTTTGCATACATTCTGTTGTGTAAAATGTTTAAAATCTGAAAATGGGTCCGTTATCATTGAATCAAAGTTGCCATTTTAGGCTTGCGAACTTCAATAAATGACATTTTTTAATTCAACCATTGCTCACTGAAGCATGACTTGATGATTTTTCCTAAAATTATTTCCCTTTGTGGCTAATTAAATTTCCTACGTGGACATATAATTAGATTTTTTTAATTTCTCCTGGTTAAAAAAATATTGATATCTGAAATAGGGGGAACTTTCTTTTTGTGTTGTGTTTAATTAGGTAGGTTGCACACTATTTAACCCTATCAAGACCAAGAGGGGGCACAATGTGCCCCCCTACCAAACTTTTATACGCCATTTCTATACACTTGGATCTTTTTCCACCAAACTTGGTGACTTTTCCTAAAATTTATTCACGAACATTTTGATACATATTTTGTGGGGGTATGATGTTCCGTGTTGCCATGGCAACCAAAAATTGGTAACCACGTTTCTCCATTTTTGGATAATTTATGATATCCATTGTTTTAAACAATATTATGGAGGTTTCTTTATTCAAATTGAATTGGAATAACATTCTAAACTGAATACCACTCTTATCCTTTTGTTTTTATTACATTTCCTGTGCGAAATGGCGCCAAAACAATAGATATAAAAGAAAATATTGAAATATCATTCTTTTCACATTTCTAATCTTTTGAATTAGTCTATCCCTTGAAATTCACAGAATATGATTATTTCTTATTGTATAATCACTTTGCATACCTAAACAGTGAAAATTAGTACAAAAACTATTAAAATTAGATTATTTTAGTTAATTACCTGAAGCGCCCTCTAGTGGCAAAATTGCATTTTTCTAATTTCAGAGAATAAAGCGCCCCCATTTGGCAACTTTGGACATTTTAAATAGATGAATAAACAATGAATGAATCATAAAACATATTTGAACCAATCTCAATCATCAAACTGTGATTTTAGAGAGTCAAAATGATTTAATTCGAATTTGTGCATTTTTCTATGTATTTCTTTATTTAATTGTAAATAGCGCCCCCATATGGTGATCTTGAGAAATTTTTGTTGTACCAAGTTGTAAAGCTTGAGTTGCTCTATCGTCATGCTAAATATGAAAGTGATCGGTCAAATAATGAAAAAATTACCCCCCTTGGGCCTATGAACCATCAAAATACCTTGGTCTTGATAGGGTTAAATTTTGCCTATTTGTGCACTGAATGAATTTTCTCACTTTTCTCATTGTTCTATACCAGTTTCATTGTGTCTTGGGCTTTAGTCTCATCTTGGTTGTCTTTAAAAAAATCAATATATATTTCTAAAACATAAAAAGACTAAAAAAATGTAAGAAATACATTATAAAAACAACAATAGAAGACAAAGGAAAATAATAAAACAAAAGAATACACCATAATTCAAATAAAATCTTAATATTTTCAAGACAATTTTGTTGATTACTATACTAAGCAACTTTTAAAAACAGATAGGGCTTCATTACAATGTTTTTTGATAAATAATTAATAAATATGTAAAAATAGACATCTAATTTGCATAAATAACAATAATTGAGACATTATCATTCCAAAGTACTTTCAAATGGTTTATGGCTATATTTTACACGTTCCTCGACATCCTTGCAAAATTTCACATTGATAGGATTGTTATTGACAGAGATATCCCATTTCTTCAAAAATCGAATAAATTAGTGCAATATCATGTTTTTGCACCTTTTGTATATTTTAACCAATTTCTAAATTCTAAAGAGGCGTGATGTGATGTTTATTGAATATAAAGTTTGCACAATGTGTTTCTTGTACTCTAACAAAGTTTGGACATAAAATTATTGCACTTAAAATCAATCAAAATGATCTGAACATACTTGACGTCAGGTGTACTCAAACTTTTGACCACTAGTGTATCACTATGATATCCTATAATATTTTGAAGAAATTACTTCATATAAGATACATGATAGAAACACCTTATACTGTTGTTTATTGAATATCAAACATGACTATCCAAATATAAAACACCATTTATCATTGTATATTATTGCAGCCATGTATCCTATCCTGGTCTTAACTCACGTAGCACGTCAATCACAGGCTGGCAAGCAGAGTATCATCAGACGGCTTAACAAAGAGACGAATATCCCAATCGATCACATTCTTGACTTTCAGCATGATGAGAACAAAAATAGTGACCTGACAGAAGATGAGATTGAAGCGCTTCTAGATATATTACGTAAGTGTGTTGATAACGTCACAGATAACACAGTAATAAAACAAACTAAGCTGAGGAAAAAAGTTTCGAAGGAGGCAAAAGTTTCATGGAAGCGCGGAAGTACAAAGCTCGGCATTTTACGAACACTGTCTAATAAATCGGATCCTCAGGAGAGTGACTCACGAGAACAAATCTCAAAACAAGAAATATCTTGAAATTTTCAGAGATTTTTTCCCCTCTAAACGTCACATAACAGAAGACAAGTAATTGTGCCAAAGGGGATTCCGAAATTGAACTAAGTTGTTAGTAGACTAAATAAGTTTAGTCAATGTAGTATCAGAAAATCCGAGATTGGGACCAACTGCTGTTAGACCAATCGGATATGAACAGTGACAAAATCCTTGAAAACGATGTCTCACTTTACTCGTTTAAGGGCCTGTCCCACAGGCGGCGATCGTTGTGGCGACAACCTGATAATTTCATAATTATAAGGAGTTTGTCTTTCAAAAGGCGATTATAAACCCAGGTACGACTTTATCTAAGCTAGGCTACAACAACAACTTGCCACCACACTCACAACAGCAAGATCGCCAGTTGTCGCAACAACGATCGCCTCCTGTGGGACAGCCCCTTTAGGTGGTCTTGTGCCACAACGAATATAGTTTTCCAAATAGATTACTTCATTGAGAATAATTAGTGTATTGTGATCGGAAAGAAACAACATAGGGAGACCGGGGACAATATTGTAACATGGGGGAATTGTAACAGAGGCTTCCATTCCTAGCAGAAACTTAACCTGTGTACAGAGCATGTAAATTTCATCGCTCCACATGCTGTTTGAGTGTAAACAGTTTTAACGGTTATTTGAACTTTTTACTGCAAAAAAAAAAAGTTTTTTGAGCAGGAAAGTAATATCTCACACTACACAATGTTTTTCTCTTGGACAAATATGTGGTTGAGCTATGGCTATCATTTTTATTTATTTAGAAATTATATTCTTAGGCCTGTATTTTGCTAAAGTTTCAAAGATGAATACATGAGCTAAGATAGGAAAAAAATCTCTCCAAATATGGTCGCCCACCTCAGGTGCAAATGTACCAATAGGGTTAACTAAGAACGTTTGCCCCGTACCTAGACCCTGGACAATGTCGCGCGCTGCCAGAGCCCGTACAGAGCACGTACACTGCTGCAATAACCATATGCCATGCTTATACAATGATATAGGAAGTGGAAAATATAATGTAACTTGAATCAAACATTGTCATGTTTTATTATAATTAGCTTATGTGGTTAATGTTGTTTTAATCTTGGATCTGTCAAGTGCATAGCTTTGATAAAGAAAAACAAAATGTTACAATTTCATTTGTCACGATTGCCCCATACGTGTGTTGCAATTGACCCGGGTGTAGGGGCAATTGTAACACTCGACCACTTGTTTTTAAATGATAATGGCTTCAAAATAAATAGTTTTACTTAACCCAAACCTAATCATATGTCGAGCTAAGATATCCAAATTTCGTTTCACTTAGTTTTAAGCAAGTATTTAGCTATAATAAAGTTGATAAGTCAAAGTTGGAAAAAAAGTGTAATTGTGCCCGGTCCCCCTACTTTATGTCAAAATGTCAACAATAAAAATGTTTTGAATGAATAAATGTCCATGTACATAGCATTATGACTGTATTTTATTATTTGTTTTTATTTTTTTATTTTGTCTGTTTGTTTGCTTACTTGTTTGTTTGTTTGTTTGTTTTTTTGTTTTGTTTTGTTTTGTTTTGTTTTGTTTTGTTTTTTTTTTGGGGGGGGGTATTTGTTTATATACTAGCCTCACTTGTCAAAATTAATGTAGAATATCTGATATTCGTCCTTTTTTAATCACATTTTCCAAATTTTTATTACATTTTGCTGGAGAATTTTGGCACGCAAAACGGCTAAAAGATTTGTTTTTCTTCTGTTGGTGATGTTTTTGCATTATTTGTGATGGTTCCATTAATCATTTGCTAGGCAAGTGAGGGTATATAAATTTACGCAGCTAGGAAACATGAGGTCGGATATATCTAAAACTTAAGCTATATTTTTTGCTTTGTTCTACATTTTGTACCTTCTTCTATTTTTAATAATGATTTGAATACCATGTATGAAAGGACTGGATATTGTATGTTTTTACTAGATTTTTTTTTTAAAGTATGGATCTGCAGGGGTGGGAATATTAATAAAATATGTCTGAATAGTGTGTATTGCTTCGGAACCGGGCATACAATTCATTTTGAATAGCATCCCGCATTTAATTATTTTATCACCTTAGTGTAGAAGCATTAAATATTAAAAAAAAAACATATTTCAAATTACAATTGTCTTGCTGCAAGGATCATTATGGTTTAAGATATGTTGTTTGGCAACATTTCAGCGTGATGATGTGTAAAATGCAATTTAAAATCGGTATGTACCTTCTTCTATTTTTAATAATGATTTGAATACCATGTATGAAAGGACTGGATATTGTATGTTTTCACTAGATTTTTTTTTTAAAGTATGGATCTGCAGGGGTGGGAATATTAATAAAATATGTCTGAATAGTGTGTATTGCTTCGGAACCGGGCATACAATTCATTTTGAATAGCATCCCGCATTTAATTATTTTATCGCCTTAGTGTAGAAGCATTAAATATTTAAAAAAAAACATATTTCAAATTACAATTGTCTTGCTGCAAGGATCATTATGGTTTAAGATGTGTTGTTTGGCAACATTTCAGCGTGATGATGTGTAAAATGCAATTTAAAATCGGTATGCGTTATATAATTCAATCATTATTAATACATTATAGGTCTATACAGTAGGTCCCAAATAAAAATAACTCAACTTTGAGAGCCTCATATTAAAATTGTATAACGCATGTGTCATTAATTTGTTATAAATATCATGAAAAAGAGTCATTTTTTATAATTATCATTGCACCATTTCAGCGTGATGATGTGTAAAATGCAATTTAAAATCGGTATGCGTTATATAATCCAATCATTTTCTTCTCGAGTCATTTCTGTCATTTTTATATTTGACTGTATCCTTTTATATGTTTACATTTGAAAGATCATAATGTATATTCTATAATTATTACAATAGGTTTTAGTGGAATATGTACATTATAGGTCTATACAGTGCGTCCCAAATAAAAGTAAACCCAACTTTGAGAGCCTCATATTAAAATTGTATAACTTATGTGTCATTTATTATCATGACAAAGTGTCCATTTTTATAATTATCATGGCACCATTTCAGCGTGATGATGTGTAAAATGCAATTTAAAATCTGTATGCGTTATATAATTCAATTTTTTCTTCTAGTCATTTCTGTCAGTTTTATGTTTGACTGTATCCTTTTATAAAATTTATATTTGAAAGATCTTAATGTATATTTTATAATCATTTCAATAGGTTTTAGTGGAATATGTACATTATAGGTCTATACAGTGCGTCCCAATTAAAAGTAAACCCAACTTTGAGAGCCTCGTATTAAAATTGTATAACTTGTGTGTCATTAGTTTTTGTAATTGTCATGACAAAGAGTCATTTTTATAATTATCATGGCAACATTTCAGCGTGATGATGTGTAAAATGCAATTAAAAATCTGTATGCCTTATATGATTCAATCTTTTTCTTCTCGAGTCATATACTTTTTTTAAGTTATTGGCATATGAAATTGTCATTTCACATATCTGCATTTTATACTACTTTTACAATACAAAGTCTATTAATAATAATAATAATAATACCGGTTTCTTATAAAGCGCTTTACCTGTTAAGACCAAAGCGTTTACAGTATATTATTACCCCGGTCATTGCATTCATTTTTCGATCCCGCACTTTACAGTGCACAATCTCCACTCCCTGGGGAGCATTCCAGCCGGTCGCCTGTTAGGCGCACACAAGCTAAAGCGAACCACATAGCATTCGCAATCCTACCGGGTACCCATTTTTATCACCTCGGGTGGGGTCAAGCATGTAGATAAAATGCCTTGCTCAAGGGACATATTAAAGTGTCGGTGCGGGAATCGAACCCACGGTCTTTGCAATGACAGTCCAGTGGTGAGACCACTAGACCACGACACAGGGGGTATCTCACTGGTTGCGAAGCCAGGCGAATTTACAGTGTGTTATATATAGAGAGGATCTACCAACGTTCTTTTGTGCTGCTTTGTTAGACAAGCATAAAGGGGTTATCTCGTTGTATCAAAATGGCATGTTTTCTTTAGCGATGCTTTGTAAGCCAAGCTCAAAGGGGTTATCTCGTTGTATAAGAATTGCATATTTTCTTTTGTGCTGCTTAGTTAGGCAAGCTCAATAGGGTTATCTAACTGTATCAACATGGCATGGTTTCTTTTGTACTGCCTTGTTAGGCAAGCACAAAGGGGTTGTACTGAATGATCATGGCATGTTTTATTTTGTAGGCCTACTGCCTTGTTAGGCAAGTACAGGTGGGTTATATTGTATGAGATTGGCATGTTTTTCTTTGTACTGCTTTTTTATGCAACAATCACAAAGCAGGGGCCGTGGAGCGTTTTTGAAAGTAGAGGAGCTGAGCGCGAAGGGGGGGGGGGGGGGGCTGAAGAGATTAAAAATGACAAATGCATGGTCATTTTTCAATTTTGTACACGTGTGCTGAGAATCGAAGTGGGGGCTGAAGCCCCCCCCCAGCACCCCGGCTCCACAGCCCCCTCGAAGGGGGTAATTTCACTGAATTGTGAACACATATCAATGAAACGAGTCATTTTTTGCTTCGTTTTGGTGCGTGTAGGTACGTGGGTGCGTGTGTGTGTGTGTGTGACTGCACATTATTATAGCCAAAAGTGAGATATTGATCGTCAGTTATGCAGTCATGGGTGCAGAAAGGCAAAAAACAAAATGATAACAATAATATGGAATGATAATAGTAATGATAATTGAAAAAGAAAATGACTACCAGCTCAATTACCCCCAACGCCCAGCCACGCCCGAAGTGAAATCTGAGTGTTTTATTTGCGTTTATTGTTAATGACAATACCAAACAAACATGATCAAAGGCACTCATTATACGCTGGATTATTATTATTATTTTCAAACATATTTTTAGAAATTATATTTTTTTCATCGAGTAATTCTTATCCGATTCAAATTTATGTTGACCCTTTCCATGTATATTTTTTTAATATCAGTAAACCTATTTATATGTAGGCCCTCTTTATTCAACCATTTTTACACAGAATTATGCACTTGCAACCTGCCTTTGACATAAATAAATTCGCCTAGAAATTTTGAACATGTTCAAAACTTTTTGGCGAATTATTTTCAATGGAAAATCCCGGCTTATCGGAAGGAATGTGTTTAAACCAAAACAATCTCTTCCTGCGCCAATGCAAGATAAAAAGAATTCCTGTATTTCGACTCCATTTGAAAAGTGTATAGTTCTTTTTGGGACGCACTGTATAAGCGTTTTGAACAGCTATCATTAAACATTATGAATTAAAGAAAAAAATAAATCCCTTTGCTAGTTTTACCGCCTTTTTCTTTCATTTACTTTCATTTTTCAAAAAAAAAAGAAAAAAAAAAGGGACCGCTATAAAACAAAATATCTAAGAATCCTAAAAGTATTGAGGTTCTTTATTTCGATCCTGTTAGGTATTCTTTTTTTTTTTTTCTTTTCTAAATAAACATTGGCACATTTCATTGTACTGCATTAACATAATAACGGATCGACCGTTTTTTTTTTCCAACTTAAAAGCGAACGGTCGACTACCCACTTTATGCCACCCCCCCCCCCCCCCCTTTGGCGCCACTCATAAAAGTGGGCAGTTCACTGAAGAATTTTTTATTTTCGGATTTTTTTGTGTCATAATGATAGTTGAGGATATGAGCTTTATATACATCAAAACAAGAATCATTTATTTTCAATTTGGTAGCCTTGTCAAAAATGTATAGTTCTTTTTGGGGACGCACTGTATATATTATGTAAAAATGAAAAGAAGGCAAATAAACATTATACCTGTCATATTATTAATACTATAAGGAAACATAGTTTATCAAAATGGAAATGAATATTTTGGATAATTCTAAGGAGCGGATCAAGGACGGGAGGAAGACATGTTTCTGTTTTGCTATGCTCGACCTTAGTGAATTAAATAAGCCTGTCCATGGCATATAATTGTACAATCCTTGCTCATGTTGTTTCGACATTGATTCATCTTCACATTTAGAATAATGATAGTCCTATAGTTTAGAATAAAATTTCTTGATTTCTTGTATTTTATATCAAACACAACCTCAAACAAATCAGCAGCATGTGTTCGACTATTGTCCGAGTGCGATCGAGAAGAATATCGGGATGTGATCGAGTGTGGTCGAATATAGGTCGAGTCGTGATCGAGTTCGGTCGGAGAGATCAATAGCTGCCCTGAACCTGAGGTCGGGCTGTGAAAAAATCTTAATCGAGATGATTGGAAACCCATCGTGTAGTATCGAGTATGAATCGAGTATGAATCGGGTTGATCGAGAACTGCAGATCGGGAGGAAATCATCCCGACCAAACTAGATTCATTATACGACCGGTTTCCGATCGACTCGACCTCTTCTCGATCACTACTTGACCTGCTGAAGCTCGGGCTTCCTACTCGATATTTTTTGACATGTCAAAAAATATCGAGTAGGAAGGGCGAGTGAGGCCGATCAAGGTAGATCAAGGTAGATCAAGGTAGATTGACCCCGATCACCCTTCCCGACCATTGCCGACCAAGCCAAATGCTCCCAAATATGGTGATCGGGCTTGATTGAGTTGATCAGATCGGCAGTGTGAACCTAGCATTAAGCAGTTTTCGATTGACTCGTTCACTATGTGAACTAGCCGAGATTAGCGGAGTTTTTAAGTTCTGCGCATGCGTGAACTAATCTGCTACGAGTGCTCTCGTCGACTAGCCAAAATTTGGACGCGTATTTCCGGGTTTTGCCGTTCGCTCTCACTGTGGCCGAACTCGTCCAAGATGACGTCACTCAGAACACAGCAAATATATACGAAATTGAAAGAATAGAAAGGAAATAATATAAGAAATGATGAAATAGAAGATGAAAGAAGGTAAAAACATAGAAATACATAAGAAATGATGAAATAAAAGATGAAGGAAGGAGGAAAAACAAAGAAATACGTAAGAAATTGATAGAAGAGAAAGGAAAGAAAGATAAAACAAGGAAATATATAAGAAATGATAGAAAATAAACAAAGAAATACATAAGAAATGATGAAATAGAAGATGAAAATGGAGAAAACAAAGAAACACATAAGAAATTGATAGAAGAGAAATGAAAGAAGCGGAAAACAAAGAAATACATAAGACATGATGAAATAGAAGATGAAAGAAGGATGGAAAACAAAGAAATACATAAGAAGATAAAGGAAAGAAAGATAAAACAAGGAAATACATAAGAAATGATGAAATAGAAGATGAAAGAAGGAGGGAAAACTCAGAAATACATAAGAAATTGATAGAAGAGAAAGGAAAGAAAGATAAAACAAGGAAATACATAAGAAATGATAGAAAATAAAGAAGGAAAAACAAAGAAATACATTAAAAATAATGAAATAGAAGATGAAAGAAGGAGAAAACATAGAAATACATAAGAAATTGATAGCAGAGAAAGGAAAGAAGGGGAAAACAAAGAAATACATAAGAAATGATGAAAAAGAGGATGTAAGAAGGATGAAAAACAAAGAAATACATAAGAAATTGATAGAAGAGAAAGGAAAGAAAGATAAAACAAGAAAATACATAAGAAATGATGAAATAGAAGATGAAAGAAGGGGAAAACAAAGATATACATAAGAAATCGATAGAAGAGAAAGGAAAGAAAGATAAAGCAAGGGAATACATAAGAAATGATGAAATAGAAGATGAAAGAAGGATGAAAAACAAAGAAATACATAAGAAATTGATAGAAGAGAAAGGAAAGAAAGATAAAACAAGGAAATACATAAGAAATGATGGGAAATAAAGAAGGAAAAACAAAGAAATACATTAGAAATAATGAAATAGAAGATGAAAGAAGGAGAAAACATAGAAATACATAAGAAATTGATAGCAAAAGGAAAGAAGGGGAAAACAAAGAAATACATAAGAAATGATGAAAAAGAGGATGTAAGAAGGATGAAAAACAAAGAAATACATAAGAAATGATGAAATAGAAGATGAAAGAAGGGGAAAACAAAGATATACATAAGAAATCGATAGAAGAGAAAGGAAAGAAAGATAAAGCAAGGGAATACATAAGAAATGATGAAATAGAAGATGACAGAAGGGGAAAACAAAGAAATACATAAGAAATGATGAAATAGAAGATGAAAGAAGGAGGAATAACAAATAAATACATAATAAATTGATAGAATAGAAAGGAAAGAAAGATAAAACAAGAAAATACATAAGAATCACATGCAATCTTTTATTTCTGTTTTACTTTATCTGTCGACAGTATGAACTGGTACGTACGACTGAAATCGAAAGATTTCAGCAGTGGACGAACGTGAGCAATCAACGCGTTGACTGTGCACTTCCGGTCGACTAGAATTACGTTCACGTCGACACGATCGAAAACTCCCTATTATAAGGAAACCACGTACGAGCTACATCGAGCTCCATCCGCAACAGTGTGATTGTAACCGAATATTGACCTGCGTACGTAGGGCTGTGCGTTCGGTGAACGAGGTAAAACGCAGCCCCAAAACGCAAAGGTGTGATCGGGGCTTTAGAGAGCTGACCGCGCATAGCGCGACAATTTTTGAAACTGCGGATTACCCAATGGTCAAAACTAAATAAATTTGGTATCACAAGATGCGTAAGATTCTATGCTAAAAAGACATGAAAACTTTTTGCATCAAAAACTTATCCCTAAACTTACTTCGGCAAATACACTTAGAGCGTTCAGAATCCCATAGACTTTGTGTAGCTTTTGGTGTTCTAATAATTTTGGCCACCACTGTAAACTTCATAATCCCCAGTGTAATATTTTTGAAATTATTGACGATCGATATTGGGTTCCCCTTTTAGGCGCATGGAGACAACCCATCTCAATGAACGTGAAAGTGGACCACTCACAATTTTGCGAGTCATTTTCTAAACAATGAGGTTCAGTGATGCGTGACATAATTGAGTTGAGAGAGTTATTTTTAAAATGGTATTGATTTGCAATTTACAGTGATATAAATTTTTGAAATTACTAATGATCAAACTTTCTTTCTTTTTTTTTCTTTTCTTTTTTTTTTTTTTTTTTTTTTTTTTTTTTTTTTTTTTTTTTTTTTTTTTTTTTTTTTTTTTTTTTGAGACACCCCGATTATTAGAGGCCTCGGAGAAATCTCCGTGAATTGAGATACCATCTAAAGCATTTCTTGTTTAGTGTGCTTTGATAGGTTTCTTTCACCATATCAATAAATAAGAGTGAATACATATTTAAACATGTGTTCTTTACTTCTAGTCCTATGATTTGACCTTGTAAATGATAAAATGAAAATAAAAAAGCTTACTTTCACATGTTTGTTTTTTGTTTTTTGTATCTTAAAAATAAATAAAACAAACAAAACGATATTCAACAAGAAGCAGCTGCAGTTCCAGAAACTGAGAGTAACCGAACAACACCCATTGACAACCAATAAAGAGATTGATTTAAAAAAATGTTGTGTGAAAACGACATCAAAAAGGAGTCGAATATCACCGAGTTTAATGTTACAAAGAATGTGATTAATTGAATGGGAAAAGAGAATGAAAGACAAGTGGTTTCAAAGAGCATTAAGAATATGCGAAGAAAGAATACGTCACTTATAAATAAAAACGAATATAACACACACACAAAGAGAGAAATATTAAAAATCAGAGAGTGATCGATAAAGGGAACGAAAACAATTAGAAGACTAAAAATTATCAAGAAAATGAACCAAAGACCAAACGAGAAGAAAGGGAGAGTAAGAGTAAAATGGTGAAAAGAAGAAGAGATTTAAAACTCTTCTGCAGTAAAGGTTTCATTTTGGCAGCACTTGTAATAATTTCCTAATAATATGTCATTTCAATGACATTTATAAATAAATAGTTGAAAATAACTATATCAATCTCTGAAAAGGGTTCCGCTTTATATAGAACACACTATATACATGTTTAACATAGTCGAAGTGGAAATTGTATTGAAGGCAAGCATGAGTATCGATTCATGTAAACTTCAATAAAGCCATTTACAGTCAGATGTTATAAATGTGCATTCAAATGCACAATGTCTTCTTTATTGCATATTGATAATAAAGTGTTAGAAATCGACAACTCTCGAGACCTTTGTACTTAACCTTTGTATCATCAACAAAAGCTCCCATAAGATATAAAGCAACTCATGTCTACCAGATTCACATCCACACCATAATATTGATACTTGCGAGGAACTGCAGAAGATCGAACAGCCTATGGCTGATATAATGTTATCCGTGTTGAAATAAAATGAAGCAAAATGAAACACACCATAATATTGAAACCGCTTGGTATCACATGACCCCAAACAAAGATATGAAATAATGAATAAATTTTACACATTTCCAAACCCAAATTAAGATTGATAGAAATATTATGGATTGCTTTTCCCTTATACAATGATTTTTTTTTAAAGTTATATTATCGAAATAGTTCACAATACTGCAAATGTACGGAACGGTTTTGCAGAATTGTCGAGAATGTTTATAACTCTAATTGTATTTTTTTTTTCTTTTTTATTCTCACGTTAAAATCCTGAATGTTAATTCCAAAGACTAAAAAAAAGATATAAATAAATAAAAAATCAAGTCAAATCAAATCTCCGAATTTCCGAACATCAAGCTTTGATCACACCAGCTCTCCAAAATGATGTGCATTCGTATGAATTAAGTGATACAGTGCTATATATACTGGCATAATTACAGTAATTACAGTAAATTTACGATCCCAACTTTATTTAATGAAAATTATATGCC
>CALNVZ010000174.1:31316609-31339042 GCA_940671915.1 Paracentrotus lividus | reverse complement strand
CAGTTTAACCAATGGGTTTTAACTGGTACCATTTGATTCCAGTTAAAACCCATAGGCCAACTGGCATTTCCACCAGTTTGACCAATGGGTCTTAACTGGTACCAATTAATTCCAGTTGACACCAGTTAAAAATCCTATGGGTTTTAACTGTTTTTTCGACCTGGGTAATCCCCCATAGCAGTTTTAAATGGGCCGCCAAAAGCGACGAATTAACATTGGATTTCTAAATATAATATGCTTTTGAAAACTTGAAAAATATCAAATACAATCATTCCATTCGATCGGAAGGACCAGTTACAGGCAGAGCTACTCTTATCACAGCTGTTGTTTATCATTTAATCCTGGCTCAACGTTCAGGCTAGCCAGTGGAGTTGAAAAGTTAGATAACAGGGATTACCTGGCCATGCAGGGTCAATAGTGCTTAGAAATGAATATCTTGGAGTTTCAAACGAGGTTTTTTGATAGGGGGGTCTATCAGTTCAGGTCGCAAACTGATGTCGGCTTGCAAACGAGGGGTTGACGTAATGATGTCTGTGAAGCTTCAGCTTTGTTATGCTCATAATATTAATAAAAATACTAGAACTGCAATCGTTGACATGAACGATGTGCGTGCATTGACGCCTTGAATAAAAGATTTCAATGATTTTTAAAATGTAAGCATATATTTTGAAATATATTGGGAAACGGAAGTAAGCTTTACATAATAGGCCTATACAAGATCTGTGTGTAAAACGAATACGCTTTGTGTACTACACTGCAATTTTGAAAACTTCGCTTTCCATGTTATCCGGCGTTCACATGGTTCTGTCCAATTTGCAATTATTAAGCAAGCGGGTATAATGGCTCCTACAAAAACGTGATTTACTCAAAATTTTCTGTGACGACCTATATTATATGTGGTATCAATGGAAAGGCAATTTCAATGCGGTTATTGTGATGTCAATTTCAGAAGCAAATATTGAACGACAATGACGTAATGCGTTGTTACATAATGCATTGTAAATTCGCTATTTTTTGTCCATAACTTTTTGATGACGTCATCAAATTTTACAAAAATTGGCAGATAGTGGTGAAATGTATTGATACATATGCCTGCAAAGTTTCAAGTCCCTATATTCAATATCCGCAATTTTAGGGGAATTTAAACTTGATTTCCTGGTATCCAGAATTTTTTACATTCTACAACATTTTGGAGCAATTTAGTCAATGAATCGATATATTTTTATTTACATTGCTGGAAAGGACATTGTCTGAAGTACCTAAATCCAAAAAAGGGTACGGTTTTAACAAGGCACAACGCAGATGCAGCCTCTTGGATTTTAGCCAAATTTTAAAACTTTAGAGGGCGCTATTTGCATTTTGTGTATTCACTGGAGCGTGAAACATGTGGAGTGTGTGGACATTTATTAGAATAACATGCCCTAAAAGCAAAATGGAATTGATTTTAAAAAGTTATAGCCATTTTTGTGTGTTTTTAGTCACAATTTTCTTTTCATAACGGAGTTGATTTTTGAAATTAATTTAAAATATGAAGATATTTTTTGATTGAATAGTTATTGGATACATAGGAAAGGCAAACTCATAGACTATTTAATGCATTTTGTTAGAAGTCTGTAGTATCTATAATGACATAGATATGGAGGCTGGAATAATGGCTTTCATATGGCTCAAAATGGACAAAATGGCCGGTAGACGGTCACGGATGAGTGATTTTCGAAATTGAAATGTCAGGGGATCAATAATGGATCATGGATGACATGTCTACGAAGTTTGAACGAATTTGGATGAGTAGTTTGACCATGACAGGTATAACAAAGATCATGTGTTAAATGAATGGCTTTTTTTGGCGGAAAAAGAAGAAAAAGAAGATGGCGGAATAGGAATATTGAACGATAACATGGCATTGTCGCTAGAGCGTCAATGCAAGAGCGTCAATGCAATAATTTGAGTGGGTTAGGGTAAGGGGTGGGGATGCTACGGTGGAGGAACCTACGGTAGAGGCACGTGTTAAAGCATAGGGAATTCCCATTTTCTCACTTTCTTATTCTTTGTTGCGTTATATCTTTGCAGCCAATTGGTCTTATGGGTTGAGTGATATATCATTCTCTTTGGAATTTACCTGGTTTTCGATAAATGTGAAGTAGAATTTTCAAAAGTTATTTAATCTATTAATTAATCAATTAAAACATACTTGATGCACACATCCTCATAGACAATGCATTGCAGGCATCAACCATTGCCACATGCAATTTCATAACAATAATTGTGATTTTTTTTTTCCCCGCCATTTTCTTTGCTTGCATGTAGATACACGATTAAGTCGAAACATATTACTTGCCATAAACTTTATTTGAGCTGTAAACCAAGTGTAAAAGACAGGATTTCTGCCTTCTTTTCTTTCTCCTTTTTTGACACCCTGTAGCGCGCTTAAAAAAAAAAAAAAAAATTGTATTACAAGTTTATATTTTTTAGAAGATTAAGGTCTTATTAACACAATCCAAGATGACTCATTTCATTTGGTGCAAAGATTAAGAAATTATTCGCCAGTAAAATTGTGAAGTTTTTAAAACTATTTTCCCTGTAACACTCTGTATACCTTTTATGACACACCCTATACAGGCACAAAAATATGCTAATCATCTTCCTTTCAATCTCTGCTTTCAATATATATATACCTTTATACATGTCTGACTTACTACTAAGAAACTAGAAATGTTTTATTGTGACGATGTACATTTCTACAAATTTTTGGACAAGTAACGCATTTTCCACCCAACTCATGACATGTGGTCTTATAGGCCAATAATCAAAATTAGCTTGGTTAGTCCCCTGCTAACCCCCGGCAACTCTCGTAGGGGTCAAAATAAGGTCAAATTGGGGCCAATAGGGGGTCAAAATTTTAAAATGCTCATTTAGTATCAAAAGACATTGCAAATTGTTTGTCTCTTTCTACTGAACAAAAACGTGTACAGGATCATATACCCATGACCTCCCAGGAAGAAGTTAAAAAGCGGGAAAAGTCAAAAGGTCAACGAACTTTCACATGAAGGCATATATATATATATATAAGGCCTATACAAGCTAAAATTGTTAGGAACGACACATTTTAGTGTTCTTTGTTTCTATTGATATTTATTTTCGCTAAGAAAGTTAATTGAGACTATTTCTACATAAAAAAATAATGATCAATGCATATAAGGGGTCAAACTAAGGTCATGTGGGGTCAAATTAGTTAATTTAGGATCGAAATACGGTAAAGGAGTTAAAACAGCTAAATTTGTTGTGGTTTTGTCAAATTTGGCAATAAATAGATGATTAAAACTAACAGATTTGTATCTCTAATCCAAAAACCACATTCAATAAATGTAAAGGGTCATGATATGGTCAAGGGTCAATAGTTGTTTTAGGGTCAAAATTTTACATTGACCTAGAGATACTATGCTGCAATATGTACACTAGAACCCCTTGAGCCATGAACTTCAAATTTAAAAGCAGTATCGTATGTACCATCATAAGAAGAAAATCTAATTTGATCATATAAAAAGAAGGTGAAAGGTCATTGCATTATTTTAAGAAAAAGTTTGAACTTGATGATTCATCAGATGCCAATGTCATACAATTTTTAAGTGTACAGTATCATTATACCTGACCTCCCAGTAAAAATTACGATGGGAAAAGTCAACAAACTTTCACATGAAGGCATAATAGGCCAACACAAGCTAAAATTGCTTGGAATGACTCATTTTTGTGTCGTTTTGTATCTATTTGTATCTATTTTGATTAAGAAAATTAATTTAGGCTAGCTATTCCAACATAAGAAAATCATATTCAGTTGATATAAGGGGTCATTTTTGTCATACTGTTAAGTTGTGTGTAAACTGATGATTACAGAGTTGTATTTCTTATCCAAAATTACATTCAATAAAATAAAGGGTCATGGTATGGTCAAAGGGTAAATCGATCATTTAGGTCCAAATTTCACATTGATGTAAACTGATGTGCACTCAGCTCATATTGATTGTAGAAGTATTTGGGATATGAACTTCAATTTGATGATAATGTACCATATTTTATAGAAGGATGATCTATTTGAGTTTTAAGAGAATTTATATCAAAGGTCAAAGGTCACATATTCAAGTTATGACATTCCAAGAACCGCTTTGAACTTCAACCTTTTATGATATCAAGATTAAAGGCAGATGATCAGATGAAATTTTTTTATAGGGTATGTCAAAAGTATGATATACATGACTATTCTGGAAGCTCTTAACGGTCAGTGATATTATCATTTATTATATCAACATAATTGGTTAAAAAACGAGACAGATTTGCACAAATTAAAGTTGAGGTCCAGTAAAAGTCTAAAACATAGATTAAAGATCGGTGAATAGCCTAACAAAGCGCACTTTTCGTGTATTTTTCAGACGTTTATAAATTAAGCTCTTCATGTGAAAGTTCGTTGACCTTTTGACTTTTCCCGCCATAACTTCTGAGAGGTCATGGGTATATGATCTTGTACACTTTTTTGTTCAGTAGAAAGAGACAAACAATTTGCAATGTGTTTTGATACTATATGAGCATTTTAAAAATTTGACCCCCTATTGGCAGGGGACTAACCAATTATAGTTGTAGTAGAAAAAAAAATGATTTTGTTAAAACTTGCTCAACTTGTCCTCATAGTGTTCTAATGACATATCAATATATCGGGCAAATGATATAATCATGTTCCATGCATGTCTTTCCATGATATGTAATAGTTTGCATGAGCACGGGGAGATGTTCATCAAAATAAGGCACACTTCCTTCACTCTAACCCCAGAAGTCTTGGCATGCCAACCAGCAGCTGATTGGTATAGCGTGAGTGAATTCTGTTTGTACAGTCTGTGTATGGAAGAGCATATGCTTTGTACACAAACCGCTGTATGTTGGCATTGTGCCTGTGAGATCCTATCAATTGTGGCAATGTCAATAGATATATTTACACAGTTTTGTTGCTAAATTCAGGTGTTAGAGTGGATTTTATAACAAATCCTTTTGTACACAGAGGTTAATTGAGGTATTTATTCATATTATTCTGCTCTGGAAGCAAAACAAAAAATTTATTCTCACAAAACTATACATGACCTTTAAGCTAATTTTGATTATTTATTGACCTATAAGGCCACATGTCATGAGTTGGGTGGGAAATGCGTTACTTGTCCAAAAATTTGTAGAAATCAATGTACAACGTCACATTAAAACATCTGTAGTAAAACATTTTGAAAATTTCCGCGCGTAAGCGCCTGCGCGTGCGTTTTGCGCGCACGCCGTAAATCGCGTAAAACTTCGGATTTTTTTTTCTTGATTTGCATTTCTCTTAAGAGTTTCTATCTATTTTGCATCATTTCCAGCCGACCATAAGGACGCAAGTGCTCATCAAATTTGAAAATCCGCGCGAGCGTCAGTGGGGCAAATAACGTAAGAACATTACAAAACATACGTCTTTAAAATAGTCCATACCCCCCCCCCTTTTTTTCCTTTTTTAAAAACATTTTCTGAAAGTTTATGAGATAGGAAATGTAATCCACCAATAAAATTTGGGCGTCAACGGGATAGAACATATCGCCATATTTTTATGCAAACTACTTTTTTTTTTCAATCCAAATGTAGTTTATATCAATAAGCATTGGTTGTTTTTCTTTCAATTTTGATATGCTTTTTCTTCTAACGACTGATTTTGTATATAGATGAAGGTGACATAATGGAGGGCGATGCGATCCACTACCCTATTTTCGTATACGATATCAGGTAAAAATAACGTCTATAGCAAAAACAAAAAATATATAAACAAATAAAAAAAAAGATTTGCGTCTTGCGAAACCCGACATATACCAGAAAAAGATAATTTCAAGTAGACACATCAAAAAGTGAATGGTATGGAAAGGTATAGCTTGGATTAAAAAGCTTGTTGATAAATAGCAATTATAAACTATTTAGCTATTCGGTCTATCTTTGCCGGTGGGTTTTACATCAGATAAATTCATCATTAAGCGTTTAATGAAATATTTCTCACTTGAACTTAAATTTTTACATATTTCGCTTGCCAATTTGTTTTCACCTAGCTAGAATACAATCTTAAAAGTTATAAATTTTGTTCACCACTTGCCCACGGTACTAAAAAAAAACATATTGTAAGAGAAAAGGAGAGGGAGAGGGGGTGAGAGAGATGGGTCATGATACAGGGAGTTTATGGTTAAAACTGCACAATTGCCCTCTTTGATTTTATAATACACGGGTATTGGCTTTATGAAATAATTTAGCATTTTCTTAATCTGTTTATTTCCTATATTCAGAAAGCACGTCAGAAATGAGCAATATGAGCAATCTCTCTCAAAGTTCTCCAAGGCAGTAAAGAGTAACATTTGTAAGTTCTATTAATGTCTTTTCAAGATTTATCTTAGCACATCACCATGACCTCTGATATAAATGGGTATTATAATAATTGATTTACTTCTTATCTTCAACCAAACTAACATCTTATTGCGTTGATGCTATGGGTGAACAGGTCGTTAAGAATATGTTCTTGCTAATTTTGATGATAATTATTGGTATGTTTAAATGAAAGCTTAAGTTGAAGGGGAAGAAATATAAAGATAATGCCCACCCTATTAAGTAATATAAAATTTTAGCATTCACTGTTGATTATTTATCTTTCTTAATAAAATTCCAAGAAATAACTTTATAGTCAAAATCACCTTTTTGTTTTTCAAACAACCCTCTTATACAGCCGTGTACCCCATCCTGATTCTAACATACATGTCACCAACTGAGAATTCCAAAATTATTAATCGGCTTAGCACACAGAGTGGCATCCCAATTGATGACATTTTCGTCTATGAGAACAACAAGTCTGAAGACGGAAATGCCGAGGAAGATGTGAATCTCCGCCTTCTCGATATGTTACTTAGATGTGTGAAGAAGGTCACTGGTGACATAGCAACAGGGAATACAAAATATAGACTCCGGTCTGGAAAAAACGCTAAAAAGTTATGGAAAAAATTTAGAAACGTTAACGACGCCTCAAATAAGTTGTCAAAATCACAAGGAAAAGGAGAATCACAGAAACCAGAAAGATATGATCCTGGTGATGAAAGAAATAGCCTCTCATCAACACTTATGGAAACCTCCACGTAAGTTATCCCAGAAAGCAAGGTTATGTTGAGCCAACGTCGGCAATGGTCGTGGCTATTACGTTGGGCCAACATTATTCTAGCCGTTGAGCTAACGGTGGCACAACGTTGCACGTTGCGGTGACCATATGCCGACGTTGGATCAACGTTAAGTTGTATACGGTCATGTGTCATATATTGGGGTATAGTAAAAGGGTGGAGGCGTTACATTTCGGAGGAAAATTTGTCACATTTTTTCTCATAGCACGATAATAAAGTACAGTCATGAGCTGTACAATTTCTCAAATTGTAGATAATTTATCAGGCTACATGTCTGTGAAGTTTCAGCTTTATCCTGCTCATAGTTTTAATACAAAGATAGTTTGAGTAGAGTAAGGTAGGGAGGGGAGGATCCTACGGTGGAGTATCCTACGGTGGAGGCATGTGTTAAAGCATAGGGAATTCCCATTTTTGTTACTTTCTTTTTCTTTGTTGAGTTATATATTTGTATCCAATCGGTCTTATGGTTGAGTGATAATCAATCTCTTAATTTACTGGTTTTAAGATAAATGTGAAGTAGATTTTTCAAAAGTCTTTTATCGATTAATTAATCAATTAAAACAAACTTCATGCACGCACGGCTCATAGACAATGCATTGCAGGCATCAAAAATTGCAACATGCCATTTTATGGCAATAATTGTGTTTTTTCACCCATTTTCTTTACATGTACGTAGATACACAATGAGTAGAAACATATTTTTGTAATAAATTTTGTCGAAGTTGTAATTCAAATGTAAAAGACAGGATTTCTGCCAGTTTAAAAAAAAAAAAAAAAAAAAAAAAAAAAAAAAAAAAAAATCTTTTTATACACTCTGTAGCGCGTTTGAAAGAATAATTTTGTATTACAAGTTTATATTTTTTAGAAGCATATGGTCGTATTATTACAGTCTAAGTTGATTATTTCAATTAATGCAAACAATAAGAATTACTTGCCAATGAAATTGTAAAACTTTTTAAACCACTTTTTCTTGTAACACCTTGTATAGCTTTAATGACACACCCTGTACAGTCAAAAGAATATGTTAATCATCTTCCGTACCATCTCAGCTTTCAATATATGTATACTCTTATACATGTTTGACTTACCATTAAGAAACTAGAGATGTTTGTTTGTGACAATGTATATTTCTACAAATGTTTGGACATGTAACGCATTTTGCACCCAATTTATGACGCACGGCCATACAAAAGAGCGACGTCGCGCGCACTCAAAATGCGAAAGTTGGTCCAACATTGGCATATGGTCACCGCAACGTGCAACGGTGTGCCAACGTTGGCCCAACGTAACCTTGCTATCTGGGATAAAGCTTTGGACGATAAAACGGATACAACTCCTTCTTTTTCCCCTACATTCTTACTCTAGTAATTTCCATCATAACTGTTTACTATTAATTTTTAAGTGCTTGTTTAAATGTCTTGATATAATTTCATTTTTGTTCGGCATTCATATGTTGTTTTACGATCATGATACACCATTAAAAAAATGGCCTTCTGTGCACCATAAAAAGCAATATATGTCTTGTAATCTCAAATCTACGATGGCAAGCTAGTGGGCACTTTTAGAGCAACCTGCCAGCGAAAAATAATTTATTGAAAATAATGCACATCTACTCTAAAAAAAAAAATAAAAATAAAAATGACCATATCTGGCATTTTAGGTCAAAATTAATGTCTCATTTTATTTCTTCTAATTTTGAGCTTGTGCATCTTATTAATAGCAATCATTGGGCTTGTTTTTCCAATCAGAATTGACCACTAAAATGCTACTGTTTATTTTATTTTTTGTGACCATTAACCAAAAATGGGGTGCCAAATCGGTCAAAAAATGTCCTATCCGAATTCGGTTTTTTACGCATAGTTAGATATCACTTGATGAACAATTTTGTCTGTCTGTAAGAACACTTGCTTATATCATTGTATATGCAACAAACTTAAGGGCGCATATTCTGCTACCGCTGACTAAAGTTGTGCTAGCACAGAAATAGTAGGGGGACCGGGGACGATTGTAACTTTTTTTTTTCCCAAATTTGACTTATCAACTTTATTATAACTAAATACTTGCTTAAAACCAAGTAAAACGAAATTTGGATATCTTAGCTCGACATACGAATAGGTTTAGGGTTAAGTAAAACTATTTATTTTTAAGCCATTATCATTTCAAAACACGAGGTCGAGTGTTACGATTGCCCCTAAACCAGGGGCAATTGTAACACGCTATGGGGGCAATTTGCTAACACATGAATTGTACATTTTGCTTTTCTTTATCAAAGCTATGCACTTGACAGATCCAAGATTTAAACAACATTAACCACATAAGCTTTTCTTATGCGGCGGTCACAACTCGTCGTAGGCTACGGGGCACGTGCCATCAACGTAGCCTGCGTTGCATGCAGGCCAATTTCTGCGACTCCTACGGGTTAAAATTGTTGCAGGACAGGTACCTTCGTCGTGCCTGTTAAGTACGTCGTTTGTACCTGCACGTACTTCGTCTTGCAATTTCTCTGCAAATGTGATGACGTCACTTGCAGGAAAAAAACGTACGGAGAAGGTGCAGGCACTGTGCAACCGTCGTGCGTGCAAGGTGCGTGCTCGTACAACGATTGCAAGATGATTGTACGTGGCGAGGAGAAAACTTTTCTTTTGTTTTTTAATATGAAATTTATGATGTATACTCGGGGTCATGCAGGTCATTCGGCGGTCACAACTCGTCGTAGGCTACGGGGCACGTGCCATCAACGTAGCCTGCGTTGCATGCAGCCAATTTCTGCGACTCCTACGCGGTTTAAAATTGGTTGCAGGACAGGTACCTTCGTCGTGCCTGCTAAGTACGTCGTTTGTACCTGCACGTACGTTCGTCTTGCAATTTCTCTGCAAATGTGATGACGTCACTTGCAGGAAAAAAACGTACGGAGAAGGTGCAGGCACTGTGCAACCGTCGTGCGTGCAAGGTGCGTGATCGTACAACGATTGCAAGATGATTGTACGTGGCAGGAGAAAACTTTTCTTTTGTTTTTTAATATGAATATTTATGATGTATACTCGGGGTCATGCAGGTCATGCGGCGGTCACAACTCGTCGTAGGCTACGGGGCACGTGCCATCAACGTAGCCTGCGTTGCATGCAGGCCAATTTCTGCGACTCCTACGGGTTAAAATTGGTTGCAGGACAAGGTACCTTCGTCGTGCCTGCTAAGTACGTCGTTTGTACCTGCACGTACGTTCGTCTTGCAATTCTCTGCAAATGTGATGACGTCACTTGCAGGAAAAAAACGTACGGAGAAGGTGCAGGCACTGTGCAACCGTCGTGCGTGCAAGGTGCCGTGCTCGACAACGATTGCAAGATGATTGTACGTGGCAGGAGAAAACTTTTCTTTTGTTTTTTAATATGAATATTTATGATGTATACTCGGGGTCATGCAGGTCACTCTCATGGAAGATTAAATTGCATTTTAAAAAAGATACCACTGTAGGGGTCTGAGCTCCCCCTGACTGTCTTGGTTGGGGCTGAATACTATGAACCCCAATGTTTGAGGGGGTATGGGTATTATTGAGCCCCTTCCCTCCTTGTCCCCTCCCAATTCGTTTTGAAACATCCCGGATACATTTCAAATATCTCAAATAACATCCTTTTATATATATAGCCCTATCTGCGCTTTTGTAAATTTTAAAGTTCAGTTTAGTTTTTGTAGGAATCAAAGGGTTATTACTATCTGGATTGGGTATCAGCCTTTGAACACCCCCGCTGTTTGTGGGGTGGGTCTTCATTATCATTGAGCCTTACAAAGGGCATCCTCCTATCGGTTTGGACTCATCCATTTAACCCCCTCTCCCTTTGTAGGAGGCTGCGATATTACTGAGCCCCTTTTCCCTGCTACCGATTTGTTATAAAATAACTCTTCAGGGCTATCCTCAAGATCACGACTTTTATTTTCAGCTCGCCCTGCGCGCTCGAATGCCTTTAAAGGGATGCAGTCTCATTGAATGATATTCAAATTGCAAACTTTGGATTTAGCTCATTTTGCCATCATGATTATAAACACATAGGTCAGTCTGGTATTCCTTAAAACTTTCAGTCTACTTGCCTGCTCTACTTTCGAGATATCTAAGACTTTATACTCAAATTTTCTAACCCGCCTCGAGACGCTTTACAAAACCGTCAAGTCGCCGTGCCCACCGGGTGGCTAAGCTTTCAACGGAGCGGTATAAATTAATCATGCGCAGCCGTATCCTCGGCTGCGTTTGAAATTTTACTGTTTTAAGATAGTAAATGACTTGAATTTGATCTGAAACTTGCAGTAGTTTGTTTTTACGGTCAGAGCGATAGAATTCTATTCATTTCGATCTCTTTTGCACTTGTTTTTGGAAGTTACTTAATCCCTTTAAGTTAATTATTTTTTTATAAAGGAACCAGAGGGTTCCTTACTTTATCTTTGTTGGGGCTCAGCTATATTTCGGGGGCAGGGACTTCATATCCTTGAGCCTTCTTGCTCCCAATTTGTTATCAAGTTATAAGAGGAATATATTTTTATAAAATTATTTACTCGCTCTACGAGCTCGCACGATTTAATGTCTAAACAGCCCAACTAGGGTAGATGTAGGGAATACCGGCCACTTAAGCTCATTTGCTTAATTAGCACATGAAAACAATAGAATCACAAAAGAAAAAGATTCTCATTGCTTAGCTACATCATTCAACTTTATTTTCCAAAAAATTTGAGGTAATCAAATATTTGTTGAGGCAGTTATATGCAAATAATGACGTCATCTTAAATTGTCCGGCATTCCCTACAGTGTAGGAAATACCGGACAGTATGTTTGTACCCTTTTGTTTTGTATAAAGATCTGTCTGGAAGCACTAATTTGAATGTAAACCATCAACTTAACATGTTTGTATTGATTTTTTATAACATTATTCATTTTTAGAAGGTTATATGCATTTTACTACAAAATTTCAAAACACTCAGAATAACTTTATATCTCATGTAGATCATGACATATCACAATAATAATAAAGAGAAATAGACATTTCAAAATTGTCAAACAATTTAATAAATAGATATAATACATTATATATGCAACTTACTATTTGATCTACAGGCTTAGCAACTCAACCCGGAAGTAAAACAAACAACCGTCCATGTGGTGTCCGGCATTCCCTACACAAAAAAATGACTGACTAGCAATTTTCAACACACTGTCACCCCAATACACAGGCTTTGTACAGTGCAAACACTCCATACACGTTTGGCCCACCCTCCACACATGTCCATAATGCATGAAATAGAGGTCATGCCCCAATTCTATTTTTATACCATCATTTTCTCTAAAATGTCAATTTTTGCATCAGGCCATTTTTCAGGCTGCAAATTTTCCCACCTTGACAGATTGTGGGAGTTTTCTCGGAGATTTCTCACTTGTTGTTGTCGAATACAGCATTCAACCTTCCCAGACAGACCACCTGACCAATAGATGCCGGCATTTTAACTCAGTTGATCTTATGTTGGCAGCTAGGTCTGGACATGTGGTGACCGTCCGATATTCCCTACTGTCCGATATTCCCTACATCTACCCTATCTCGTATTTTGGCGTTAGCAATACTCTGATGCGGATCAAGGGGGCCCAGTGAAATTTTTTGCTTTCTATTTCATACCCGATCACAAGAAAGTAGGATTCCATGAGGATTCGAATCGAAGACCTCCTGATTGTTAGACTGGTACTCTACCGACTGAGCTATGGCAATACCTATGTTGGTGTTCAGCCTAGAAATCCAGATGGAATCCCACCTCCTTTGCTCATTTTTGAGGAGCGGGCATGCGCACAAGATGATACAATTATTTTAAACCAAGTTCTTGTCTTTCTTTTCGAGTAAACACGCAAGAACGGGCGGATCAAGGATAAAGAAAATACTTGGGCTCATCCCAAAAATTTGGAAAGTTAGGGGACGCAGCCGAAAAATTTCAAATTTAACATGTACAGTCAATGAGTGATTTTAAAATTGTAGGGAGTGCGCGTCCCCTGTGCCCCCGCCTGGATCTGCCACTGGCGGCGTAGCATCTTAATGAAAGAAATAGTGTCCACGTCCCTGTTATTTTTATGTGAAATTTCAAGCAGGCGATGAGTGTAGGGCGGCAAATATCATTTGTAACAAAACGAAACCTGCGATTTTAGTAAACATTATTTGTAAAAGTACTCCAGTTCAAAACTTTTATTTATTTTTGAATTATCCGTGCATTTAGAGTGACCAGACGTTGATATTTAAGAGTATTTTTTAAAAGCATTATCAAAAAT
Source organism: Paracentrotus lividus (assembly GCA_940671915.1). Taxonomy (NCBI): domain Eukaryota; kingdom Metazoa; phylum Echinodermata; class Echinoidea; order Camarodonta; family Echinidae; genus Paracentrotus; species Paracentrotus lividus. Next base: position 31,325,545 of record CALNVZ010000174.1, on the reverse strand, counting down.
CTTTGTCGCCATCTTTGTCAAAGTAACGTTTACATCTGATAAATGACTAAATTGGGGTATATTTTTACCTTTAAAAGGTTGAAATAGCCATCTAAATGGTATGTGACAATTGTTCTTCATTTATTACAATGTTTAATACCATTTCAACTAAATTTTTTTGACATCCTAACTTGAAATAAAATAAAAACGCCACATTTTTCTCAATTTTATACTTACGCCCTTCATTTTTCACAGTTCTTTTGTCATTTGGGACCCCTAAACTATGAAGAAAGTAAATTTTGATGATGCAATATTATTCCGTATGAATTTCTTTAAAATTCTGGACAACTTAACAGTGAAATTGGCGGAATAATTTTGAATTAGGGAGGAAGACACAAAATTCATATACTGGGCCAAAATGGCGCCCCAAAATGGCCCAATAAGAAATGATGGAGGGATCTGAACCCCATCATTTTTGGATGAGTGGGACCCTCTAGAAGCCAAATCCACCCAAATATCACTTTGGGCAGTTTAGTCCTACGGAATGACATAACAAACCCTATACATGCGTGCAGAAAATTCACAATGTTACAACACTATATTTCAGGCCTAAGGCTTAGTACGATTAGCCCGCACACGAAGTGTCGTGGCGGCGTTCCGGGGCTAGCCTGAGGCATAATATTAACATGATTAATTTCAATCCCCCCATGCAAAATTGGCCTAATATTTTTGTTCTCATTCTCTTTCCTTCAAATTCGACAAAGGACTATTTGTTATTTTGTTGCAAGTTACATAATCATAGTGGCACTGGCAACCATTATTCAATGAAGTCTGAAACTTGCCTGCGACGCAAGATGAAGGCACTTGTGACGCGCGTTGAAGGCAAGACGACTGTAGGTCTTGCGTCTGTCTTGCCCACTTCGTACGTGCATTGCACATTGCCTGTGCAATGATTGTGCATCAAACGTGCGTTAATTTTAACATCAAACCCCCACCAGAATCGCACGATTGACATTCAAGCACTTGCCATGTAGGCACGTTTGAGGTGCGTGCGATGTGCCTGCATCGTGCAATGCAGTCGATCGTAGAATCCAATCGCAATTTATTGGACATGTCGAATAATCTTCAAAGAGTTGTACCATCGACGTGCGTGTCTGAAAAATCGTGCAAACGCTGTACGAATTTTCTACGGAATCCGTCGTAGGGAGTTGCACGTCGATGGTACTGCGAGTTGTGACCGCCGCATTATGTGCGTATTTGTAGGCGCAACTCCATTTAAGATGTTTTACTTAGCCCAAATCAAGGAATTTATGCTCAACTGTCAAAAATAGGCTAAGAAAAAAATACTCTTAATTAAAACCAAAAATTATTTAACCAAAATAATTCTTAAGTTTCATGCTTAAGTCCAACATTTATGGAATACGGTCCCTGGTTTGCACGCTTCTCTATGAGGACTCAGTGGAGCGCGTCTACAATACAAATCCGGTCTGCGAAAGCATCATAGCAGACTACATATGAACAAACATTTGTAAAGAATTCCAAACAAGGGGTATAGATGGTTTAAAATGCGATATGGCGTTGCGATTTTTTTTTTTTTGTTTTTGTTTTTTTTTTTGTTGGAGGTACCTAATTTGTCATTATTCTCGTTACCTTGAAGCTAAAAGTTGTCCAAATTCCACTAAACTAACGTTGCATTGTTAAACATTCCATCATTATTTGATTGATTGCATATTTATCAACAAAACAGACACCATGAAGTTCAAAATAACAAAATAGCCGATGAGAATCTAAGTCCATAACTTATTCAGGGAGAACAATACCAACGTGCTGTCCAGCTGAAAATGTAGGCTCATCTTGACTGCTCCAAAATATCAATAGTACTCAGTATTCAGTGCAAGCAAGAGGTCCTGCTACTAACAAAAGATTGTTGCGTCACTGTTTTAATGGATTTCCGGTTTCATCCTGTGCATTCGATCGTACTAAGATTTGCTTCCGTACAGAAGTTGTAGGGGAGACCGGGGACAATTGTAACACTTTTTTCAAAATTTGACTTATCAACTTTATTATAACTAAATACTTGCTTAAAACCAAGTAAAACGAAATTTAGATATCTTAGCTCGTCATACGAATAGGTTTGGGTTAAGTAAAACTATTTATTTGGAAGTCATTATCATTTCAAAACAAGAGGTCGAGTGTTACAATTGCTCCTAAACCAGGGGCAATTGTAACATGCTATGGGGGCAATTGTAACACATAAAAATTGTAACATTTTGCTTTTCTTCATCAAAGCTATGCACTTAACAAATTCAAGATTTAAACAACATTAACCACATAAGCTAATTATTATAAAACATGACAATACTTAACTCAAGTTACATTATATTTTTCACTTGTTATATACATGGCATGGGATTATTGCAGAAGTTTACGTGCTCTGTACGGGCGATGACAGCGCGCTGAATTATCCCGGGCAACGCTAGGTACGGGGTAAAAGTATTTTATAAACGGCATTGTTACTATTGCCCCTGTGGTGGGCGACCATATTTGGAGAGATTTTTTTCTATCTTAGCTTAGGTATTCGTCGTTGAAACGTTAGCAAAATATGGCCTAAGAACATAATTTCTAAATATATAAAAATGACAGCCGTAGCTCATCCACATATTTGTCCAGAAGAAAAACAATGGGTAATGTGGAATATTACTTTCCGACTCAAAAAAACGGTTTTTCTGATGTAGAAAGTTCCACGAACCGTTAAATCTGCTATTACTCAAACAGCATGTGGAGCGATGGAATGCGCATGCTCTGTACAAATTTCAAGTTTGTAGCGTGTTTCTGCTAGGGATGGGAGCCCCTGATACAATTGCCCCGTTGTTGCAATTGTCCCCGGTCTCCCCTACAGTTTGGAAATTTCTTTTCGTGCTGGAAGTCTTTTGTTATTGTGCGGTGCTATTGTGCGATCCTATTGTTTAACTCTGTACAACTCTAGTCAGCATAGTAGAAAACGGGCCATAATGTTTACTTCGCCCACATCCACTTATTTTTTAGACAGTTCACGTCACAATTTTGTCAAATCACGTTCCGTCAAAAGGCGTCCTCTACGAAAAATGAAGCAATTGACTTTACGTGTAATGAAAAAATTAAACCCCTATAGAAAAATAAGTTGGTGACCTCATGCCTCAAAATTCAAAAGCAATATCATTTAATTTGTCTAGCACACATACACAAAAATTGAGGAAAACAAAATAACTTTATATTTTGGTCCAGTGTGACAAATGGGTGTAGCCTGAACGTTAAAACAACAATTGATAACAAAGTGGATATACATGTCAAGAGTTTCATTCCAAAGGGACTAAATCCGCTTTTGGAGATTTTGAGTAAATCACTGATTTCTAATTTTCAATTTACCGTGTACCATATGAATTTATTTTGGTACACAATGACATGTTAATACAATTGCCTTAGTTCATTTTAATAACAATGAAAAACCTAGCTAATTATTTTTTTTTTTTAATGATTTATGAAATTTTAATTTTTATGGATTTAGTTCCTTTTGGAACGAAACTCCCATAAATTGTCTATTTTCTCATTAAAATATCACATTCTAGCTTCATTAAAGTTTTTTGTTAGCTTAAAATGTGCTTAGATGTTATTCTGAAGGTGTATGGATAAAATAAAAGTGAAAATTATACATTTTCCCCCCAAAAAAAATTTCCACCAAAAATTTGACTTTCAGTCGGTTCAAATATTTCATTCAAAAAGGGACTAAATCCAAGAATATTCATAAAATCCTTAAAAATCAATCAAATTATTCAAATTTTCTTTCAAGATCCTAGATCAATATCTCCAGCTCGTGTGCAAAAATCAGAATCTATGTCTTACGGGAACATAGTTAAAGTTAAAATATTTAAAATCAACATAGTGGATTTAGTCCCTTTTGGAATGAAACTGTTTTGGATTTAGTCCCTTTTGGAATGAAACAGAAATTTGAAACATCAAAATATTTTTTTCAAAAAACAAAAAAAAGAAGATTGGAATGCGAAGTTGGGCATTTTAATCCCTTGTACTAGGTGCATATATTTAACTTAAAAATGAAGTTTGGTTAAATATGGATTTAGTCCCCTTTGGAATGGAGCTCTTCATGTATACATAAAAACAGCACAAAAAGTAATTTCCCCCTATGTAAGATATCAATTTTTTTTTTATTTTAACCAGGGCTGTGTTAACCAGTTCGTTCGTAAGATACGAATGACTTTACCAACGACTGGGGAACAGTTCCTGCGCTTAATTATACACCATGTGATTAGTATAGCCCCCTAGAACATGTTCCAGTCGTTCATAATGCCGTTCGCAATTTTTTGAGAATGACTTTGTGAAACACCCCTCGAGGAGTTGAAAAAAAATCTAATTATATTTGCGCGTAGGTAATTTTATCAGCTGTTATGTGAGCGATTTTTGTATCACCCACCGTAGGTGAACGCGAGATATAAGGATCCAAATGGTGTCTCTCCGTCATTCGTCCGTCCGTCGCCCGTCCCTCGGCCGTCCGGCGTCCGTCCGTAACACTTTACTTGCACGACTCTAAATGACGCATAACCTGACAACTAATGGTCCACTGACAACCTATCTTGGGTGGTAGATGCACGAGGAGTAATAATAATAATAATAATAATAATAATGATAATAAGCATTTATAATGCGCCGTCTATCTAGTAAACTATTCAGAGGCGCAGCTAATATTAGTAAGTAACCATATTATCACCCGGCTATAGCCATAGATGCCCTAATAGAGGGCGCTTTAACAAGCAATCGAGAAATTTCTTCCTACCGGTACCCATTTACCTTACTTGGGTCAAGTCTGGCAAATTGTAGATTAATATCTTGCCAAAGGACAGTAGTGGAATGGACGGGATTCGAACCGCGTACCTTTGAATCGTCAGTTGCAATGCTTTCGGAGGTCGCATAGTATAACTTTCCAACCGTTGTTCCCTTTTCAACTAACTCTTGGAATTAGATGCACTTGGGGACCTTCATGTTATAGTCGCTTTAGATTTCATGTGGTAATGTCAAAGTCATATTATTTCAAACATTAAATTTTAAAACTTGGCAACCCCACGATATCTCAAAATCGGCCAAGTCAATTTCATTGAATTTTCATGTCAGTTATGAAGTCCATCATAGACATGCCATGCGAAGCTTTTCAAGGTCATCAACTTATGGTGACGTCATCCAGGCGCCATTTTATAAAATTCTATCATTGATGATATCATCATAATTAATAATCATAATTTGATCATATTCACAGCACATTAACTTTATGTCAAAGGTCATCAGACCATGTCATCAAAAGTCCCCATAAGGTCACGACGCACGCCTACGCGTACGTCATAATTTTAAAATGCTCAAAATCACTTTTTCGCCGAATTAGAGTACGTTTCAGGTCATTTTGAGCATTACAAATATTTGCGCGCGCGTTTTCGCGCATAAAGCCCTTACGTGAAACAGAATTTACCGTTTCTTTTATATATATATGATGTTATGCATTTTGATTTGGTTTGAATAAAATATACTATACTGTATTATACTAATCATAATAGTTTTTTAAATAATATAAATACATAATAGAATTTATTTCATTAATCAAGAAATTGTACACACGTGACAATTCAATCTATTTTGTACATATGACTCTACATAGTAGAATTGAATTGTTTATATGTAATCAAATAATGTCTGAATCTAGTCTCTGATGCTAAGAATTATTACCATGTATTATGTGTTTTTTAGCAATATTATGATTATTTCTTATGTACTATCATTGTATGATTATGTTATTTCTAACTTTGTAAATGCACCGCAATTCAGTTTTGCCGCAAAGGATTTTTTTTAATCAATAAACCCAGTATCTATCTATCTATCTATTTGTAGATGATTAGATAAATATACCGCTATATGTTATAATCTACAAAAAGAGCAGCTATTTACGTATCCAAGATCAGAATTTTCCTGAATTTGAGCTAAATATAATAATGAAATAAGTGGTATCTTATGCTACAGTCACACAGACACTTATTTGATGTTTTCCTTCTTTCATCTTCTATTCTATCATTTCTTATGCATTTCTTTGTTTTGTTGGATGAACGAAATTATCACTGTTTCCACTGATGACTATAACGGGAAGGAATCCATGGGGATCCGCAAAAAAAGAAAATAATTTTTGGACGCAACCGGACATAACTCAACGTAAGTGTCTGTGTGACTGTAGCATTAGGTAGCTATGGACGGATGCTATCCCTGGTTATCGGTCTTCGTTTTGTAGCCACCCAACAACAGGTTTTGAAAACAAAGATCGAAGACCGGGGACCACGTAGCGTGTTTATATAAAAGTTCCCGGTCTTCGTTTTTCAGACACCCAGAAATTGACTCACGACTTCTAAAATTAACCTGCAAAATGTAATGTATTTTGTGGCCACCACATTTAGCACACTTAATTTCAGTCGAGTAAACCTTAAAACTGACTGTATTTATTTATTTATTTATTCATGTTTTATTTAATACAAATGATAAAACACGGTGAAGGGAGGGTAGTCCGGTTCAGTTATAAAACTGCTTTACAACGAAGCCCTCCACCTGGTACAGATATAAAACATAAACATGATCAAACCTAATATACATAACTTGATAATGAAAATCGATGCAAAAATGGAAATTGACATAAAACATATTGTCTACAAACATAACATAGATCTTAGAGTAAACATAAAATGTAAAATCTTAGGAGTACAAGAACAGAGGTTATGTTATACTAAATGTTTAGCTAATTGAAATCCTCAATTAAAAGAATTGATTGAATTTGAGTTTTGAACTGAAAACGGAAGTTTGTTGAAAAGGGTGCTTGCTTTATACGAGGATGATCTTTTTTTAATTCAGTGTTAGGGAACGGAATGTCGAGGAGAGAATTTAGAGAATAGCGGGTACAATAGTTAAATGTGCGATGAGTAATAAGTGATTTTAAAGTGGAATATTAAAGAATAGGCCAATCTTGTTGAATTCTATTGCATTATCAAGTTTAGTACATCAGAAACAGAACACCGTTTAGTTGATCCCTTTAGCATATTGCGTTCACGAGAAATGCTGCTTTAAACATTGTATATACAATCGGGTTCAATTGGAAGATCTGTGGATATTTTTTTAGGGCTATTTAATGACGTCACAAGTGTGAGGGGCAAACCCGGAAGTAATGCGTGAAGCATTTCTATTACTATCTATAATGCATTATAGAAAGATAAAACAATCGAGACAGAACAATAAGTACCATTAGGAATAAAGAGAAATCAATGAATAAGAAAATAGAAACAACAAATAATTATGTTTGCGAAATAGAGAAACAATAAATAACATAAGGAAAAACAATGAATAACATAAGGAAAGAGAGAAAAACAATGAATAACATAAGAAAAGAAAGAAAAACAATGAATAACATAAGGAAAGAGAGAAAAACAATGAATAACATCAGGAAAGCGAGAAAAACAATGAATAACATAAAGAAAGTGAGAAAAGCAATGAATGACATAAGGAAAGTGAGAAAAACAATGAATAACATAAGGAAAGAGAGAAAAACAATGAATAACATAAGGAAAGTGAGAAAAACAATGAATAACATGAAAAGTGAGAAAAACAATGAATGACATAAGGAAAGCGAGAAAAACAATGAATAACATAAGGAAAAGATAGAAAAACAATGGATAACATAAAGAAATTGAGAAAAACAATGAATAACATAAGGAAATTGAGAAAAAACAATGAATAACATAAGGAAAGTTGTAGAAGACATAAGAAGACTTGTATACATAATGCAGCATTCAAACTGTGCAACTTTCCCTCACACTTATGACGTCATCAAGAACCCCTCCAAATTTTACTTGATGTTTAAGATTTCAGGGAGGGGACAGATAATGTCCTCTAACTCCACTTCAGGTTGTCCGTTTTTCACGAAATAAAAAGCAAGTTGTTCTACACAACCCACTGATCCGTTTCGTATATGATAATTAGTCTTTACTATTCCACTTTAAATATTTTGGGACCATTGTATTAATAATTTTGAAAACTAACAAATAGTAGTGATATTTCAGTTTTTGTTCAACTGATTGCCAATTTATCGTTGTACAATTCTACTCTATGTAAAATGTAATGTTAACTTATACCAATGTGCGGCATTAAATCGTAATTAAACAAGGCGCGTCCATTATCTAAGAGGGGAGACGCAACAAAGTGACGTTGGAAATACAGCTGAGAAGCGCCGAAATGTATACAGCTGGCTGCAATAATGAATTAGCTCACAAAAACTCACGTAAGAAGACTTCCCTGCAGTGGAATGGTATTGTCCGTTCGTTTGAGCAAACTACCCTTACAAAAATGTCCTGTGGTATTCCTATGATATTTCTGAATGTCCTGTGGTATTCATATGGTATATCTGAATGTCCTGTGGTATTCCTATGGTATTTCTATGGTACAATAAAATACCATAGAAGTACCATAGGGAAATACCACACAGGAAAAGGGTACCATAAGAATACCATACAGCAGTGCTGTGGTATTTGGCACAAATACCATATGTATGGTATTGCTGTATGGTTTTTGGCACAAATACCATATGTATGGTATTTCTGTATGGTTTTTTGCCACAAATACCATATGTATGGTATTGCTGTATGGTTTTCTGGCACAAATACCATATGTATGGTATTTCTGTATGGTTTTCTTGGCACAAATACCATATGTATGGTATTGCTGTATGTTTTTTTGGCACAAATACCATATGTATGGTATTTCTGTATGATTTTTTGGCACAAGTACCATATGTATGGTACTGCTGTATGTTTTTTTGGCACAAATACCATATGTATGGTATTGCTGTATGGTTTTTGGCACAAATACCATATGTATGGTTTCTTGGCACA
>CALNVZ010000174.1:31273452-31309135 GCA_940671915.1 Paracentrotus lividus | reverse complement strand
ATTAATAAATTATACAAATTTATAAAGTGTAAAATATTCCAACCCCAAACTACATATCCGATAGAGATACTAGGATTTGGAATAAAGCTGTGGTCCAAAAAGGCGATAGGCGCCTGCTGAGGTTTGTTTTGCCGCTGACGTTCATTAGCCCGGAGTTAAATTTCGGCAGCGCCTGCTCACTTTTCACTCCTTACAAAAAGTTTAAAGCCGCATGATAAGATATTCAAACCGCACGATATCACATAACCCCTCCCCCAAATAAATACATTAATAAATTATACAAATTTATAAAGTTCACAAACTTCAAAACCCAAACTACGATATACTAAGGATTGGGAAATTAAGCTGTGGTACAAAAGGCGACAGGCGCCTGCTGAGGTTTGTTTTGCCGCTGACGTTCATTAGCCCGGAGTTAAATTTCAGCAGCGCCTGCTCACTTTTCACTCGCTGCCCACCGTGACAATACGCTCGATGCTCTGTCAGTGACCGCCCGGCACCGACCTAATCAAGACATCGTCAAGAAACGATTTTGGCTCGGCCTAGCAAAATTTAACCTGTCATAGCATTTAAGTATAATTATGCTGCCAAATTGTCGCCGGCAGGAGATCTGCCGGTTACCAGTCGGCGACTTAAAGCAGATCCGTTTCCGGGTGGCCTGCTCGTTTTTCCACGCCTTCTACCGGTTCAAAACTCAGGCGCTGTTCGGCCACCACAACAGAGCTACCTACATGGACCCGCTTCTTCACGAGTCTCTATGCAATGTCAAATTTCAAGCAGTTTCCGAGCAAGCTGTAAGTCAGTCGTTCGCCTATCGGCTTTTGTGACCACAGCTTTCACAACAGCATTTCGTCATACATAAATAACTTGATTTTTAAAGCCATAATATCAAAATGGTCAACGGCACTGCAAAAAAAAATATATAATAATAATAATAATAATGTAGATATAAACACAGCACAAAAAGAAATTTCCCCTATTTCAGATATCAATCATTTTTTAACCAGGAGGAATTTGAAAAATCCAATTATGTGTCCATGTAGGGAATTTAATTAGCCACGATGGGAGCGAATTTTAGGAAAAAAAATCAAGTCATACTTCAGTGAGCAATGGTTGAATGCAAAAATGTCATGTTTTGAAGTTCGGAAGCCTAAAATGGCAACTTTGATTCAATGATAATGGACCCATTTTCAGATGTTAAACATTTTACACGTCAGAATGTATGCAAAACGTGCTTCCCAATATACGGAAACGAAATTTGCGTCAAATTTTACGGTTGAGTGAGCATGCAGCAAAAATTGCGCAAACTGCGATTCTTACTTCTTTGCCTTGGTATAATCGATCAAATATGAAGGAATTCCTGTTTTGGAAGTGTATGCAACTATTATCCATTCATTCACGGTTGAATGAACCCATCAGACAACCACAAAATACTAGGCCATTTTAGAATTACGAAGAGTCATTGTAGTAATTTTATGCACTAGAGAGCATCTTGATAACAGTTTTTGGCTTGTATTTATTTTCTTTGGGCACGTGTCAATGATCCTATGGCATTTATTTACAAATTCATGCTTCAGTGAGCACGTGAGACTGGAAAAGCTTTATGTCTCACGTACAGAGAAAAATTCAAATTCTTACTTTGATTGAATAAAACAATTCTTTTTGGGGAGTACTTTTGATTTTATTTCCACAAAAATCCCCATGTTTCACGCCTCAGTAAGCACAAGATACAAGAAAATCATGAAAATGAGAAGAAAGTTTGGGGCTTCGTTATGGTTCAGTGACTTTTCCAATACGTAATTTGAATAAAGATCATGTTAGTTAGAGACCAGTTGAAGCTATGTGCAAAGTTTCATCAAATAATTCACAGTCAAATGGACGAAAACTGACAATTAAAATATGCTAAATTTCACTTTTGTTAAACTTTTGTTAAACCTCTGTACATAAGGTCAATGGAGGAGGAAATCAATACCTGACAAATGTGAAATTCGGCCAATTTCATTGGTGATTATTGTTAATTGTACTGTGAGTTATGTCACGAAACTTGGCATACAGCTTCAACTGATCTTTAACTAACATGATCTTGATTCAAATTACGTATTCGAAAAGTCACTGAACCATGACGAAGCCCCAAACGTTCTTGTCATTTGTATGATTTTCTTGTATATTGTACCCACTGAGGCGTGAAACATCGGGATTTTTGTGAAAATAAAATCAAAAGTACTCCCCAAAAGGATTTGTTATATTCTATCAAAGTAAGAATTTGAATTTTAGTCCATAAGTGAGAAAAAGGCTTTTCCAGTCTCACGTGCTCACTGAAGCATGAATTTGTAAATAAATGCCATAGGATCATTGACACGTGCTCAAAGAGTATAAATAAAACCCCAAAAAATGTTATTGAGATGCTTTCTAGTGCATTACTGCAATGCATTTTCGTAAATCTAAAATGGCCTATTTTTGGGGTTGTTTGATGGGTTCATTCAACCGTGAATGAATGGATATTGGTTGCATACACTTCCAAATCAGGAATTCCTTCATATTTGATCGATTATACCATGGCAAAGAAGTAAAAATCGCAGTTCGGGCAATTTTTGCTGCATGCTCACTCAACCGTAAAATTTGACGCAAATGTCGTTTCCGTATATTGGGAAGAACGTTTTTCATATATTCTGACGTGTAAAATGTTTAAAATCTGAAAATGGGTCCGTTATCATTGAATCAAAGTTGCAATTTTAGGCTTGCCAACTTCAAAAAATGTCATTTTTGCACTCAACTATTGCTCACTGAAGCATGACGTGAATATTTTTTTCTAAAGTCGCTCCCTTTGTGGCTAAATAAATTCCGTACATGGACATACAATTAGATTTTTAAAATTCTACCTGGTTAAAAAATTATTGATATCTACATTAGGGGGGAACTTTCTTTTTGTGTTGTGTTTATACAGGGTGTATCAATACAAACGGGACAGTTTTGAAAAGTCTGTCAAAATTTCGTTTCAAATTATTATGTCTATTATTTTGATTGTAATAGATGCTCTGAAGTCTTATCTTTCAAATGCCATTTAAAATAATAAGTTTCGTTTATGCTTGAGCGCACACAGAACGTTTTTGTCGGGGGCTCAAAAAAGGCTTGCGCACAAAAAGGAAGAAAATGAAAAATACGATCATTAGACTTTTTGCTAATCAGCAGACTTACTCTTAGCCCTTTCATTATCTTTGCCATCAAAATTCATTTACAAAGCTATTTATTGAATTGTATTTGTTTTGTTTTGATTTTTTTTTTTTTTTTCACATGTTAATATGTTTTATCTTTGGGCATTGACATATTCCTTCAAACTAAAAAAAAAAAAAAAAAAAAAAGTGTCAACCCAATGACAAGGGGATTTGGTTGGTTGGTTGATTATTTGATTGAATGATTGCTTTGTTTGTTCGTTTGTTTGATTGATTGTTTGATTGATGGATTAATTTATTAATTGATCAATTGATTGAATGAAGGATTGATAGATTTTGAATGATTGATCGTTTGATTAATTCATTCGTTTCTTTGAATGATTGATCAATTTATCGATTACGTTTTGATTGATTGTTCAAATGATTGATTAAATCGTTGGAAGAATCATAAGAAATTGACTCAAAATACTAACATAATCATTGACTAGTGAAAAGTAACAATCAATCCGAATGGGAGTACCTGATTCAGAATAATGATTCTGAATAAATAATACCCTTTGACTTTAACCAAAGTTTGTTTTTTGTTTGTTTTTGTTTTTGTTTTTTTGAACCTCCGACAAAAACTTTCCGTGTTCGCTCAAGCATAAAAAATAAATAAACAATTAAACAACCAACCAAATCCCCTTTCTTATGGATTGACAAAAAAAAAGTTTAAAGGAATATTTATTGTAAAAAGATAACATATTAAAACAAAAACAAAAACAAAACAATTAAAGTAAATAAAAAGCTTTGTAGATGAATTTCAGATCATAATTCGTAAAAAAATATGGCAAAAATAAAGAAAAAAATTAGAGACAGACTACTGATTAGCAAGAAGTCTGATGATCGTAATTCTCAATTTTTCCTATTGTGCGCAAGTCGTTTTTTTGAGCTCCCGACAAAATGTTCTGTGTGTACTCAAGCATGAACGAAACTCATTTTTTTTAAATTGCATTTGAAAGATAAGACTTCAGAGCATCTATTAACATAAAAATATAGACATCATGATTTGAAACAAAATTTTGACAGACTTTTCAAAACTGTCCCGTTTTTATTGATACGCACTGTACAGGGTGACCCAGAAAAAAGGAAACCCAAGTTTGATCATCAATAATTTAAAAAATATTACTATGGTGATTATAAAATTTATATCACTGGAAAGTGCAACTCATTACTATTTTATTGATACCCTGCTCAGCTCACCAATGTCACGCATCACTGAACCTCATTGTTTTGAAAATGTCTTGCAAAATTGTGAGTGGTTCACTTTCACGCTCATTGAGATGGGTTGCTGCAATGTGCCTAAAAAGGGAACCCAACTTTCATCATCAATCATTTTAAAAACATGACAGTAGTGATTATGACGTTTATATCACTGGAAAGTGCCACTCATTATCATTGTATTGATATCTCTTTCAGCTCACCAATGTCACGCATCACTGAACCCCATTGTTCTGAAAATATCTTGCAAACTTGTGATTGATGCACTGTCATGCTTCTTACATTATCCATGGGGAACTGAAGGTTCTCTGGGTTGTCGTGACCAGTAACATGTTGAAATTACCTGGATGGTAAGATTAAAGGACTAAATAAGTAAAAATTTCCAACCCATTTATCAAACTCATTTATTTTAAGTCACTGGAATGCTTTACTTAGATTTGTTAGGAATCTTTGAAGCAACTCATCTCAAGGAGCATGAAAGAGAACCTATCACAATTTTGCGAGACAATTTTTCAAAACAATGGGGTTCAGTGATGCATGATATTAGTGAGCTGAGAGAGGTATCATTAGAATGGTAATGAGTTGTACTTTCCAGTGATATTAAATTCTTAATCACCACTGAAATATTCTTGAAGTTATTGATGATCAAAGTTGAGTTTCCTTTCCAGGCACATTCACACAAACCATCTCCGGGTGCATGAAAGTGAACCACGCACAATTTTACAAGACTTTTTGAAAACAATGGGGTTTAGTGATGCGTGACATTGGTGAGGTGAGCGAGGTATCATTAGAATGGTAATGAGTTGCACTTTACAGTGATATAAATTTCATAATTACCATTGGAATATTTTTGAAGTTATTGTTGATCAAAGTTGGGTTTCCTTTTTTCGGAAACACCCTGTATAGGAAGGTTGCCCACGTTGAATTCTCACAGCACCCAGTGAAACCAATCGGACTTATCGATTACCAAGATCACTTATATACAAGCTCCTCCAAACAATGTGCATTCGTTTGATTTAAGAATCAAGTGACATTAACTCATATTTATCTGTTTATACGCAATGGAAAATATTACAATAATTGGCTGGTATGGCTTTGAAACAAACAAGGAATTGGTTTCGAATGTACAATGAATTCTCAAAGTTAGTCATTTGACACATGGGGTTAAAATTTCGTTATAGAGGCTTATAATTTATTCTATATATATATATATATTTTTTTAAATCAAAACACAATTATAATTAAAATTACAATTAAAAATCTGCCAAATTTACTTAAATAGTTTTCGTAATTTGTACATGAATATGAATTATTAAAGTCGTATGATTAAGTTTTCAAGAGATTAACTTAAAAAATGTTTTCCTTTTTTCAAAATAAAGTAAGCATCATGTTAGTAGTAAGAATATGCTCACCCTTTGGACAACGTTTGACCTGTATTTGTTCCTCAATAAAATCGTCGCAACAGTAAATTTACGATCCCAACTTTAAAGGGATTTGGTAACTTTCAAAAACAAGAGCAATTAAATAAAAATGAATAAAATTATATTGCTCTAACAGTAAAAACAAACGAATGAAGTTTCAGATCAAACGGAAGTCATGCTAAGCATATACAGCCGAACACGAGTTAATTTACTACCCCTCTGTTGCTAGCTCAGCAGACCGCTAGGGACGGGAGTACACAACAGGAAATGGGGTGTATGTTGTGCTGTGTTGAAAACCACATGGTTTTTAAACCCATTTGGGGATGGGATTAAAGAATTGAGTATGAAATCATTGATATCTCGAAAGTAAAGCAAGCAATTAGCTTGCAATTTTGAAGAGATACCAGACTGACCTATGTGTGTATAATTATGTTGGCAAAATGAGCTAAATCGAATAAATTGCTTTTTGAATATCATTCAAGTTACTGCATCCCTTTAGTGTATTACTATATGCCAAATTTTAATGAATTGTAAAACACATTTTAATTCAATCCATCACCAATACCACAGGTAAAACTTTTCCTTTATGAACTTTGGATTCTTTCCCAACACCAACCTTCATGATATTACGCTCATCGATAAAGTATTGTTGTTTCATTATTATCTGAAATCATGACTATCTTCACTGAATCTCCCTTTAGTAGTCGACACTGTGTTTCTTTCGTCTTGACTCTTTGCATCGTGTGAAAATTCTTTAAAAGAAACAACAGAAGTATTCAATCGCATTTCCTCTTGCTCTTCCCATCTGCGCATCCGCGCATTGAAACTAGGTAAGTCCTCTCCTGGTCTACGTGTCAAACCTTTCGCATCCTTTTCACATTTTGCTTTCGGAGCAGATCCGTCAACCAGTTGATGTGATCTGATGTCTAGAGGATGTTTTGGTAGATAGATCTCACCATCTTTGCTCCTTTTGTAGACTGGTTTTAGCTTGCCTCCCGGTAAACGTGGTGGTATGTGTCTTCGGAGCTCTCTTTCCAAAGCCCTTGAGTAGAAGAAGGACTTCCTTTCAGGGAGTAACTTCTCAAGCTCCTTTTCATAAGCGGTCGGTGTCAAATCCTTGACCGGTTTCACATCTTGCCAACGTCGTTTAGGTTTTCTTCTCTTTATCACGAGAGGTTCAGGGGTTAAAGGCTTCGGTTTAGGAGGTGAAACCTTCTTACGCTTTTTCAGTTTTTTGGCATTAGGCAATTTTACAGGTTTCACCTCTCGATCTGTGAGGTCTTCACGGTCTGTTTCAAAGTCTGACTCATCCTCACTAAATGGGTATGGCTCAATTGACAACGATGACGATGTATTCCTTGTATCAACCGAACCTTCACATTCATCGTGTTCACTCGGTTCTTCGGGTTTGTTGGCCTCTGCGTACTTGCCAGACAGAGGTAAAGGTGAAATTTTTGGCAATTCCGTACTTTGTGATCTTGCATCGTCTAGGGTTGCGTGTGTAGTACCAAGTGCGGGTAAACGAAAGGCACGTCCCTGTAACATTCCCCTTTGCAGCAACCTCGCTTTCGTTGGGATACACTCTTCTTTAAGAAGCCTGGCGCGAATGTCATTCTCCTTTACCTTCCTATCAGCTTCCCTCATGTCAATGTTCAGCTGGTTAGTCATGGACAGCCTCGACGAAACCTCTGGTCGAATGGGAAAAGGTTCACCCACCTGAGATTGAATACGCTGGTTGATCCGAGGTAGGAAAGTGATTCCACTGAAAGAGTGCACCGAAGTCTGGACTGGACTTCCCGCTGGCATTGAGAGCTGTTTGTGAAGGTTGTGGGTTGTTTGAGCTTGCATCATTCGAGATCGGATATCGGGTAGAAAGGTCTTCAACTGGTTGGAATCCATCGGCATTTTGAAGGAAGCAGTTCATCGGACTACGCTTTGTTCAAAATAAAATCATAGTTTAGGGGTTCCACTGGACAGTCTGGGCTGAATACAAAATCGTGTCCGACAGAATCTGACATCCAGTTGCATTAATATTATTGAAGGAAAGTATTGAAATCTGCACATAAAACGATGCGTTGATACATTGAATCAAGTAGGAAAAGACGCCTTTACAATATTTCACAGTCCAATTGAAGAGAAGTTTAAATGTTCAAGTTCACGAGTGTTATAAATGTTTAACAGTCTGTCTGAGTAGTCACTGAGAAGAGATTTCCACCTCTCGCGTTTGCTGACACAGTACTGAATGCATGCGTCTCTCACATTAACAAAGACCAGAATACCAAACTGGACATGACCTATTGTTTTCAGGAATTATTGATTAATCTTGGAAGTAAACCCACAGCCTACGCATCATTAATGTGGCTACGCGTCGTTAATTTGGCTTCTCATTTTCCCTTTGACACCTCTGCAGGCAAACATGTCCGACAGATCAATATTCCTAAAATAACAATACTCCATTTTTTTAATTTTACATTTAACATCATAAAATGAAATTCACCTGGACATTGTTTAGTATCCAATAACCGTAGCTTACATTTGATTTCAATCGATTATTTAAAAACCTTAGAAATCTGAGTATACACTGTTCATCATAAAGGTGGAATATATTTTTTGTGGCTCCAGCGACATTATGTTGCTCCGACTTTGATTACTTGAATGTGTTTGCTACCGCTTTCACTTTCTGTAATCCTGGCTATATCTTGGACGTTTCCCCAGCCCTTCCCGGGGATTTTTCTTTAAAAAAGTTTGTCACGCCCCAAGATTGGCCATTTTTGTCGGTTTTTTTCCCCTCATATTTTGGGGGCCCCTTTTTGTTTACGCGACCCACCAAGGCCCCATCAGTCCTACCCAAAGGAAACACGTCTGAGGTTTAGATCGAATTGTAATTGTTCTTTGAGTTAAATCTAGTTTTATGATTGCAGGCTCGACTCTTTTGTCTAGGGGAGGGGTCAAAATTTATTTTGATTGGGGTTCAACATTGATTTTATTCATTTTTACACCATAGAAATTTCTATCTTCCCAAAATTGTATTATAAAATATCAGCCAAACATAAATCAAAATAGATTATTATCTATAGTAACCATTTACAACCTTGTCATCAAGGCTAAAAAAAGAAATTAGAAAAAGAAATGATAATAATTAAGGGTTAAAGGTCGTTTTCTTATTTCTTTTATTTTCAGCATAAAGGTGGAATAAAATATTCCGAATTTTCACCAATCACACTTTTTACTTCATCCCCTCCCATAGACAAGAGACCTAATCTAGATTTAACTTAAAGAACAATATAAACAATACATCTCAGACGCATTTCCTGGGGGTAGGACTGAGGGGGGCTTGATCGGCCAGGTAAACAAAAAGGGGCCCCAAAATGAGAAAAAATGACCAAAATGGGCATCCTGGGGGTTGACAAAACGTTTTTGAAAAAATAATCCCCGTAAAGGGTTGAGAGAATGTGCAGGGACAAACAAATTCAAGAAATTAAAGCCAAAGCAAAATCATGTTGCTAGAGCGGTAAAAAAAATATTCCACCTTTATGACGGACAGTGTATGCGATCTACATCATCTAATTAATTGTTTTGCTATATTCAAAACATATAATGCCATCCAAGAAAAAAAAATGAGGGTATTTTTATTTTAAATAGCAATGTAAATAAGTATTCAACTGAAAAATCAAGTGCATTTTTTCCTACAAAACTACAGTTATGATTTCTCGAGAACCCTTTTATGATTACACCTAGGGTACATGCATGTAATATGGGCCAGCAGGTAATATGGGCCACCTGAAGCAAATCATGTCGTGACCGTTGACCGGTGACTGGTGACCGGTGTGAGCACCATAATGTTGTTCATATGAACTGTATACGAAAATATATCGTCGTGAGAGAATCTGATGCCGAAATTTCTCTGAGAAAATTGCTAAAAACCAACAAGGTAAGTAAAACTTACGGCATTTTTTTACCCTGATGTAAAATTTGATATTTTACAGAATGTGATGGTGAAAGAGTGTTTGAGGGGGTAACCTCAATTGTTTTGTATATTTAGAAAGCTTATACTTTCATTTTGATCATACTAGCGTGTACAGGTCAATTTGTTTCAGTGAAGGGGTGCAATGTGGCATTGAATGCTTGCCTGACACAGCAACTTTAGTGCAGGTAATATTGGACATCCAAAATGGCGGAAATGATTCTGGTACTTAGTATTGGGATGAGGCATCAATCTCTTTGCTACAATTTTTGGGTAAATATCACAGAATATTAATTAATAAAATAAAGTGATTGTAGGTGCCTATATTGCGTTGATATAGAAAAATAGTTTTATAAGAATTAATACAAAAAAGATAATAATTAATACAGAATATGCATAACAATGAAATAATAGTCACAAGAATTTGGTGAAGGGTCTTATAATTCAATTAATCTTAAAGTAATGATTTCAACATTAAGCAAATTCCAGACATTGTAGAGTAATTGTAGTTTTAAAACATACATTAAATACATGTGCCCATATACCTGCACATGCAGTAATATGGGCACTGGTAATGACGTCAAATTTGAATATTGCAGACAGGGTTTGGTGATAAGTTTTTCTTCACAATAAAAGTTAGAGCAGTAGTTATTGTTTCATAAAAAAAGATTAGACTGTGTGTCATTTCGTAATTTTATGCCAAATTAGCAAATGTACGGAAGCTTAAAAGTGCACTCACAGGCGACTGTTGTTACTCGCCAAGGCGCCTTGTTAGCCAAAAGCCGCAGAAGCGCTCGTAAGGCGCCTTGTCTGAGACGAGAGAAGGCGAGAAGGTGACTTGTACAAACTCGCCAAGCGCCTTTTCTAATACGAGAGGCGAGATGGCGACTTGTACAAAGTCGCCAAGCGCCTTGTCTAAGCGAGAAGTGGCGAGATAGGTGACTTGTGAGAAAAACTTGCCAAGGCGCCTTGTCTAAGACGAGAAGGTGAATGGTGACTTGTGCAAGTCGCCAAGGCGCCCTGTAACTGCAAGAATAGAAGGCGAGATTGCGACTTGTACAAATAAAAATTATAAAAAACTAAAAATGTTTATTTTTCATTAAATGTATATCTACGATGTAAACGATTTTCTATATTTTTGAATTGTGCACAGTTCAAGCGTTTAATGTTGCGACCTGCAGTGATTTTTTAACAAATTCCATTTGAATTGACCGAACTGAATGTATATATAAGATTGCCTTGTGGTAAATAAAAATGGGGGGGGGGGGCTTGAGCAATTTTTTTTTTTGGGGGGGGGGGGCTTGAGCCCCAAAGCCCCCCCCCCCCCCATTCCCCGTAAACAGCGCCTGATAGATATTCAGAATGGTAATGCCTTTGATAGCATTTAAATTACTAAATATTGATAGTAAGTCATGGGTGTCGATGGTGGGGGGGGGGATAGGGGGGATGCATCCCCCAATAATGTGTCTTGGGACCTATTTTATCTCTTAATTATGAGTAATGATATTTTGAAAGTGTAAGATGCACATGTAACATTTTGCTGATGACGTTGTCGTTTATATATTGTAAAGATGCAATACTGTTAACATAGAACTACAAAAGATCTTGATAATATAAAAGAGTGGTAGACATGAATCATCTTATCTATCGATAAAAAGAAGACTAAAGTTATGATGCTAAAAATAATATTCTTGTGATAACTTCATTATTATTGATAAAACCAGTAGAACAAGTTAAATCTATAAAATATCTTGGAAAAGAGATTGATGAGAATTTAAAATGGATTCTCATCAACAAATTGTTGAAACAAATTAGCATAGAAAATTTTTTCTCTGGTAAACTACGGGTCGTCTTAAATAGTCTTTATGAATATGTTATACAAATCTAATTTCAACCTTCTTTTGATATGCCATGTTCATTTGTGGGACAATCGGTATTATGCAGAACAAAGTTATTAAGACTTTCAAAAGAGAGGCCGCAAGATATGTACTAGTAATTTTGACTATGTTATTGTCACGGGAACAATATTAAGATCTTAAAATGGCCATCTATTGCACAAAGACGAGACTATTCTAAGCCTGTCAAATGTATAAATGTATTCACATTGGCCGAGCGCCTTTTGTAAAAATTGAAATGGTAGTGAAAGACATAGTTAATACACGTAATTGTAATACTTTAAATGTCGTACCACCTAAGACCCAATTTGGAATGTTTAAGAAATCTTTTATTTCCTGTGTGGCAAAAGTCTGGATCTTTTGCCATCTTCGTTACAAATAATGCACTTCGATAGATGCATTAAACTGATGTTATAAAAGACTTTATTTCCATGATCCTTTTGATTCCGATCTCTGAGCAGCTCACTTTCATGTTTAACGTGTTTTTTTTTTATTTTTAATATCACATAATAAATCACCTATTTTATTCTTAAACTGTCGTGGTAATATGACCAAATATAATGATTACTAACATCTTTTACGTCTACATGTTCGTTTTTAATAATATACTAACAAATTAGCCAATTTGTGTTGTGACACGTCTGCATAATGATCCAAATGCAAAATTACTTTATTCTTTCACATTAGTAATCTGCCTGTTGACATTTTAAAATTTGTAAAGTCAGCTTATGTTCATCCCACGTTATATTCGATTTTATACATTCCGTACTTACATTGTAAAATCAGATCTGTATACTAAATTTCGTTATTGAATATTGTTTTTCTGTACATCTCAGCTATGTTACTTATTATTGTATATAATTCAGGACATTGAGTAAAACAGCAAGTTGCTGATCTTATTTCTTATATATATCAAATAAAATAAAATAAAATAAAATTCTGGTGGGTGGTATGGTTGTACAATCATCCCCCCCCCAATATTTTGATATCAAGAAATAAAATACATATCATATGCATACAAATTTACCCATTAAAATTCGTTATCATATAAAACACTTTTATGACATTATAATTATTTTGCAGTCTAAAATTGCATTTTCAGACATTCAAAATCAAAATGTTTCACTCTTCGTTATCTTCTCGGTGTTGCATATACTTCCGGTAATCATGTAAAGACAATACACTACCGTGTAGATATGGCAGCGCACATGTTTCACTATCAACAATTTAAAAAAAAAAATCAAATCGATGATAATCAGGGGCATCGTCCCAGGGTGCTTGGGGACAGGCATAAGAGTCCCCCTCAAAGTCCACATGTTTGATAATATAAATAATTGAATATGGAAGAGTCTGTAACACTACTTGGCTCTTCATCGACAAGGTAACTTTTTTGGACTCGGACCATTGATTATATAATACACTTCCACTATTCTCCGCGGGCTATATGCCCTCTTTTCAAATTAGTCGCTACTTTGCTCTCAAATTATCAGATAACTGTAAAAATTTGCTTGAAAATTTTCAGCTCGCGCTTCGCCTTCGCACAATATAGGATAGTGCAATAACTGCACTTGACTTTGTTAATCTTTTATGCATGTATTAACGTCACGATGGTACGTTTAAAACACCAGCCGGTGAAAACACCAACTCCCTCCCCCTTTCGTGCTCCCACGTTGATACAAGATACAAGTATCTTGTTTCATCAGGTCCCTATTATTGAGAAAATTTTCAGCTCGCGCTTCGCGCTCGCGCAATATCTTGCCCTAACTGGAATTTGTCCATATTTATATAGATTTGCGTTTGTTGGCATTACATCATGATGTTCCGCTTCTAATCACTAGTTAAAGCCCCCGGTTAGCCCTCCATCAATTTCGCGCTTATAGTCATGTAACGCTACAAATACCATGTTTTAGTTCAATATCATTGAGAAAATTTTAAGCTCGCGCTTCGCGCTCGCATTACAGCCCTATGAATTCGTCGATATAGTACTCATATCCGTAATAATGAGTGTATATCTATAGACATTGCATCATGATGACCCCCTTTAATAAAGCAGATAAAGCCCCTTCCCCGTTTCGCTTTCGCATTATTCTACAATATATGTACCATTTCATGTCTCTCTCATTTCGCGCTCGCATAATGAATTTGAAAATACATTTTTCATATTTATATGCATGTGTGTATACAAGCATTACCCCATCCCCAAAAAATGGACCCTGCGATCATATACCATTGTATGTGTCACGTTGAGGAAAAGAGGAAATATCGACGATCATCCCCCCCCCCCAATCGCCAAAACAAATCGACACCGTTGATAGTAAGCTTTTTTTTTTCTTTCATTTTCAGGAAACTTGCATCCCTTCTGTTATTTTCTTTTCTTATTCCACCGCGTTTTCCTTCCCTTTATAATTTCCATTACACCCTGCTCTGTATTCTTTTTTTTCTTGGAGATGGGGAGATGAGACAACGTGGGATCAAGGCCCTTTCGGTCTTCAGCCTCCTTCCCCCCTTCCCCCCTTTTCCTTCTTCTCCCCATATTCCCTCATATTCCCCCTTTCTTCTCTATCGTATCGTTTTCCTTCCTTCTCCCTATGCTTTTTTATGGAGGAGGAGGGGGGGGGGTGAAGGCTTTGCCGACGCATCCTTCTCCATTTTCATTTTGTTCTTCCTATTTTTCTTCCTTCTTCTCCTCTCCCTACCTTTCTCGTTTTTTTTTTCTTTCTTTCTTTTCTTGGCGAGTTTGCACAAGCCGCCAACTCGCCTTCTCTTAGTTAGACAAGGCGCCTTCGCGATTTTTTTACAAGCCGCCTTCTCGCCTTCTCGTCTTAGAGAAAGGCGCTTTGGCGAGTAAGTTCAAGTCGCCTTCTCGCCTTCTCGTCTTAGACAAAGGCGCCTTGGCGAGTTTGTACAAGTCGCCTTCTCGCCTTCTCGTCTTAGACAAAGGCGCCTTGGTGTATTTGTACAAGTCGCCTTCTCGCCTTCTCTTCTTAGACAAGGCGCCTTGGCGAGTTTGTACAAGTCGCCTTCTCGCCTTCTCGTCTTAGACAAAGGCGCCTTGGCGATTTGTACAAGTCACCTTCTCGCCTTCTCGTCTTAGACAAAGGCGCCTTGGCGATGTTGTAGAAGTCGCCTACTCGCTTTCTTATGTAAAACAAGGCGCCTTGGCGAGTTTCACAAGTCGCCTTGTAGGTGGCACTTTTAAGCTTCCGTACAAATTAGGGGGCCCATATTACCTGCATGTACCCTATTGCCTGTCATTTGAAATAAATTTCCTAACAGAATACACATCGTCCATTTTTATCTTCTTTTAAAATAGATAATTATAAATCGCACCTTATCAATGCTTGTCCATCAAAATATAAATAAATAATTCGTTTGATTTGGTCGGTTGGTTACTTGATCATGATAGGGGTAGGGTTTTAGCAGGTCAATCGGTTATATAAAAAAAAAGGAAAAGATAAATCGCCTTTCTCTTTTTTTTCCACAACTTTTTTTGGGCTGCCCCGGGCCCCTCCCCTGGATCCGCGCCTGCATGGTATGACATGACATGACAGGAGTGTTATTAACCTAGGGTGTACTAATTAACCCTATGTGAAACTCGATGTTCTATTCCAACCTAAAAAAAAAACATCGATAATTTCCATGGAAATTGTCTGCATTTAAAAACTTGGTCAGCTGCAACTTGGTTACTTTGAGGTGAGTATAAGCATAATTTCATAGTCAATCCCTCTTTCTTTCGGATAACGAACATTGACTTCTTTTGAATTATTATTTCTTTTCTTTTCTTCAACAAAAATCACTACTTTATAGACCGATGTTAAGTACAGTAGTCCTAACTCTTGAAATTTGATGAATTAACTAGCATAATTCAACTTTATATCAAAGATACATAAATACAAAAAAAACTTTATATCAAAGATAATAAAGGTGCTTTTCCAGCAGGGGAATTACACACAAAGAAGAAGCTCAATAAAGTGAAAATCGGTAAGGACTTGACGATAATCATTTCGCAACTAAAAGATCACTAAAACATGACGAACATAGTCTTTACAAAGAATTGACATCGTTAGATTTTGGCTGTTCTCTTGTCTATTGCGTGCCAAGTACCAGTAGATTGTAGTCAAATCAAATGTTAGGTCGAATCATACACCGATCGCGATCGGGCGTAAAAATTCGATTGTTAACCAAGATCAATGTAATATCAAGAAGTTGGAAACATTCTACATCATTGTCTATCGAATCATAATCAATATCCTTTGTTGTACAGCATCTATGCGGTCGAGTGTTTTTTCGGAACTCAGATAGTTGCGGTAAAGGAAAGCTACCCTAACATTACCATGTTAATTAATTTGATGTATAGGTGATGTTCGACGTTTCTTCAAACAGGAATATGTGCACAGTATTATGTTTACGATCTCTCTTCTGTTAGATCCATGAATGACGAAATTTACGATTAATCTGTATTTCTTTTATATAAAATCAACGTCTAGGTTTTTAAAAGTAGTTGGAAGAAGAATGACAAGTAGAAAATACACGTTGGCCCTATATTTTTAACATTTTTTTTCTTTCTTTTTTTAACCAATAGCGGTTTTCAAGTAGTTATTTCTACACATTTTTTTAATGTAAAATTACTTGTTATTTGTAATCATAATATACGAATAAAAGCTATTAAGACTTTCCGCTTTAACCCTCTCAAGACCAAGAGAGGGGGGGGGCACATTGTGCACCCCCTACTGAACTTTTATTCGCCATTTCTATACGCTTGGATCTTTTTCCATCAAACTTGGTGACTTTTCCTAATATTTATTCACGAACATTTTGATATATATTTTGTGGGGGTATGATATTCTGTGTTGCCATGGCAGCCACAAATTGGTAACCATGTTTCTCCATTTTTGGTCATTTTCGATATCCATAGTTCTAAACAATATTATGGTGTTATCAATGAGGTTTCTTTTTTCATATTGAATTGAAATAACATTCTAAACTGAATACCACTCTTCTCCTTTTGTTTTCATTACTTTTCATTCGAAAAATGGCGCCAAAACAATAGATATAATAGAAAATATTGAAATATCAATTCTTTCACATTTCTAATTTTTGGAGTGAGTTATCCCTTGAAATTCACATAATATGATCATTTCTTATTGTATTAACATTTTGCATACCTAAGCAGTGAAAAATTAGTTTTAAAAAATATTAAAATTAAATTATTTTAGTTTATTACCCGAAAGCGCCCTCTCTGGCAAAATTGATTTTTTTTTTTTTTTTCTTATTTCAGAGCATAAAGCGCCCCCATTTGGCAAGTTTGAATATCTAAATAGATAAATGAGCAATGAATGAATCATAAAACATATTTGCACTAGTCTCCACCATCAAACTGTGATTTTAGAGAGTTAAAATGCTAAAATTCAAATTTTGTGCATTTTTCTATGTGTTTTTTTTTAAACAGTGAATAGCGCCCTCATATGTTGACCTTGAGAAATTTTTCTTGTTTCAAATTGTAGAGCTTGAGTTGCTCTATCGTCATGCCAAATATGAAAGTGATCCATCTAATAATAAAAAAATTAAGGAGGGGGCACACCGTGCCCCCCCCCCCCTTGGGCCTATGAACCATCAAAATACCTAGGTCTTGATAGGGTTAAACGAATTATCCTTTTCATTTTTTTATTCAATTTTAAAATCAAATATTTACAGAACGCCAATCCCAATAACTCAAAATAAGAAGGACACAAAACACCCTTGTTTTTTTATACATATTAATTTATTGTATTACACGATGTTTAATATCATAGCATCATTAAGCTTTATCGAAACAATTTACAAACTATTGTCTCCATTCGCAGTCATTTTTTGTTTAGTAATTCTATATGCATTATCATCACGGATAAAACATCGACGACCGTTGCTGTTTTGGAGTTTGTTTTGTAAAGCACCATGTACACACTGTCTATTTCATCTAGATTTAGTTGCCGAACAATTTTAACCACACAAAATATGAGTTTTAAGATTTCAATTCATGCTGAACGTGTCAAAATTATGAATTTTGAATAAAAGGTGCTATACCCACTTTGACTGTTACCCCTTGTAACACTCCGTCATGTCACCGGTCATGTGAGGGCGCACGATGATTTCATAAGAACAGAATCATTGAGGTATACCGTGTGCAATAAGTATTGCCACCCCCTACATCATGCTTATATTGAAACTTAGTGCTTAGAGGAGTAATGATTTCGGCTTTCAAACAAATATGCCATCTTAGCTGTTGAAATTACCTTTTGTTTGCTGTATAGATGAACCTTGTGTGATGTGTATAACTAGAGCTATGCTGGTTTGAACTTTCACGCATGAATTTAAAGGTCTCAAACCTCTTTGCGGACATTGGAAAATGGTGGACAATAAAGAGGAAGAAGGAAAGTACTGAGAGCGACAGGAAATTGGCTAAAACTTGGAGAAAGAAGGGAAAACGAACAAGAAGATATCAAGTCTGCTTGACAGGTCAAAAAGATGGGTTTAACACTGTTGCAATCCCCCCGGAGAGATGAGGTAAAGAATAAACATCGAGCAGTTAGGCCGTCTTTACTGGGTCAAGCTTTACTTAGAAAAATTGGCCAGATCGTGGGTCCAGTGTCATTGACCCCCAGGGGAAAACAATTTCCGTCAAATTGATATGTCAGATAATATTGATGTTAACTGATATATAATAAGTCATAATATTGTGTTTCTACCAATAAAATTCATTCAAATGATAATTTATACTGTATTTTTGTATATTCTATGTAAGGGGAGACAATAATTATTGCACACGGTATACATGCCTTTGTCTCATCTTTGCACTCATAGGCCCGTATTCAGAACAGTAGTGTGTAAATAGACTCGATTCTGAATCGGGCCTAGAACACAACTTCCGGTAAGGATTACTAAAGGCATTTTAAGTTTGGAGAGTCAGTTTAAGCGCGAGTCTAACATGACTAAGACGATGTTTTAAAGTCGAGTTCAAGTTTAAACCAGAACTTCGGCCGAGACTTGCGCTTTAATCTTTAACGAATTTTAAACTAGCGTACGGGAAGTTAATAATTCGATATTGATTTGCGAGTTTTATTTCGGAGGCAGCTAATTTGTCTCTTTTCTCGTTACCTTGAAGTTAAAGGTTATTTAAAACTTGCTAAAACTTTAAGATGCATTACATTCCACAGAAATTGATTGCATGTTTATCATCAAAACTGACATTTTCAATCAATTTAAATTTAATAAATTTCGCAGACAACTGCCATGCAAAGTTTGACAGTGTTACCTTTACAACAGCTTACCCGATGTTGATATAACTGATTAAGGAATAACAACACCATTGTGCTATGCAGCTGAAAATCTTCCAGTTCCAGGTCAATATTGCTGAAATTGTTATAAACGTGGACAAGGTGCGATGTACCAAGGAATATTGTTGTGATGAATTAATTACTGCTCCAAACTGCGTCCTAAACCCCAAACGGGTCTTAACCATCTAAATGCACTTTAGAACTGGAGTTAAAGGTTGGGGAAAAGATGATCGCGCGCAATTTCAAACGACTTCCCATTTGACCATAGACTCGAACTGGGGTCTAGACTCACATTGGGTTCTAGACTCGAACTGACGTTTAAACTTGCTCTCGAGTTTAACAAATATTATCTTGAACAATTTCATTGAACTTCTGACTTAATCCTTTACTCGATCGAATTGCATTCTAGACCGGGGTTCCCAATGGGAACCATTGTAATGTTATGAACTTGCCTTCAAAATGGTATACACACATCTGGACGGCACAAAGCATTATAACATAGGCCTATTGATAACAATTTATCTAGTCAATTTCAGAAATTACTGAAATAAGGATTAACCCATTATGGGTCATTCTGTTTTAAAGGATACATATGCCTCAATATTTGTTCTGACAACATTTGACCACAAATGTAGTTTACTTTATCTTTATAATGTATTCTAAATGTGATTAAAGCATAAAGCGTAGGCATGTATTACACCAGAATTAATCATAATTGTTTAACTTTTCCGTGATAAGTCTCGTAAAAAAAAAAATGAGATTTTGGCAGTTTCAGTCAGCATCACCATGTAAACAAAAGCTGCATACAGGAAAGTTTAATTTAAACTATAAACTTATGTTCAGTAATAAATACACATATATCTTTGAGATATTGAAATTCTATATACATCATGTACATAGCCTTGCAAATACTAACAAAGCAATGACGGTTTTAAACGTAAGTGTTGTATATGCTTCTAGTATATACAATGGGTGCTTCTGAGCTACGCACGACGCGCAATGGCTCTCCACTGCGCACCTTTGATTCCTTCGGTGGAATGTAACTTGGCCACTGCAGTTCTCTCTCCTTAACATTCCCGTTTCTGTCTCTTCTTGTATAACTTTCTGCTATTTCAAGGGCAATGCTGGCAACTGATCTAAAACTCGACTGTCTACTGGCTCTGCTGGTTCGATGACTACTGTTACTCCGCCTCGGATTTTGATCTCGAGAAAACACAGGATTGTCATATGTGAATGTACTACTCGCAAGAGAATGCGTATCGTCATCGCGTAGTCTGTATGATTTACTTAGTGAGGACATTATCTCTTCTTCCGTGCGTGCCATGTCGTAATAAAACGGTCGTTGCCTGCACGAGCCCAAATCTTGTGCTATAGCGTCCCTTAAGTTTGTGGATATATTTTGCGCTTGGTGTAATTCTTTTGCGATACAGTTGCGCACTTCTTCAAACTGAGATGAGGTGCTTCCGACACTGCGTAGACTACTTGCTCTCCTCCTGCGTATGCTTTGAACTCCCAAGCTCTCCCTTCGACCTGTCGACATCGGAGGCAACAACGCCGAAGTCGAACGATCTAGAGCTTCTTTTTCTTCTAAATCTATAACCACCGGCTCCTGTTCCATACAAAGAGTCTTTGTTGATGTTCCCTTGCTCTTTTTCGGCGACCGTTTCTTCTTTTTCACTGGACTGCTCGGCAATGAACCAACGTTTTCTGGAACAAACTCCGGAGGTTTGTCCGTGACTGACTTTTCGCTGACACTCTGTTCGGTTCCAATCGATGCAGGATCTTCTTGACTGGTAGCGGAAGAGGAGCCATCGAAATCACATCCGCTGTCATGGCGTCCATCACCGTCAACGATTAGCTGACATAGTTTTTCCTTGGCCACCCCGACATGACTCTGCAGAAGTTTAATAGTTTCATCTTTCTGCAGGCGAAAGTATGGCAAGAAGAGATGAATGAATAATCATTAATAGACGTAAATCCATTATTTAATATTCGATAAGGGGGAAAGGAAGAAAGATGACCTTAGAATAAAATCTATTTCAGTTGTAAACTCAATACCAATCAAAGAGTGAACAATATTCTGAATCCATTATATATACTTTAGTTGTTCCTATGGCAGAAAAGCCTCGAACAAGCTTTGTTTAAAAAGTATGATAAATTAGTCTCCCGGTCTATTGGGATAGTGATTTTTAACGACAATTTTATCAAACGTTATGTGTCATCTAAAGGTGAGTATTAATGCTACACTCTCTTTCTTTTTATTAATTAGCATTTTTTTAAACAACTGTTGATAGAGGAAAGCCTTAAAATGATTTGGGCCATTGAGTTACAAAAGGTGTTGGTATACATGAAGTAATTAACACATGTATTAAGAATCCGGGAATGACATGAACAAATGCTATTTTTTCATGAGAAGACTAATTTTCTTACCTCACTCAAAGACCGCTTTAGAGCTGCATTTTCTGCAGATAACATGAATAATTCCTCCTCTACTTGATTAAATGATTGGCCATGATTCGTAGCTATATATGATGAGGTGAGCGTCCTTGACAACGGCATCGTCGCATCAGGGTTGTCCTTCCATGCTAGAATCTACGGGCAAAATCGATTAGAAACAATAATATTGCATGATTTCATACAGATATATATTATGACTAAAACTGTCTGGTTTATATATAGATTTACATATAAATTAAGTGCAGGTAATATGATATACTTTACATACTTGTGTCTCAAACAAAATTATGATTCTGCTGATGGAGGCCTACTCGTATCATTTATAACCAAATTTTGTCTAGTTGAGTTTTTACCATGCTGAGATGTCTGACAAAATTTGATAAGACTATAATTTCATTGTGTGTATAGTGTCGTTTTGCTTATTTTTTTTTAATTCATCAATTTTTTTTATTTATTTATTCATTTTTTGTAGCTAGATAAAGTGATATTTTGTACAAAAAGACAAATTCCTGACTGTACTTGAACAAAGCATTAAAAACACAAAACAAAAACAACAAGTAACCAATATCTTACCTTTGGAACGTGGACCAAGACCAAGACCTCCGTGGTACATACAAGCAGGACCAGGGCCAGGCAAGCATACCAAACATTGGGCCACCTCCACATCGCTGATGACAACGCCGTCGTCATGGAAACCAGAACGACGCAGGTGTATACTGAGATGATGATGCACCTTGCATCATTCATAGCGCTGAGGGCGACATTCCTTGTGGCCCAGGAGAGGTGAGTGCCGTAGAGAAGGATGATGCACTTGTAGACATAGATGATAAGGAGCCAGATCTCGTGGTAGTGGGAGTGACACACGTGGACCGCATGCCTCATTATGGGCGTGGTCGACTGCGTGGTTGATGGGGAATTCTCGGCTGACTGAGTTGTTGTGTTCTGTAGAGAATTTCATTGGATAAAATGCCTTATTGTGACATAAATAATTATTTTTCCCTACACGAGTATTTAACGATTGCTTTCATAGAATTAGATAAGCTGAGATAATTGTAAAAGTAATACGTTTTACAGCATTCCTTTTAATATGGGATAATGAATTTTCCGGAACTTATCTTGCTTTACATTATGAATAGGATCTTGATATGATCAACTTATGGGTTATGATCATATCTTGACATGATCATACTAAACCCAAAGCAAAATCCGTCACGATGATACACATACTAGTTTATTTTGACTGATATGATTGATAATTATGCCTACTTATTTATCAGTCAAAGAAGGATTAGTTTGTAGATTCCAAGCAACATGTATGATTAATTGCTCGACCTTTTGCTTTTTCCCTTGTGGAAAATCATTTTATAAACAGTTCTTTTGAAGAAACACCTACTTTCTTGCTTCCATGCATATTGTCCTTGAACACACTCCGTATTTGACAAAGCCTTTCCATCTCATTCCAGCCCAACACCAGATCAGCATCAGATCAAACTTAACATTACATTGCCCCGAAAATAGCGAATAATTTGTGGATATCTTGGTATGACCGAGGTCTTACAATTGATGTTGATTCAGACTATGAATACATACCTCTGACGCCACCGGAAGTTCTTGCACCTGGCATTGTGGGGGATCAAATATGAGCCATAGCGCCATGATAAAGGAATCGACAAGAAGGAGGCAAGCTATTATTCCAATGAGCCTATTATCCCGTATCACCTGCGAAAGTAGGACCAAGAAGTGCAAAAGGATTACTCTAGATTTTTACGGTCACAGATTAAACCTGGTGTATAGTTTTGGTAACAAAAAAAAAATCGGCATAAAACCGATTAAAATATAGTCTCATGTTGTTCACATTGGCGCTAAAAGACATGTGTGAGAGATTTTGTGATATTCCTTCACGATTTCCGGTGAATTTCAGTGACATGTTTTGAATCCAAACACAATTTGAACGTTTTGAGACCTTTGCTGGGTTGTCCTGTCCCCGAACTTCCGCGCATGAATGGACCGTAGCGATCTGTGTGTATCACCCACACAAGAGAATCCCCATTGGTTTTCCATGTGAATGCCTAGTGCACACAAAGCTGAGTCGGGTCCCCGTCTTATCTTTTTTATACTATAATATGTGAAATAAAGACATTAAAATGAGATTCCATGTAATATAACTTTCTTTGTTACAGTTATAGGATTCAGGCTTTCATATTATCTAACTGTGAATCCCAAATTAAAATTTTTCCTTCTCCCAACACTATACACCAAGCTTTAACTAAAAAAATGGTATTTTTTGGTTACTCTTACCAACTCTGGCTGAAGGCAATATTAATAATGTCTGTATTAATAAGTCATTACAGGGTGTAGTATATAATGTGAAGTTTACATTTCTTTTTGGGGAGTGTAGAATTTGTGTAGCGCGATAATCCACATAATATTATATGTTCACATGTGCATTAAAACTAAATATAAAAGTGTATATGAAAATTGGTCGAGAATTAAATGTAAACCTGATGAAGTTTTAAATGTACTATATGATATCTTGTACTACATTAAGAAGGATCAATAAATATCTATATATCTATCTATCTAATCTATCCCATCTATCTATCTACGACATATTATCTATCGGTTATCATGCAAGCAAAATTTAGACTACCACATCTAATTATCCCTCACTTGCGGGTTTTTAAGGGAATTTCCCATTTTCGTATCTAAATTTTGTGTTTATCATCGGTTAATTTGTTTTCAAAAGGTGTCAGTTGTAAAAGATATATGCAAAACTATCATATTTATAGCTTATTTTTGATGTATATACTAGAAAACTCATCTAACCGTTAATGCTTTCAGAAACAATTTTTATAATTAGTAATGTACAGTTATCTGCCATATGGCGAATTCTAATCGGCCATTAGAGTAAATCTAATGAATACCATTATCAATTTAAATGTTAATAAGCCGTATAATGAAGCAAGACTTCATTTTCCCGTACACTCTTTGACATTTTAACACCTATGGATTTCGGATATGAGCAAGGCAGAGCAGAGAATTTGGCATCAACTGGCAGGCATTAACTCTGTCTTGCCGCTTTCAACCCTTTTCACCTGTATATATACATTTTATAATATGGTTGCCAGCAGACTAATTTTATGTTTCTAAACGAAAAATAAATTGAATCCTTGACTTCATAAACAACAATACCGAATTGTTTCATATAATTTTACAAATTAAAAGATATAAATCTGCTTTGCCCTAAACATAATTTGGCATGCACAAAGTACAGGCTAACCACTGTCGTATAATCTTACCATTCGTTTTGCTCCTGTGTGTCCAAATATTCTGTAGACCCTCCATGATTTGCTGAATAATGACCCGTATACCAGCGTAAAACCACACATAAGAAGGAATAACCGACTCTGCAATTGAAAATAAAAATATAATAATTCTTTTATTTCATTTTAAATTTGCACACTTTTGGTTTAAAAACACTAAATATACGGATC
Source organism: Paracentrotus lividus (assembly GCA_940671915.1). NCBI lineage: Eukaryota > Metazoa > Echinodermata > Echinoidea > Camarodonta > Echinidae > Paracentrotus > Paracentrotus lividus. The sequence continues at coordinate 31,284,164 of CALNVZ010000174.1, read as the reverse complement.
ATTATGTGTAATCTTATTTTTTTAAATACATCACCACTTTAGAAACAATAATCATGCCTAAGCTATAATTGCTATAAAAACAAAACAAACAAATCTTATGTCTTCAAAGAACATGCTTCTTCTAAAAATAACGTACTATTCTCACTAAAGTTAACTTACACTGTAAAAAAGTACAGCAAAGTGATGTCAGCAGAGTCGCCATACAAAAATGTAATTTGAAATAACAGTTTTGTTGTAAATTTCTCCTCTAATAATTCATGAATGAGAAGAAAAAAAATCATTAGAGTTCTACAGCTTACATATTTGTTTAAAACGGAAAAATGTGTTACTCCTGATGTATATTTTGTATTTCTCACGTAATTATTAGAAGGAGAAATTTACAACAAAACTGTTTTTTAAATTTCATTTTTTATGGCGACTCTGCTGACAGCAGATTTGCTGTAAAAATACAAATATTTTTGACAGTGTTTTGATGCACACTATGTAATCCATTGTTATTCATTTCAAATGCTTTTTATCTTTATAATTGGAACCTTGAAAATATAGATGAAAAGTACCTGCAGGATTCAAAAGTTTTCGTCACTGGAGTTTAAGGGATAGAAAGAAGATTTCTTGCAGAGTCAATGCACTCTTAGCTTTATGGTTGGACCAGGATTAGTTTGGGTTGGACTACAATAAATTTAGCGGTATAAGCTTAGCATGCTTAGAGTTTCTCAAAGGTATGATCGTTATTATACAATTTAAAACACATACCTTACAGAGAATGGTCAGTGTTTCCAATGACGTCATATTACTGTCAATCCCAAGAAGTATTACACAGGTGTAGATGAGAATGGTGCCAAACACGATAAGAATGTTAAGGTTTGGGCTTGACATCTTGATTAACCTGTCGTTTATAGGGAAATAGGATGACTATTAAAATTGAGATGATGTAACATATTAGTGGAATGGATCATTGCAATAGCAAATCATTTCAATTTTATATAAAGAGAACAGCGACGACTAGTTTGAATAAAGCTAAACAAGTATAACGAAATTAGAAATTATCTTAAATGCATACACTAAAACAGGCATGCTTTAATATTCAAATTAGACGAAAACATATAACATAACGGAGATATCTTTTACAGCTATATTCGAATAGAATGTATCTTTTATGTTATCGTCTAGCTTATACAGTCATAAACACTTGTATTTATATCATAATACACTAACAGCTTTTTATCCTTAATTAGTTTGAAGTCAATAGTGATGAAGACATGAAAAATTATGATTTAAATGAATGATGCAGGTGGTCAAACACGTGAAGAAAAGTCAAAGAGCAAACAAGCAAATGTGAATACGTTTAATTTTCTATTTGTCAGGGCATAGAGTAAAATGGCAATTATTATATACAATGACAACGAAAAACGGCGAAAAGACCGAAAGAGGGTGTTTGGGGTGAACAGAAGATTCGGCAAAATTTACATCAAGAAAAGGAAAATATAGACATTATTACATATATACGAATAAAATAATTAGTGAATGAAAGAACAGTAATTATTTCGTAACGTATACAGATTGAACATGTTGAAACAAGTCTTCAAGTAAACATTTTGTTGTTATTGTTGTTGTTTTAGGGGTACGGGCAATACAATTTTCTTCCTAAAATCGAACCCGGTACCTATGTATAGAACGGCATTTCTTTACATTCATTGGTCACAGAGAACAATGGGATACTTCGTCGCCCAATGAAATTGCAGGAATTAATCATCAGAAATCTCAATCTTTCTTGCAAATACTCAGGGAATTTGTGAACAAGGGCAAGGCTCATACGTCAATTAGATCCCTGAAAATTGTCTGAAAATAACTTTTATTATGGTAAAATGAGTAGAATGAGGTGTTTACAAATGAAATTGAATGGAGAAACAAACACTTGAGAGTGTGACAGGAGAGGGACGAGTGGATATAAGTTGAAACTCACGTGTTTCCTGAATTTTCCTGAATGTTTTCATCGTGCGTAAATTAATTAAGAACTAAAGAAACAAATACACCAATGTTCGATTAAATAAATAATTTGATTTGATGATATGTGATAATACCTGTGATTTCTGTATCTTATGTTAAAGATGAGAAACACGATGGATAGAAGCAGGCCAAGCAACGTTAGAACGCATACACAGCCGAAGAGCACTGGAGAGATGGTGCGGTACTCGTAGACCGTGTCCCCGTTCTCCTGAAGGCCATCCCAGAGAACGGAGGACATCTTCTCCGTTCCCATGGCAACGACAGGTGTTGTCGTGGTGTAGCTGGTTTGGGATGTCGAAGTCCCGTTGTTTTGTGATATGTTTGGATTCATAGCCTGTTGGAGAGAATAACAAAGAGAACAAAAAATAATAAGATGCGTCAAATAATTGAGATTTAGCTTCACAATCAACAACAGAAGAATTATCGCGTGTAAAAAGAAGAGGGGAAAATGAGGGAAAATAAATGTATGAATAAATATATACAATGTATATGTGTGTATATATTATATATATATATATATATATTAGTATATATATATATATATAATATATATATATATAGTATATATATCTCCGTAAGTTAGACCATGGAACGTCGCAAAGTGCTCTTAACAAAAAGCGTGGAAACGGAGGCGATTGCCCGGCAAGAAAACGACAAGTAACAGTTGGGCACTAAGGAAACTCCGTCTTTCCTGAAATATATATATATATATATATGTATATATCTATTACTTTCACAAGAGCAATACAAGTAAAGTTATTTTCAAGTCAAAGAAATCGAATAGAAAATAATGGACTGAGAAAAGAAATGGTGCAACACTGATATGGTCATGAATCACGAGGCATAAATATACGATGGCAGTTATTATATGATTGACCAGTGAGACTTGCCATTCAAATTCCTATCCGAGCGACTCAGTCACGAGGAATAGTGCCGTACCAAATGACACTATGGCCTCGACTTGGTTTTGAATGCGGGACCCCTCCGTTACTAGCCATTCCACCAACATTGCAACCTGTCCAGGCTGCAATTGAATATCTACGATTGTAAGACACCATAACAATACGCAATTTCTTGGAAAATTAAGACCAAGCATACACTTTGGCAGAAATTCATGGTTCATGTGTGCTATTGCGAGATCACTATACACCTCAGGACCTGTGGTCATTGATTTTACAATTAAACTGAGTTTCAAAGTAGCGGTGACCCCCCTCCTCTAACCAATACTTTCTTTTGAGATCTGTTATTATCTGTAATCCCCAATAAAAGCATTAGACACTTGCCCCTTGCATATCATAAAGTCAACGATAGTTCAGCCTGATATATATATATATTAAGGTCACGAAAGGGTGGGCTTGCAAGGGAGGTGGGGCGGAGAGCTGCAAGGTTATTTACAAATGTTATACTATTCAATCGTTTCTTTGCGGAAAAAAAGTATAACAAAGTGCGTCAAAATGTATTAAAGCCATTGCTGGACTTTAAATTAGCACAACATAATACTTCCCGCGAGTGAACACATTTCAGTTTTATTAATATATGTCATGACCTTAAAGCAGCCAACATATTTTTTAAACCACTGAATATTACAATTTAAGAACTACAAAAGAAAATACACCTATAAAACTGTTGTTGTTCATGGTATTAGCTGTTTTTGCACATTTTCAAATTGCAGCCAGGAAAGCGGCATATGATTTCGAACGAAGAAAATAATTGTAATTTTAAATATTATTGTTTAGTATTAAAGTGTACTCGTAATGAGGGGCAACATCATATTGGAGCAGATAGAATATATCATTACCATTTTTATTTACTACCACCACGAGTTCGAGATTTTTCTTCTTGGGTGATTGACGGGCCAATTAGCAACATCACGTGATGGACTTTTGGCCAATTGTATAGCAAGATTATTAGTGGGTGGAAGATAATATCAATTAACGAAAAGTAGTAACACCTAACATGACTGTGTGAGGGATCATGATAGTGGTTAATAGGCACATGGTTAGTTGCCGCGCCTTAACCACATGGGAAATGACAATTTAGTATACTGCTAGTAAAAGCATCATGCACATTTGAAACCCTAATGATCTTAAATGAATTGGAACAATAATGTTCAGGGGATCGAAATTACAAAACATGCCTAATGTTATACAAAAATGTTAACACTGTCTTATAGGTCTACTAACAGGCCGGGGTCGGAGAATAATACTTAAAATTTCAACACAACACAACACAAACATATTAAAAAAAAAGTAAATAGGGTACATGCAGGTAATATGGGCCAGCAGGTAATATGGGCCACCTGAAGCAAATCATCTTGTGACCGTCGACCGGTGACCGATGACCTGTGTGAGCACCATAATGTTGTTCATATGAACTGTATACAAAAAATATATCGTCCTGAGAGCATCTGATAGCGAAATTTCTCTGAGAAAATTGCTGAAAACCAACAAGGTACGTAAAACATACAGCATTTTTTTTTTACCCTGATGTAAAATTTGATATTTCACAGAATGTGATGGTGAAAAAGTGTTTGAGGGGGTAACTTCAATTGTTTTGTATATTTAGTAAGCTTATAGTTTCATTTTCATCATACTAGCGTGTACAGGTCAATTTGTTGTAGTGAAGGGGTGCAATGTGGCATTGAATGCTTGCCTGACACAGCAATATTAGTGCAGGTAATATGGGCCATCCAAAATGGCGGAAATGATTCTGGTACTCAGTATTGGGATGAGGCATCAATCTCTTTGCTACGATTTTTTGGGGTATATTCACAGTATATAATTCATATAAATAACATATTGTAGGCCTATATTGACTTGTTTAATGAAAATAATATTTAAAGAATATTAAAAAAATAAATAATATAAAAAATACAAAACAATGAAATATATAGTCAAAGTATTTACTGAAGGGTCTTATAATTTCAAATGATATCTTAAAGTTAATGATTTTCAACATTTTAAGCAAATTCCAGACATTCAATTCAATTCAAAATGGTATTTATTAAAAACAATCAATGCATCGCAACATAAAGTTGAATTGTACACAATGAACATCGATAATAAAATACAGATACATTTTACAGTGATACAAATAGAACACAATAATAAATATAACAGAACACATTTATAAATAAACTGTAAAAACTTAAAGGCAGAATAATGATATCAATGATTAAAGTATAATTACCATTATTCCTACATTGTGTAAAATTAAAGTCATGGAAATTGCAATGTTATTACACATTCTACTGATCAATAAATATTGTTGCAAAATATGCATAATTCATGTTAATATAATTATGGAGAAAGTTATTCGGAAGAAGAGACCATGAGATTGTTAAACAAAATTTTCCTCATCTAATTATGTATCAATTATTATTTTTTTTAAGGCGCTAAATAAGTCGTAGGTATATTTATTATTCTTATTATTGAAAATACATTGGAAACCGGCAATATTTTCAGCAGTTGAGTATGGCATATCTAAACAAGAAGTACCGACCAATAAGGAGTAAAGGGAGGGGGAAAAGAAATGCCTGGGAATATTACAGCTGTGGCAATTAATATCGTTACCTTATTATATGAATTTCATTGTAATAAAGTCATGAGAAAGAGATTCGGACAGAAGAGATAAGGTAGAGAGCTGGAGAAGAGAAGCGCAGAGGAAATATTGACAAAGAAGATAGTAAGATGGAAAAATGAATGAGAGGAGGAAGGGGAAGGAAGAAAAGGAATCGTGAGGAAGGAGGACGGAAGAAGCAATTTCAAGCAAAAGTTATTATTATAAGACACCAAATACATTACTTACTCTGATTAAGTGTACGGACCAAGTAGGGAAGTGCGCTATTTTGCATTCGGTTTGTTTGCAGCGCAATTCAGGGATCTTTGGTCTTTTCTTAGCAATCTGGTATTGTTAGCAGGAGGGAAGAATTGTTGGAAATTGTCCGTGCACTTTAGAGTCTTTTGAAAAAAAGTTAAACTTAAATCTTGTCTCCTGTCAGAGAGAGATGCTATCTTCAAAGCCATTAGAACATCTTCATATGTTGTGTATCTGTTACCAACTATTACTCTCAATCTCTCTTCTGGCTCTTTCTAATCTGGTGATCTGGCTTTTGGTAAGAGCTCCGTCCAAACAGGGGCTCCATATTCCATGACCGGACGTATGTAACACGTGTATATGGTCAAAAGGTCGTTCTGGGGCAAGCCATGTCGTTTCAATAGCTTTAGCATATGTATTTTACTGTGTGCACGTTTTATGAGGCCAGTTACATTTTCGTCCATTTCAAGTCATTCTGGATAATAACTCCTAGGATTCTTGTGGACTTGACAGTTGTAAGCTCGTGATTACCGATAAAGATTGTTGGGTGGGGAGGTGGACATCGCATGAAACAAATATTCATCTGGACACATTTTGGGGGATTCAATTTCATTTGATATGGTAGTAGAGTCATTGTAGTTTTAAAACGTACATATAAATACATGTGCCCATATTACCTGCACATGCAGGTAATATGGGCACTTTGGTAATGGCGTCAACATTTGAATATTGCAGACAGGGGGGTTGGTGATAATTGTTTTTCTTCACATAAAAGTTAGAGCAGTAGTTATTGATTCATATAAACAAAGATTAGACTGTGTGTCATTTTGCAATTTATGCAATTTAGGCAAATGAGCTTAGGGGGCCCATATTACCGCATGTACCCTAAATAAATAAATATACAGTACATAATGGTTACCCAATACACATGATACATGTGAGATGTACTTTGTTGCAAAAAAAATGTATATGCGAGATTATTGGTCAATATAAAAGATCTATTGAGTGAAAGTCAAGTAAAAGTCCAAACGTATTGATTTTGAAGCTCTTCAGATGGTGACAATTGGCACGATTGTGTGAAACGTTATTATTCAGCGGAATATGGACCGCATAAAGACGAGGAATCATGTATTCATTGGCACATCATACGATAATAATTATTTTAAAAAAAAGACTGTTCAGACCTACAGGGATTGAGTAACTTTCACAAACAAGAGCAATTAGATCAAGATTAATACAATTATATTGTTCCAACAGGAAAAAACAAACTACTAAAAGTTTCAGATCAAAAGGAAGTCATTTACTACCTTAAAACATTGTATCAAACAATGCCAAGCATACAGCCGAACACCAGTATACCCTCTGCTGCTAGCTCAGCAGGCCGCTAGGGACGGGGACTTTACAACAGGAAATTGAAAAAGCACATGGTTTTATAAACCATCCGGGGTTGGTTTATAAAATTTGAGGATGAAATCATTGATATCTCGAAGGTAAAGCAAGCAATTAGCTTGCCATTTTGAAGAGATACCAGACTGACCTAAGTCTTTATAATTATGTTAGCAAAATAAGCTAAATCGAATAAAATGTGATTTGAATATCATTCAATTTTACTGCATCCCTTTAAGGAAATAGAAAATGTTGTGTTTGACAATGGCATTTCCTTTTGTGCCCTTTTACTGGTGCTTCATCATGGACCGAATTAACTTTTCGTAGTTCCACAAAAGATAAGCCAAATAACGGTAATTGATGAGGGGTATCATTGACCTAGTAAGTACTCAAATATCGATTAAAGGAACATCTGGGTCACGAAACGGTATTGAAATAAATGGATTATAGACTTACGAACTTAATGCCTCACCGTTACATTGTTAGAAATTGTCTGAAGAAGTCTTTGTGGGAAGCTTATATTCAGAGAACTACCCTGTTTGCAAACCATAATTGCGTATTTTGTGAAGTCTTTAATTTATTAAGCTGGCGAATTGGTTTGAGGGTGATTCGACATATTCTGCAGGATTGGGCTAAGGTTATTAAGACGTTGTTCGTTGATGAAAATTTCATCAGAAAAAAATGAGAATCTGCATGTTTCCCTTTTCAAAGTTTTATACATTCATGGTAGGTTTCCATTTTCACTTGTTAGTCATTCTCGTATTTGCCCCATCCACCCAAGCAATTCCCTTTAACTCTCATTACAAAAAGAAGTAAAAACAAAAAAATAAATAAATAATAATAATAAAATAAGATACTAGTAACAAAATACACCGCCCTCGCGGGGACATTTATAAAGGAACTACCATGCCCGATATGATTTGAATAGGGCTATTTTAGAATAAAGCTTCACAAGCATGACAAGGGGACAGATGAAAATCCTCTGGGACAAGATCATGGCAACGAACGTTATTATTCCGTCAAATAATATGACTGCTTGAGATGATAATACAATTTACTATAATTGTCAAGCGAGCTGCTTACTTTTCACGATGATAAATTCCCAGTTCGTGATCAAGCATCGCCAAATAATCTTGCTGCAGTTCGATTCATTGATGAATAATAATGTTCAGTCATAGAGCTTTAATTTTGTCTATGTTTCTATATATATGTAGTGTCCCTTCCTCAATAAAAATACAAATAAATAGTAAATGAATGAATCTGTAGCAACAGGAAACGTTTGCTATGTAACGGTATGGAAAGAAAAGTAAACAGGAAAAAAAATGTATAAAAAATAATTTATGTATGAAATAAAATTGTCGCAGTTATTTCACATGTTTTCTCTAAAAAAGCAATAATTCCAGGACACTCTTTTTCAACCAATACCTTAAAGGGATGCAGTAACATTGAATGATATTCCAATCACATTTTATTCGATTTAGCTTATTTGCCAAAATAATTATAAAGACTTAGGTCAGTCTGGTATCTCTTCTAAATTGCAAGCTAATTGCTTGCTTTACCTTCGAGATATCAATGATTTCATACTCAAATTTTATAAACCAACCCCGGATGGTTTATAAAACCATGTGCTTTTCCACATAGCACATGCAGCATACACCCATTTCCTGTTGTACAATCCATGTCCCTAGCGGCCTGCTGAGCCAGTAACAGAGGGTACTGGTGTTCGGCTGTATGCTTTGCATTGTTTGTTACACTGACTTCCATTTGATCTGAAACTTTCAGTAGTTTTTTTTTTTACTGTTGGAACAATATAATTTTATTAATCTTGATCTAATTGCTCTTGTTTTTGAGAGTTACTCAATCCCTTTAAACATGAAATAACCAAGTAATAACCATCATACTATTATTAGCTCAATTATTTAGTAAAAAAATATACGGAGTTTTGTACAAATAATTATACTGATTGATTTGTGAAATCATGAAGTTTTAAAGACATCGAAACTCCTTAAAGATATCGAATTAAGTAAGTTTATGCAGAAAGAGAAAGGGTAGCTTGTAATGACACTTACTCGTTTATTTATAAAGCCGTTCTCGATTGTAAAGTTTTCTGTAGAGGAAAACTATCCACAGTCAAAATTAAACAACGATGCATTTTCCAGCACACATCCAGAAGGGTATATTTGTTTGAAGTCCAATCAAATTCAAACGTTCAAAAATAAATACAGTGTCATCTACCGAAGATAGCTGGTTATAGTGAGCTATAAATTAAATCTCAACACTGCCATGTCAGTCACTCTTCAGACATAAGACATTTTGAAGATGTTTACTCTACGAAATCAAATATCATTGTGTCTCCTGCCAAGTGTCAATCGTAATCAACGAGATGTTCAAATTATTCAATCAAGATAAAATTCGTAGAAAATCCAATAAGCTTGTCACAATTCCAACCTCAAGAAAAAGCTATGAAACGATATTCAATTATTGGAATCTCTTGCATGCGAGGTCTTTGTTTAAAGTGGTTCTTGAAAACTTTACACGCTCCAAATCGCATATATTGTGTTCGATGGATTGTCTGGAAGAGAGTCCCATAACCACAGATCCCTCATCGAGCTGAAACACAAAGCTAATGAAGACATATCGTTAACAGAGAGGCTGGCACATCAACAGCTTGATCGTGTGATCGATAGCCAGACAAAGGTATGTAGGTGATCGATTGGTAATCTTTGGTTTCACGCTGTGCTTGTGACGGTCAATGCATCAGTTAATCGTGAACAAAATGAGGCCAGAAAGGCATTACATCTTAAGCGAGGCAAAACAAACCAAGAAAGGTGAAAGTTTGAAGTAAGAAAATGAAAAAGAAAAAGAATTGATTGAAGAGGAGAACGGCAGGAATAATTATTAATTATTGATGGGAATTTCTGACAAAAGACTTGACTTTGAGAACCTCACCTGGATGGTCTTACTGTCTCCACAGAAAGAAAGTACATTGACTGGCAACTGGCCCACAGATCATAAGTTGGGGCATGTAAAGAGAGAGGTACATGTGACATACGCCATGGAATCCACCAAATTTGTTTTCATTTTCATCACCGGGTTAGATAAACAAATACCTGGATGGATTAGCTTTATATGTATAAAGAAAAATACTCAAAATCATTTTAAACAGTTGAGGATGTGCTCGAGATAGTTTAACTGCCTATTGTTCAATATTGAAACAATCCGAAGAGTGCGACCTACATTTAATAATTAATATCACGACATGTATTGTCTTTTCGCTTCATAACACACACAACCTTCGAAATAACAAAGATGACAGCCCTTCACGTCTTAAACAAAGCCACACCACCGAACATCGGTATTGATCCAATCGATCATGTAGCAGGGAATAAACATGGGCCAACATTGAGCATTACCACGAATTACCTTGAAACCGTCAAATATTAAACGCCTGCAATTAAAAGATAAACGGTAATTATTTCGATATACCATCAAATGGCTTAAAC
>CALNVZ010000174.1:31242384-31266505 GCA_940671915.1 Paracentrotus lividus | reverse complement strand
GGAAATACCGTGTCTGTAACAAGCCGTCAGAAAATCTATACAGCTGGCTGCAAAATAAAATTAGCTCACAAAACTCGCGTAAGCAAGACTTCGCCTCCAGTGGAAAGGTATCTGTACCGTTTCGGTTGAGCAGCTACTCGTGAGATGAAAGAGACAATTGTTAGTTAATAGATTCTCCAGACCAGCACAGGCAGGAAATACACATTTGCGGCCAAGCTTATAACATTACTTGCTGATGACAGTTGTAATCACAATATGCAATTCATATAAAATTGATCTCAAAACAATGACATAGATTGTGAACTTGTCTCACAAGTCTTTGAAGACGCGTTCACATGTTTCTCATGCGATATGCATGTGCATAAGCGTTAAATAGTTGAGCTAGTCGAAGGAAAAGAACTCTTTATGATTATGTATCCAAAGTGCAGGACTGTTTTTTAGATCAAATTAAAATGAATGATCCCATCTCCGGAAGCTGAGAATTCAAGCTTTTAATTTGCCCTGTAGAACAATAAGCTATATAATAGTAAATGCGCATCGAAGGATCAAAACTATGCAGCGCATGAGCTAATTTTGAGAGCACAAATAACATATTGTACAGGAAATCTTATCTTGACTAGCTTCAAACTTGAACCACAAGTGGACAGGACTTTTTTCCCCTTTGCCAATCAAGTTATTACTATTTTTAAAAATTCAGACTCTTAGCGTACTTCTATTCAACTTTGAAATTTCTTTGAAAACGTAAGTTGCTCGCCACAATAAGAAAATAAGTGAAAAAATGTCGCAAAAAAAAAAGTTCATTAGGGCACGTTTCGCTTTGAGCATAGAAATGGCTAGCGCCCTCTATCTCATTAGTTTACAACTAAAATTGAGTATGTACATGTTAAAAAAATCCAAAAACAATACAAATACATAAGAAACAATTTGAGAACCAATTTTTATTTAGGCATTAATTTTGAATCAGAGTCGCACAAAGAGTCTGTAAAAACAACAATGAGCACTTCAAGGGCCTTAATTTAATGATTTACAGCCAAAATTTTTATTTTATGCATACATTCGCACAATTAATTAATTAAAAATAAATTTGAACAATTTTTGAACAATCAAATATACAATTCTGTAGATTACGTCATGGTTGTGACGTGTGTGTCGATTTTCATCGCGATCGCGAGCAGAGACGCGCCTGAGATGCTGCTAAAATAACGGGACCTCAGTCTATTCAGTTAGACTGGTTTTTATAATAGGCTAACTCTTTGAAATCCCACTCGAACTTTCTGCCTTATCCTTCTTACCCCATCGGTAAGACCACCGACTGTCAACATGATCATCATCACCTCGAAAACACTTCTCATCAAACTTCAATTCATCTTAAGGAGAAATCGATGAGCGGGAGCAAACTCTTCCATTCAAAGAGAGTTGCAAATATTTGCTCGTAAAACTGCCGCCCTTTCATAGATTTCTTTTCGCCGTTGTTTCAAATAAATAGCTTATTCTGTCATGTAACAAATCGTCGTGTATACGTACTAGTATTTCAGTTTAGACCTAAACATATATAGCTGCCTGACTTTTGTCACTTTAGGTGTTGATTTAGATTTTCTTTTTTTGAATAATATTACTTACCGTTTTTATGCAAAGTTGCTGTTTTTTCTGCCTTCAAGGTATTTTCATCCTGCATGAAAATCACATTCTAGTGTAGAGTGTCATCTAAAATCAGTGTCCTGTACAAATACAAGAAAAGGTAGTAGGTCAATGTAGAGTTGTGGAGATTTTAAAAGATATTATTTACATGGTATTTGCTTAAATCACTTAATATGAAGGTACATATTATGTTTTAAAAAAAAAAAAACAAACAATACCAATCACTATAAAACGACGATGACATTACGATTACGATTATCATTCTTTATTTTCAAATGTTTTAACTGATATCGCCCAATCCGCCACCGCTAAGTCCTCTCTCTTTCTCTCTCTAAATTTACTTACTGTTTTCTTCATTTGTTGTTGTCTTTTTTCTAAGCGTTTCACCTGCAGAACCCATTCTCTCCTGTTAATTCAAAATTCTTAACGATTAAAAAAAAAAAAAAAAAAAAGGTCCCCAAGATCTTTTTGTTTGGAATTGATATAGCCGACCTTTAAGTTAAGAATAAACTCACAGTATTTTTACACGATTCTGTAATGCCATTTTGACATTTATGGGATTATACTCTATAATGACTCCGGCATTACTAATCCAGTTTAATCGTAGCTAATGTATTTTAGGAATCCTTGAATAGATCTAGGTTATGTGTAAATTTATTCATACAAAACATGATAAAGCAGAGACCGATTGTAAATATACAGGATATCTATAAAAATCGACGCTTTCCCACAATTTCCATTCTTGGTAGAATTAAGTAACCTTAATGATCATTATTATGTAAACACTGTTGTTCCTTTATTTTGTCACAAACTCGATCAAATCTTTTCAGCGATTTGACATGCTTAATTAAAGCCCAAGTATAGTTGTAGTAGAAAACACTGATTTTTTGAAAAACCTGCTCAACTTGTCCTCATAGTGTTCTAAAGACATAACAGTATATGGGCAAAGGATATAATCATGTTCCATGCATGTCTTTCCATGATATGTAATAATTTGCATGAGCACGGGGAGATGTTCATCAAAGTAAGGCCATACTTCCTTCATTCTCACCCCAGAACTCTGGGCATGCCAACCAGCAGCTGATTGGTATAGCGGGGATGAATTCTGTGTGTACAGTCTGTGTATGGGAATAGCACATGCTTTGCACACAAACCGCTGTATGCTGGCATTGTGCCTGTGAGATCCTATCGATTTTGGGACTGTCAATTGATATATTTACACAGTTTTGTTGCTAAATTCAGGTGTTAGAGTGGATTTTATAACAAATCCTTTTGTACACAGAGGTTAATTGAGGTATTCATTCATATTATTCTGCTCTGGAAGCAAAACAAAAAATCTATTCTCCCAACACTATACATGACCTTTAATCTCATGCAAGGATTGGGTTGCCATAGCAATATCTAACACATCTAACCCCATTTGCATATGTCCTCTCAAAAGAACATAAGTTTGTAAGTATACGATGGTATTACATACACCCTCGATCATCTCCCACAACAACTGCTTCAATCTCCGTACGTATGACGTGGGTTGAGAACATCGTGGCATCAGTGTGGGGGATGGTGTGCATTGGTGTGCGCCTAAAATCATTTTTTTTTTTTTTTTCTTTTATAGCCTTCTCGTTATTAAATATTCATCATCCTCTGTCGCTCTCTTTTCTCTCTTTTCTCTCTCTCTCTCTCCTACTTGCACTCTCAATGTTTGTATGCTCCTTTCGTTTCCTCGTCCCCGATATCCACCAGCAGGTTGAAAACTGTTTTTTTCATACTAATAAAGGTCATTAATATTTGCAATTTTGGACTTTTGAGACTAAATCAATGTAATTAATATATGATTTGAGCATCTTGGCTTTCATATTTCAGGTCTCTCAAACTTTCTCGTGACTTTCAAACGATTTGGTGACAGATCGTTGTTTTGTATGTCTAACGTCGTAGTCACATCAGGATTTCGGGGGGGGGGGGGGAGGGGCATCTGTAAGGTAATATCAACGGGGGGTTTAACCCTATTGGACTGGGGCCTAAAAGCCCCCCCCCCCCGACATCTTTTGCGATACATTTTAAACGCGAGAAGCTATGTCTGCGATATTTCATGACTTTTTTCTTTGAAGTTCTCGCGCATCTTTTAAGCCCGGTTCGCGAGTTACGCATAATTTTGTACCCGTGCGTCAGACCGAAAATACTCAATAACGTGATTTCATGTATAAAATCAATGCAAATTTTGTTTTCAGCTAAAATTCATAAATGGGTGATTAATTTCGTTTTTATTGCTAACAATCATTTGATTTGCTGCTATTCATGACCGAAATGATGTCGCCGGCAATTTACATTGAAAAAAACAACAGAGTCTGTAAACAAAACAATGAGCACTTCAAGGGCCTTATTTAATGATTTACAGCCAAAATTTTTATTTTATGCATACATTCGCACAATTAATTAATTAAAAATAAATTTGAACAATTTTTGAACAATCAAATATACAATTCTGTAGATTACGTCATGGGTGACGTGTGTGTCGATTTTCATCGCGATCGCGAGCGAGACGCGCCTGAGATGCTGCTAAAATAACGGGACCTCAGTCTATTCAGTTAGACTGGTTTTTATAATAGGCTAACTCTTTGAAATCCCCACTCGAACTTTCTGCCTTATCCCTTCTTACCCCATTCGGTAAGGACCACCGTGTCAACATGATCATCATCACCTCGAAAACACTTCTCATCAAACTTCAATTCATCGTAAAGGAGAAATCGATGACGGGAGCAAACTCTTCCATTCAAGAGAGTTGCAAATATTTGCTCGGTAAACTGCCGCCCTTTCCATAGATTTCTTTTCGCCGCTTGTTTCAAATAAATAGCTTATTCTGTCATGTAACAAATCGTCGTGTATACGTACATGTATTTCAGTTTAGACCTAAACATATAATGCTTGCCTGACTTTTGGTCACTTTAGGTGTTTGATTTAGATTTTCTTTTTTGAATAATATTACTTACCGTTTTTATGCAAAGTTGCTGTTTTTCTGCCTCAAGGGTATTTTCATCCTGCATGAAATCACATTCTAGTGTAGAGTGTCATCTAAATCAGTGTCCTGTACAAATACAAAGAAGGGTAGTAGGTCAATGTAGAGTTGTGGAGATTTTAAAAGATATTATTTACATGTATTTGCTTAAATCACTTAATATGAAGGTACACTATTATGTTTAAAAAAAAAAACAAACAAACAAATACAATCACTATAAAACGACGATGACATTACGATTACGATTGTTATCATTCTTTATTTTCAAATGTTTAACTGATATCGCCCAATCCGCCACCGCTAAGTCCTCTTCTTTCTCTCTCTAAATTACGTTACTGTTTTCTTCATTTGTTGTTGTCTTTTTCTAAGCGTTTCACCTGCAGAACCCATTCTCTCCTGTTATTCAAAGATTCTTAACGATTAAAAAAAAAAAAAAAAAAAGGTCCCCAAGATCTTTTCTCGTGGATATGATACTAGCCGACCTTTTAAGTTAAGAATAAACTCACAGTATTTTTACACGATTCTGTAATGCCATTTTGACATTTCATGGGATTATACTCTATAATGACTCGGCATTATCTAATCCAGTTTAATCGTAGCTACATGTATTTTAGGATGCAGGATGAAATTGATCTTCAAGACCTTTTGTGAACCTGCTTCTAGAGTAATATCCCTTCAGCAAGTTGCATCTCCAATTTTGTGTCTCAAAAAACGTCCTTCACCGTGAATCAATTTCTTTTCTAAAATCAAGTGTTCTTACTTGATCCCACGAGTCAGATGGTCACGTTGCTAAAATCGCATAAACTAAACTTGTCTATGGAGGAGCAATTTACAGTCGTGCAACTTATTCCAATGAAATACTGTGTTCCATATAATCATTTACTTTGTAGAAATCAGTATTTCCAATAAAGAAAATACATATTTGTTCCGGTTCAACTACCCATGGCATATCTTTAAGATCTCTCTCTCATTAATGACTAGGCCTAAAAGAAAAGGAAACCTTTGCTGAAAACGGATTTGCTGCCCAAGAATGTCAATTTTTATTCACAGTGTGTATTATCTTTACAACAACAGCAACAGCAACTTATTGCAAAAATGCAGACGGTCATGCCACGCTCTGTTTATAATTAAACATACATAAACGACTTTGCAGCTTAATACTATACAATATAAAATTGAATATATTCGATTGACCTACACTATGAATTGGCCTCCTTTTGATACACTGACGAACACAGATAAAACGATAAGGCACGAATAGTCATCAAAAAAAATCTTTTGATACGTGAATCAGAGGCAGTGGAGTAACAACCACCAGACCCCCTATTTGATAATAACAAGGAACCAAATTATTGTGCTAAAACTTCAGCTTTTGAAAATCATTTGACATCAATTCAACCAAACATGAATGACAACGCCCTAAAAACTAAAACAACAACAACATATGTTTGATGAAAATAATTCAATGCAAACTCTATTTGCCAATAAATGTGAGTGCTATTAAAAAAAAAAAAAAAAAGGAAACAAAATATATAGGCCGTTTGGGTGATGAATACTCATTATACATCATGCAAAAGGCTATTTTCAATGAGATGTCAAACTGCTACCATTCACATATGCTGTGTGACACGTCATTACATGGATCGTCGTACAATCTATGGTTATAATATTGTCTGAGAATTGTAAGTTCCGTTTCCATTTGTGAAAATGTGCAAGAGGGTTCAAACCTCCGCGAAAAGTGAGATCCACAGCAAAACTAGAAGAGGTCCTATTTTTTTACCCTGAGGTAATCTGTACGTGCAATTTGTAGGCCTATTGCAGATTCGTACCTTTTGATAATATCAACAGGATGCTGTGTTATACGATGGAGTCTTCGTTTGATGTATTTTCAAGTATTTACTCAAACTTTTAATTAAATTCGGTATTTGATCGTTGATATTTGTGATAGATTTCTTTAGAAACATGTTCAACTGAAAATATTTTAGTTCCACAAAATAATTAGGGTATACTCATGCGCTTATTCTGGGGGGGGGCTTTACGGGCCGGGCCCCCGGGTAGGCGCCCGAAAGGGCGCCAAAATGACCTCAAAGGGGCGCCAAATTGACTTAGGGCGCCAAATTGAGCAAAATGAAGAAAATAAAAATAAAAATAAATAAAAAAGAAAAAATTATGACTTTCGGTTGGCCGCTAGGCCGAAAAAAAAACAACATTGGGAATGTATATAATGAATTCGGACAGAGAGAGACGGTTGGAGATAATGTTTCTTCTCAAAACTAACATAAACATGCTAAATGAAGCATTATTGCACCCTAAAAGGGTTAAAAAAAAAAAAAAAAAAAAAAAAAAGGGATCCCCCTTAAAACAGTACACCATTTCACTTAGCAAAGCTACAGAATTGCATCGCAACGTAGTGTTACTGTGCTAACTCAAGAAAATAGAATGGAAGCAAAATGGAAAAATGTTTATGTATTAATTGAACTTTTTTCTAAGTAACATAGGTACATGCAGGTAATATGGACCCCTAAACTCATTTGCCTAATTTGCATAAAATTACGAAATGACACACAGTCTAATCTTTGTTTATATGAATCAATAACTACTACTCTAACTTTTATTGTGAAAAAACAATTATCACCAACCCCCTGTCTGCAATATTTAAATGTTGACGTCATTACCAAAGTGCCCATATTACCTGCATGTGCAGGTAATATGGGACATGTATTTAATGTACGTTTTAAAAAACTACAATTACTCTACCATGTCTGGAATTTGCTTAAAATGTTGAAATCATTAACTTTAAGATAAATTTGAAATTATAAGACCCTTCAGTAAAACCTTTGACTATATATTTCATTGTTATGTATTTTGTATATTATTCTTTTTTTAATATTATTTAATATTATTTTCATTATACAAGTCAATATAGGCACTACAATAAGTTATTTATATTTAATTATATACTGTGAATATACCTAAAAAATCGTAGCAAAGAGATTGATGCCTCATCCCAATACTAAGTACCAGAATCATTCCGCCATTTTGGATGTCCCATATTACCTGCACTAATGTTGCTGTGTCAGGCAGCATTTAATGCAACATTGCACCCCTTCACTAAAACAAATTGACCTGTACACCGCTAGTATGATCAAAATGAAACTATAAGCTTACTAAATATACAAACAATTGAGGATACCCCCTCAAACACCTTTCACCATCACATTCTGTGAAATATCAAATTTACATCAGGGAAACAAATGCCGTAAGTTTTACCTACCTTTTTGGTTTCAGCAATTTTCTCAGAGAGAAATTTCTGCATTAGATGCTCTCACGACGATATATTTACGTATACAGTTCATATGAACAACATTCACGTATGTTCGCCGCGATCGTTTTGTGTAAGCAGCCATGTTGATTCAATGAACAATGCCGCGCAGGCCTGATAATGCATATTCATGATGCGTAGTCCCACACATACGTTTTTGTAGTATAATGAAAGACGTCAGTCCAATCTAATTCATATTTAAAAAAAATATTACTCATGTTCACCTTACCAAACTTCCCAAGAGTGTCGTAGATATACTATTAGACAAGATACAACAACAAAATAACACTGCAAATTCGGAAGAAGACAAATTGGGTTAAAAGGTAGTGATTACAAGTCGGCAGTCACGTAAGTTCCCATCGGGAACCTATTGAAATGTTAATGAGAGAATCACTGAACCGGTATTGAATGAACAAAGCCATATTAGCATATGATGATTATTCATGACGCATAGTCCCACATATGATGTTTTTGTCGATAATTAAAGACGTCAGACCAATAAATCTAATCCTAGATTTAAAAAAAACATTATTCATGTTCACCTTACCAAATTTCATAAGAGTGTCGTAGATATACTATTAGACAAGATACAAACAAAGAAATGGACACTGCAAATTCGGAAGAAGACAAATTGGTTAAAGGTAGTGAAAGGGGCAGTTTATGGCCTTACTAAACTGCTGCTGCGAGTTGACTAGCATGAAACATAAGGTGCCTTTGCTTTTCCAGGCTATAATTTCAAAATTATGGAATGTAAAATTGACCAAACTACTTTATTTGTTCGTTTATGTTCTTACAATACTATGCGGATGACTAACCTTGTTTTTCATGATGATCAAAAGAAAAGAAATGGCATCAGAATTGCCGTTCTTGTGTAGTTAATTGAGTCCCATTCGTGGTGGTCAGTTTGCAACACGCATGCGCAACATCGGCAATAGCTGTATGCTCGATTTTCACGGAGATCGGATGAGATTCTGTAATGGGCTGGAAAATACAAGATTTATTCCAGTGCACGCAGTTTTAGGAAGGTATGATTGCGACATGTCTGTTTATGTAAGTGGCATTACATAACTTATATTTTTGCTGATTTTTACCTACTCTAGTGGGTAGTTTTAACCATTCCAAATTGAACTTTGATAAAATTTGACGGGTTTCCCTCAGAACGCTGCCACTTGTGGCAGCTTTGCGGTGGCGCTATTTATGGTCGTAACCTTGCTTCAAGTGCAGTCTATCAGCAATCGAGTCTCTGTAAGTGTACTTAACCCAATTGCCTTAATTGTTAATTTTTAGATGAAAGATTTAAGCAAGTCACGAGTAAATGTGAGACTAAAACTTTGTAAATCTCATTAAATATTTTACTGAAAATTTGAAAATTATATCAGCATTGGAGACAGACGAAGCGAGAAAATAATCAGCGGGCCTCTTGAGGCTATTCTTATATATCTGTCAATATGTCAGCGCCCACAAAGTGACCATTGTTGTATAGATTACAAACATACGTGCATTATGTGCTCACACCGGTCACCGGTCGACGGTCACGACATGATTTGCTTCAGCTGTCCCATATTACCTGCTGCCCCATATTACCTGCATGTACCCTATTATAAATGTAGGCCTGCTAGCTCTTCAAGCACCATGCTTAATATCCGCAGTCTTCCCATGTCTGTCACAATCTATGTTATACTTACATTCTGTTACATTTCCTCTTTTAAAATGAAATTTGTATGACTCGTAATACTATGTTCATAAAGTGTATATGTGAATAATGATGGAAAATAAAATCAATTCATTTCAATTCAATTCAATTCAATTCAATCATTTCATTATAATATAAATAAAGTTTTATGATGAACTTTCTGCTGATGAACATTTTTAAGTAGCATTTGTTTTATCACACAAAATGATCCGTACAGACGGTGAAGAATTTGCCGCGATGTTCTAGATTACAACATGTTCATCTGATTACTCACAACGAAATAGAAATAGTTTCCTGTGAAATAAACATGTATGTCAAAAATGGACATGCTCCATAGATTTGAAACCAGTTGCAGGTTATGTTTTGCAGAGTTGCAATCGTTGACATTAAAGTTCCGTTATCTTCGCGTTAATAGGAGTTTTCGATCGTGTCGACGTGAACGTAGTTCTAGTCGACCGGAAGTGCACAGTCAACTCGTTGACTGCTCACGTTCGTCCACTGCTGAAATCACTTTCGATTTCAGACGTACGTACCAGTCATACTGTCGACAGATAAAGTAAAATAGAAATAAAGATTGCATGTATTTTATGTATTTCCTTGTTTTATTCTTCCTTTTCTTCTTTTTTTATCAATTTCTTTATAAGAAATGTATGTATTTCTTTATTTTCCCTTTTATTTCTATCATTTCTTATGTATTTCCTTGTTTCATCTTTCTTTCCTTTCTATCTATCATTTTTTAAAATGTATTTCTTTGTTTCCTCTTCTTTCATCTCTATTCATTATTTCTTTATATTTCTTTATTTCCCTTCTTATTTTCTATCATTTCTTATATATTCCTTGTTTATCTTTCTTTCCTTTCTCTTCTATTTTTTTTTAGTATTTCTTGTTTTTCTCCTCTTTCATCTTCTATTTCATAATTTCTTATGTATTTCTTGTTTTCCCTTCTTTAATTTCTATCATTTCTTATGTATTTCATCGTTTTATCTTCTTTTCTTTCTCTTCTATCAATTTCTTATGTATTTCTTTGTTTTCCCTTCATTATTCTCTATAATTCTTATGTATTTCCTTGTTTATTCCTTATTTCCTGTCTCTTCTATCAATTTCTTATGTATTTCTTTGTTTTCCTCCATCTTTCATCTTCTATTTCATCATTTTTATGCATTTTCTTGTTTTCCCCTTCTTTCATCTTCATTTCATCATTTCTTATGTATTTCCTTGTTTTATTCCTTATTTCCTTTCTATTCTATCAATTTCTTATGTATATTCCGTGTTCTGAGTGACGTCATCTTGGACGAGTTCGGCCACAGTGAGAGCGAACGCAAAACCCGGAAATACGCGTCCAAATTTGGCTAGTCGACGAGAGAGCTCGTAGCAGATTAGTTCACGCATGCGCAGAACTTAAAAACTCCGCTAATCTCGGCTAGTTCACATAGTGGACGGAGTCAATCGAAAACTGCTTAATCTGTGTCTTTATTCAACGCACTTTACACGGTTGGTGTGTCTTGCTTTCGCCTAAAAACCCTGTGGGTATCGCACTTTGGCAATAATGCCAATGAATAGCATAAAGCTCTTGTTGAGGCAGATGATTTCAACGATAATATCCTTTCACAGACTTTGAAAGATAGACAATTCCGACAGAAATGAGTTTGTAATTATGAAAATATTTCTATTTTAAATCGTGTGTGTGTTTCCATACAGGTGCATAGAGTTATCTTAGTTAACTCTTAACGTGCCCGCGGCGAACCCCTGGCGTGCCGGGGGTTTTAGCGCAAACGCCATTGATATCAAAACGTAACTGTTAGCCAATATATCAACAGCAATATCTCCGCACTGACTGATGGTATGAAAAAAAAGTTAATGAGTAAGTTGTTGGAAATTTCCTCCTGCTTATTATCAATATAATTTTTGTTTTGTAAAATTTATCAACAATACTTTTTTTCCGGGAAAGAAGAAACATGTGTTTTTACCGCAGAGTAAATAGTCTCCTGTATCGGACTTTCGAATACAATGGTTTGCTAAAAAATAGTCATGAAATATTGTTTACTAACTGACGTTATAGCCTGGTTTATTGCCTTTCCAAAAATACCAAATTTGTAGCAAATGATGGTCCGGTTGCAATTTCATAAGGAAAAGTCTAAAAGCTAGTCCATCCCCTCCAGAAAAGCACTTCTTACAAATATCCGGTTGTTATTTTTTCTGTTTTTTTCTCCATTGTTGGCTGTTTTGCAACCGCCATAGTTCAAGCCCAAGAAATCGATAATGCTAATCCACAGATTAGGCTTACCAACCGGACGCGAGCAAAATGCAGACAGAATTCTAAAGTAGTGGTATATTGCCGCTATCGATTTTTTTTTTGTAGCTGTTGTTACTGTTCCTATGCAGAAATTATGAGTCAACTGCGATATTTATACCCTACGTTGTAAGCAGCATTGCGCTGCAAATAACCAAATACTTGAACATTATCGAACTGATAAGTTTCATATCGCAGTTTGAGTACTAGTTTCATTTACTCCTTACTCCTTTTTATTTTATATTCTTTTTTCTATGTCTTCTCTCTCCCTCTCCCCCTCCCCCCCTCTCTCTCTCTATCGTGTGATGCAATTTGGAAATGAACGTGAAATGTCATGTACTGATCCCGCTTATTACTATCATTGAATACATAATCTATTTACATATGTAAGTACACAAATCACACATTGTAATGTACCCTTAGCGAAACAATTATTGATATATAAATATATATTCATGAAAACAATAAGCTTTCTCTCCCTCTCTCTCTCTCTATCTCTATCTCATTACAAAATAAGTAAAAGGGATTAATGCGAAAACAAAATATTATTGAGCGAAGAAAATATATGTAATGAGGAAACATACCATTCTATTTATAATTACTCATCACTCTCTCTCTCTCTCTCAATACAAAAATGAAATAGGAAACATATCATTACATTTATATATTTGATCATGAAAATAATAATCGCGCGCGCGCTCTCTCTCTCTCTCTCTCTCTCAATACAAAATACATGTATATATATGAAAATAGGAAACATATAATTACATTAATATTTGTTCATGAAAGCAATAATTGCTCTCTCTTTCTCTCTTTCCCTCCCTCCCCCTTCTCTCTCTCTCTCTTTCTCTCTCTCTCTGTTTCTCAATACAAAATATATGAAATTAGAAAAGAAACCATTACATTTATATTTATTCATAAAAGCAATAATCCCGCTCTCTCTCCATCTCTCTCTCTCTAAATACAAAAGATATGAAAATAGGAAACATATTACATTTATATTTTGTTCATGAAAATAATAATTACTCTTTCTCTTTCTCTCCCCCCTTCTCTCTTTCTCTCTCTGTATCTCAATACAAAATTATATGAAATTAGAAAACATATTACATTTATATGTGTTGATGAAAATAATAATTACTCTTTCTCTCTCTCTATTTCTCACTACAATATTATATATAAATATATTTCATTAAAAAAAAATAGAAATCGCCCTCTCTATTA
Organism: Paracentrotus lividus; assembly: GCA_940671915.1. Lineage (NCBI taxonomy): Eukaryota > Metazoa > Echinodermata > Echinoidea > Camarodonta > Echinidae > Paracentrotus > Paracentrotus lividus. Next base: position 31,253,328 of record CALNVZ010000174.1, on the reverse strand, counting down.
CTTGTACTGTAAAAAATATAGAATCAATAACAGTATACCTGCATGTTTGTGCAAAGGTATGCATATCTGATTTGCAATATAAAAAAGAAAACACATGTATTGTCGCTAAATACCTGCATTTGCAAGTGTATAAATTCGACTGGCATATAAATTGGGGGGGGGGGGGTCGGCGGGTAAGACATTCAAGCGGTCTTGAGATGAATTGAAACCATTTACTTTATTATGATACGTGTAATTTGTAAAATATGATCTCAACTTCAATCAGACCGTAATGCCTTACTCACATATCCCGATGGGGCCGGACCGACCGGTGAGGTGAAAACAGCCGTTGTGGACAATTTTGTGTGGTGATGTTTGTATGAAATATACATGAACGACTGGTCTTTCAAAGCTACGCGTCCCGTAATCACCCCATAATGAATAGGTCCGGATCTGGACATTTTGAAAAGATCCCTAGTAGACATCGCATGTAAACATCTATTGTTCACTACAATTAAAAGCCGGTATCATTTAATTACCTATTGTCAAGCCAGGGCAACGCACTTTCATTTACCTGTCAATGAAATAATGATGCACAACATTTTGCACTACAAGAGTTTACAAATTTGTAAACTTGTAAACACGCTTAGTCATGCCACTATCACAATAATAAACAAATATAAATGTAATGATATGTTTCCTATTTTCATATGTTTTGTATTGAGAGAGAGAAAGAGAGTGAGATAGATTATTATTTTCATGAGTAATTAATAAATAATTTCATGAATTAATATAATATATCAATAATTGTTTCGCCATCAGTACATGACAATGTGTGATTTGTGTACTTCAATGTTTTATTTTCCCATTAGTTCCCTGTACTATTTTGATAGAGAGCTTGATTATTACTTTCATGAATAAATATAAATGTAATGCTATGTCTCCTAATTTCATATATTTTGTATTGAGAAAGAGAGAGAGAGCGCACGCAATTATTATTGTCATGAACAAATATAAATGTAATATGTTTCCTATTTTCATATTATATTGTATTGAGAGAGAGAGAGATTATTATTTCCATGAACATATGTAAATTTAATGATATGTTTCCTAGTTTGCATATATTTTGTATTGAGAGAGATATATATATTTACTAATATTTTAACTTTTGCTCCATGAACTCGCCATCGATTCCTGATTTCAGTGCCACCACTGTTCCCCTTAGTGGAGTAAATAAGGATCCCAACAAACAGACCATGACAGTAGCTTAGGATATGGTATCTGTAAATACGGCCATCAATAAACAAACAATGAACGAATGAGTCCACGTAATAACAAACTGATTTTAGGTCTCACAAAAGTTAGTTTTGACATTTATATCCCTTACATATCTAATAAAAATGAAAACATAACACAATCTGCCTTACTGTTCATTGAAAATGTATTCATTTGCCGTGTAAAAGCTAGGTAAGTACATATTGTTCCTCGCTTTTCTTTCCCCCATTAAGTCACGTGTAATGAGACACACACGCAAGACAGCACGCAACTGAATAGACATCTGGTACCTAAACACACGCCACACATACTCGACGCTTCGGAATTCTCTGGTCGTGATCAAATTATCATACTTCAGTATAAAATGTCTCTTTCTGACAAAAAACTCCACTAAGACATATGTTTTTTGTATGGATTTGGAAAGTCACATTATACACCTAAACAAATATGTCACAATTATAGCTCAAAAGTTAATTTTTGACGTCATTTTGGGGGGCAAAAAGGAAACAACTTTTCGAAACTTTTTTGGGCCCATAAATGGGCCTCCGGCACGCCAGGGCTATGGGCCCATTTATGGGCCTCCGGCACGTTAAGAGTTAACAATGGTAGTATACGCACAGAACAATCCAGTAACTGATAGGTTGTAAGTTTGTGTTTATGGAAACTAGAAATAATTAAATTAGAGAGTTGATAACGATTGCGAGAAAGGGGTTATTTTTTTATTTTTTTTTTTTTTTATTTATTTTTTTTGCAGGGGGGGGCAAGATTGAGACATGGGAGGAGTGGGTGATAGAGGCGAGGGAAACTTTGCACATTAAAAAAAAACACGATATAGGCCTATACATGATATAACAATACATTCATAGAGAAACAATAGATGTGCTAAATGAATTTCCATGGCTGTGTTCGTATAATGACAATTCACAAAGTAAATAAAAGCCAATTACAATTATTATGATGATGTTTGTTTGTTGTTTTTTTTTGTCAATCCTCATCTTTTTCAACGTGATATTTTACACGTTTTTTTATTTTTTCTATCAATAAGCTATGTTTTAAGTGCAACATAATGCTAATATCTAGAATAGAATAAAGAATAAATCAATAAATGTATGTAGCAGTCTTACCACGGATTTTAATTGTTCGTTCATGCACATACATACATGTACAGTAAACAGTCTGTGGCGTTTCAAAGGCATCCTATAAGCTACAGGCAAACCACTCTTTTAAATTGAAATTCTTGTTCTTGAGGACATCGTCGAATAGACACCTGTTTTCCAAAACACGCTTTGAAATTAAATGGTGTCGAAAGTGGAAAGGATCCTGCCAGTGTTCATTTCCGCTCCGAAGACAATTCAGCGATATCACCACATCGTTTTTTAATAATAAGCCAGTGCATCCCAGAAAAGGAAGAAGTCCTCTAGCCTGGCATGGTAAACCGTTATTAACTCATCTGTGTCTTCAATCACCGCAAACCATAATAGTAGTGAATGCCTTAAACTGAACATCTCAAAAAAATTCTCTGAGCCTGGATAAATTATGTGTTTTTTTTTTTGGTTTTTTTTTTAATCGCATTGAGAAGATCTAAATTGCTAAGCATCGCTCGCTGAAACTAGAAGGAAAAACATCTCTAGTTATGAGATTGTCAGACACATGATTAACACATTATATTAACCGAAAAATTCCTCAAAGACTGCACGCTATAATGCCGTATAGCAGAATCCTTTATTATGGCGAAAAAGTTATCTCTGCTCTCCTCTCACAGCCTGAGAAGTAACGCGGTCATCTATTCGAAGCTCGTAAAGGTATCCGTCCTTTATTGATTTCGCTAAATCTTTTAAGTGCACCGAATAAATGTCTCGTTTATTTTGTCAACGTCAATGGATTGAGCTTGGTGATGATATTATTGTGCGACTTGCTTTGTGCCAATTGCGATGGTTGCGAGTTGGCGTTTGAAACTCGTTTCTTTTTATTAACTTTTTATTTGAATGGAAAGTATCCAAATCATTATGGCATAAACCCGTCAATCATGGTTAGGTGTATGGGGGAAGGGGATCTTTCCTTTGTAAACACGTTACAATATTTATATAAAGAACAACCGACTCCATCTTGAAATGAATAAACGAACCAAGACAATGACATTCGATAACTGATACATGAGTAACAGGCGCGGATCCAGCCTCCCTCCCCCCCCCCCCTATAGGGAAAAAAAAAAGCGGAGTAAAAATGGAGGAGCTGGCCGATTGACCCCTAACCTTACCCCTATGGGGCGATTTTTGGAAAAGTGAACCTTTTTGGGGAAAAATAAAGTTTTCCCCTTTTGTTTTTAAGCTGCATATTCGTATAGTTTTATAGTTTCATGAAATGCATTTGTTATCTTAATTTTACAAATTTTTCATGCTCATTTGCATAAATTAACATGTAAAAAAATGAATAGAAAAGTGATAGGCCTACGTAAAATATCATTTGTTTGACCCTGACTTGATTGTATATGCTGTTGTTCTTACTTTGATTATTGTCATTATATCCTTTTTTTAACTTCATTCCTTTACATGTAACTGAAAAATGATGGTGTTGAATTGATTGTTTTAAGATAATTAACTAAAGAAATTGATTACCATCAAATGTCACACACGTGACCCAAAACACGAAAAGTTAACGCCCCCCGAAAACCATAGTTCTATTATTATTATAATTTTTTCTCCAAAGCTAGATATAATGTGCCTTGCATCTCATCAAATATGAAGCCATGATAGCTTTTAATTTAGTTATTAATTAACTTTGAAATTGGTCACAAACGTGACCCACGGGTCACGTGTGTGACCAACTTTGGTCATGCCTGAAAAAAAGGACTATGTTATTGGGCCATTCTTTGAAAAGTGAACCTTATGGGGACAAAATAATTATTTTTTTTTTTTATTTTAAGCTGCATATTCAAAGAGAGCAATGTCTGAAGTTTCATGAACTGATGTTTTTCGTGATTTTTGCAATTGTTCATGCTCATTTGCATACTTTTAAAAAAATGATCATTAAATGGAAAAACGGTACATAAATATATATATATTTTTTAAAAAACCCTGACTGGAATGGATATGCTGACTTCCTTACTTGGATAACTGTCATTATATTATTATTTACCTCTATTCCTTTTAATCTAACCCAAAATAATGTTGTTAATATTGATTAAATTAAGATAATCAACCCTGGAATTTAATTGCCCTCAAATGTCACACAAGTGACCACAAAACAAAAATAGTTTATGCCCCGTCTTAACCATGGCTCTGGTATTATTATTATTATTATTTCTCCAAAGCTGGATTTAATGTACCTTGCATCTCGCTAAATATGAATCCATGACAAGTTTTTAATTTGATTATTAATTAGCAAACAAATTGGTCACACACGTGGACCCACAGGGTGGGGGCGGTCATAAAGGTCTGATTATTTTTTCACTTTCATTGGCTGAAATTAATTTATTTTAGCATTATTATGCTCCAAAATGGTTCTGCAATAATTTTGCGAAAAAAACAAACAAACGAAACAAAAGGTCGAAAAATAAAGAATACAAAAGCATAAGAAATTCATAAAACAATGAAATACACAAGGAATTTATTTTCGATACCAAATTTTTTCAAGTACAATTGTTAGGAATCCATAAAGATTTGCAAAACACAAATTAGCATTTCAAAGCTTTTTAATAATTTTGTTCTAATTGACAAACTAAATTATTTTGCCAATTAGAACAAAAATTATGACTTCATGCAATGCGTTAAATAGCATAATTAATTTCATATAAAATAAATATATTATTATTAATTATGGGATAATTAACAGTGCTTTCTTGTAGTTTACATCACACACTACCATCATGCTAATTTTCGGCGATCAACAGCCAAGATCTTTAGGGGGCATCATGGCCCTCCTCCCTCCCCGCCTTCCCCAGTCTTGACAGCTACCAAAACACCCCAGTGACTGACTAGGGTTGAGTTCATAAAAGTTTTACCACAGCGTATATAATTGCTCAAAATGTACATTTACTGCATACATTATAAAATATATTCATTTTTCCGTACAGTTTTGCAATAGGTCACACACGTGACCCACTAAAATGTCACACACGTGACCCGACATCGCGATATATACATAATAGATAAAAAAAAGAAATTTCAGAGATGACTCCTATCATGTGGTATTTTATGGTTTGCAGGTCCATAATGCATATCTCACAGCAATAAGAACATTTCATCATTTTAAAACTCACAGGAATTTCAAAACGAAATTGAACTTTCAAAATCATGCCATTCTGTGAAGTCACACCACATGACCCACTTCTTTTGACCTTTGACCTTGAACATGCATATTGCAAATATCAAAAAAATACTTCCAAATGATAGCAACAAAATATATTAGCATGATATAAACATTAAATCAGTATATCTTTAAAATTGTTAAGAGTTATAGCCAATTAAAGTCAAGATTTTGCATAATTTCGGTCACACACGTGACCAAGAATGGTCCTATGGTTGATACATGATGACCTCTTTGATGGCCGAAGGCAAACTAATTAAACCCCCCCCCCCCCCCCCCTTATTGTTTGACCAGCGTGACGTGAACAAAATTTTGGCTCGCCCGGTGTACTGGAAAATTTTTGGGGTGTATCGAAATCTGAAATTTCCGATTTTTGCCCCCCCCCCCCCCCCCTGTAATGAAATCCTGGATCCGCCACTGAGTTACGCAAACATCTATTGAAATATATTTCTCTATATATATCTTGTAACTAAATTAGACCCCATTAGTGATCATCCGTGAAATTGAAAACAATGGAGTGATCGATACGAGTAAATGGTAATCGATTCATCCCCTGGCTTTGTTCATTGTCATTGTAGCCGCCCACGATCCATGTAAACTTTTATAGCCCGATGGAAAATTTGCTTTTGGAAGTGAAGATTTCTAAAGCATTGTGAAAAGTCAAAAGGAGGGTCATTCAAATGTAAAGACTGTACAAGAATGGCATCTTCCATACCATGTTAAGTAGATTATTATATGGTCAATGATGTCTCAGCTCGCCGCTGTGGCGTGCCCCTGATTCAGCTGAAGGGATGGGACCCGTATACCCTAGTTCGAATACCTATGGCTTCTTTCGGAGGATGACCAAGATCCTATCCAAAAAATATACTTTACGACAATTGCTAATCTCTTTAAAAATCAATTTCTTTATCAGATCTCAATATTGGCTTTAAAATGGGCAATTGAGTGCAAGCAGAAGAAATCGATAACAAAAAGGCGTTTCTAGCAGATAGGCCACTCTATTATATGCGGAGACAGACTAGGCTATACCGCCAACGCAGACGAAAATTCTGAAACATCAATGGCAATTGATGAGCGCTACAAATACGCAAATTATGCCTTACCATGTTAGGAGAAAGTATATGAGCAAATATTGCAAAACATGACTTTGGTCTGAGTTAATGTATTTCTCTATTGAAACTTCGTTGTTTAGTTTTTGCTTATCTGAACGAGGTATAGCTACTGGCATGCCAATTTCAGGGGGGAAAAAAATCAGTCATAATTAGGATTCTGATGATTGAATCCGTTATTTCATCCGTAAAATATTTGAGTTTATAACATCCCATGCAGAATTGATAAGCCATATCAATCAAGCTTATATATTAGCTCTAAGCCAAGAGGAGAAAGTCCGATAATCAATATTCTCCAGGCCCCTCCTCGATACCAGGTGGTTTGAAGTTAGAGGAAGGCCTACATTGTCCCCAAAAATTATTTGTACACTTTGAAAAATGGAATTAAATAAATCGACGTGGTTTGAAATTTTACTTACTATTTATATCAATGGTTGGTAATGTTACTATCACATAAACAATAAATCTCAAATGTTTCGCCCAGTCTCCGAAGTTCTAGGGCGCCATTTGCAATTTTCATGGCCCCAAATTATTTTGTACACTTTAGAAGATGGGTTTTTAAAGGAGTGTTTTAAAATTTTGGGGGTCTTCTTTGGCTTCCAGGACAGTCATCAACCTTTTGGCTATACCGCAAACGCAGACGAAATTCTTTGATGAGCGCTACAAATACGCAAAATTATGCCTTACGATTTTAGGAGAAAGTATATGAGCAAAATATTGCAAAACATGACTTTGGTCTGAGCTAATGTATTTCTCTCTTGAAAATTCGTTGTTTAGTTTTTTCTTATCTGAACGAGGATAGCTACTGCATGCCAATTTCAGGGGGGGGGGGGAATCATCATAATTAGGATCTGATGTTGACAGTCGTTATTTTATCCGTAAAATATTTGAGTTTATAACATTCCATGCAGAATTGATAAGCCATATAATCAAGCTTTATATATTAGCTCTAAGCCAAGAGGAGAAAGTCCGATATCAATATTCTCCAGGCCCCTCCTCGATACCAGGTGGTTTGAAGTTAGAGGAAGGCCTACATTGTCCCAAAAATTATTGTTACATTTTGAAAAATGGAATAATTAATAAATCGACGTGTGCTTGGTTTGAAAATTTTACTTACTATTTATATCAATGCGTTGGTAATGTTACTATCACATAAACAATAAATCTCAAATGTTCCGCCAGTCTCCGAAGTTCTAGGGCGCCATTTGCAATTTTCATGGCCCCAAAATTATTTGTACACTTTAGAAGATGGGTTTTTAAAGGAGTGTTTAAAATTTTGGGGGTCTTCTTTGGCTTCCAGGACAGTCATCAACCTTCTTGGCTATACCGCAAACGCAGACGAAAATTCTTTGATGAGCGCTACAAATACGCAAATTATGCCTTACGATTTTAGGAGAAAGTATATGAGCAAAATATTGCAAAACATGACTTTGGTCTGAGCTAATGTATTTCTCTCTTGAAACTTCGTTGTTTAGTTTTTGCTTATCTGAACGAGGTATGGCTACTGCATGCCAATTTCAGGGGGGGGGGGAAATCAGTCATAATTAGGATTCTGATGTTGACAGCCGTTATTTTATCCATAAAATATTTGAGTTTATAACATTCCATGCAGAATTGATAAGCCATATCAATCAAGCTTATATATTAGCTCTAAGTCAAGAGGAGAAAGTCCGATAATCAATATTCTCCAGGCCCCTCCTCGATACCAGGTGGTTTGAAGTTAGAGGAAGGCCTACAGTGTCCCCAAAAATTATTTGTACATTTTGAAAAAAAAGGAATTAAATAAATCGACGTTGGTTTGAAATTTTACTTACTATTTATATCAAATGGTTGGTAATGTTACTATCACATATTATCTCAAATGTTCCGCCATTCTCGGAAGTTCTAGGCCGCCATTTGCAATTTTCATGGCCCAAAAATTATTTGTACACTTCAGAAGAAGGGTTTTTAAAGGAGTGTTTAAAATTTTGGGGGTCTTCTTTGGCTTCCAGGACAGTCATCAACCTTCTTGGCATACTGTCGACCAATTTACCAAGATAGAGAAGAGATGCAGCGCTACCAGTAATACGCGCAAAATAACACTTACCCACTTTAGGAAAAAGTAAATCATGACAAAACATATGGAAAACATGACTTGGTCTGAGCTAATGTATCTCTCTTGAAATTCGCGTTGTTTATTTTTGCTTATTGAACGAGGATACGCTACTGCATGCCAATCAGGGGGGAAAAAATCAGTCATAATTAGGATTCTGATGAGAATGCGTTATTTTCATCCGTAAAAATTTGAGTTTATAACATCCCATGCAGAATGATAAGCCATATCAATCAAGCTATATATGCTCTAAGCCAAGAGGAGAAAGTCCGAATCAATATTCTCCAGGCCCCTCCTCGATACCGGTGGTTTGAATTAGAGGAAGGCCTACATTGTCCCCAAAAATTATTTACACTTGAAAAAGAATAAAAAAACCGAACGTTGTTGAAATATTTACTTACTATTTATATCAAAGGTTGGTAATGTACTATCACATAAAACAAAAATCCAAAGTTCCGCCAGTCTCCGAAGTCTAGGGCGCCATGCAATTCATGGCCCAAATATTTGTACACTTTAGAAGAGGTTTAAAAGTGTTTAAAATTTTGGGGTCTTCTTTGCTTCCAGGACAGTCATCAACCTTCTTGCTATACCGCAAACGCAAGACGAAATTCTTTGATGAGCGCTAAATACCAAATAGCCTTACGATTTTAGGAGAAAGTATATGAGCAAAATATTGCAAAACATGACTTTGTCTGAGCTAATGTATTCTCTCTTGAAACTCTTCGTTGTTTAGTTTCTTATCTGAACGAGTATGCTACTGCATGCCAATTCAGGGGGGGGGAATCAGTCAAAAGGATTTTCGATGTGACAGTCGGTTATTTACGCGTAAAATATTGAGTATATAACATCCATCAGCAAGAAGCATAAGCCATATCAATAAGACTTATTATATTACCTAAGTGCAAGAGGAGAAACAGTTCCAAAAACAATATCCTCCAGGCCCCTCCTCATACCAGTGGTTGACAGTTAAAAGGCCACACAGTGCCCCCACAAAAATTCATTGACATTTTTAAAAAAAAGAAATTAAATAAACGACGTTGAGTTAAATTTACTTACTACTAATCAAAGGTTTAAGTACAACTAATAATCCAAGCTCGACACATATATCAAGTCGCCTTCCGGAATCTCTAGGACCGCCTATGCAATTCAGTGCCCAAAATATTTGAACTTCAGAAGCAATGGGTTTTAACAGGATGTTCTAAAATGGGTGCTCTTGGCTCCAGACAGTCATGCAACCCTGAGCATACGCGACCAATGTAGCACTCATCACCAAGGCCAATACCATTCCAAGTTTCGCTGATGCGCTAATATACTTGAACTGAAATTTTTTACATTACTAGGAGCCGACACTATATAAAACACCCACTACACTAAAGTCCATCCTATGATTTATCTTCTAACAGGGGTCATATGCTGATTTACACTTAATGTCACAGCATATTTCTTGCCTTTTCATATATTCATACCAATACCCAATTGCAGACTTTGAATGAGTCGTTGTATCAATAAGCGTTTCTCTAACTGACTTGCGCTTTATCTGAAGTAATGCAATATGATAGTAGGCCAAAATGAAGAATCATGAATTTAATGTAGCTAAAAGATCAACATAAACAAATAAAGAACAACAAAGACTTGATTAAACATACCCAATATACCAAAATGTTATAAGGTGAAGGGGGGGACTCCATGATTTATATTAAAAAGAAACAAGTAAGGTCAAAAAAAAAAAGGGAGCTGGGGGGGGGTGGTAGATAACCCTTGGTAGAGAGAGAAATGAGGAGAAGATGAAGCAGAGCGACAGCAAAAAATCAATACCCTCGAAGCCGAAGGTCAAAAGTGACTGGCTTATAAAAACTCAGGAGAACTCACATACGTACCAACCCCCCCCCCCGCCCCACCTCTAGATGAGACACCCACACACCCCCATAGGATAACCATCCCACGGAATCCCCCCCCCCCGCCCCACCCCAACCACCCAGCAAATCAAACAAAACAATACAAACAACCCCACCAACTTGAAGCATCACAGAGACAAACAAAAACAAGGAACTACACAAAACATATGAAACAACAAAACAAAAAACAAAGAAGCATGATACAAAAATTAATAAACTGAGCAAATAGAAAAGTCACGACACAACCCCCACAAACATAACGAAAAAAAAATGCAATAATGTATAAACA
>CALNVZ010000174.1:31214558-31237417 GCA_940671915.1 Paracentrotus lividus | reverse complement strand
GTCCAGTCAGTTAGCCCACGATTGATAACATTCCTTTTTAATTGTTGGCCTATTATATGGCAATGAACAAGAGTAGATCTAGGCCCCAATAAAAACTTAAATTCCATTATACTATAATACTTGCCTAATATACTAAGTAGTAGACATATTATCAGCAGGAGACCCTTCAAGACTACATTAGACCCTCCAGACTAGTCCAATTTGTTGACAGTATAATGCCGAAATCCTGAAAATTACACTATCGACGTTGAATTCTAGGTTCATTGGGCCTTATTAATGGGTAACCTTATTAATGTATTGTAATGGTAGCTAAGAAGTGTCAAAACAAATAAGATCTTTGTTTTTGCCCATTTTATGTTCATATTTATGGCCTATCTTGTTTTCATTAGTAATAAACATTTTGAGATATCCCTCCGCACTGTGTACAGTGTATATTACGTGAGAGCTCACTTTAAGAGCGCAGACCTATAAATAGACCTCCATAGACCCATGTGTTAAAAATGAGTTTGACAAAATCATTAAAAATAAGTGTTTATAATGACATTCTTCAGACTTTACTTGGTCATATATTTTTCTTAATCTTGTGAAATATGAAGGGAGGTTTTTCTGCTCTCTTTTCTGTTAAAGGGGCTGCAGTAAAACAATACACTAAATAGACCTAAATTGGGAGTACCTTGAGCAACTAATAAAGTTCTGCCAAAATCCCACTGGGACCAAATTCTGATCTCTAAATGGACTCATCTGGACCATTGATGATCCCTTTCTATGTTCAAATGAAAAAAATCTATTCAAATACATACCGTTGATTTTATATCATTATTTTAACAACCATGACGTCATCTTTGGTACGGGTCGGTGGTGCAATTTTTTATAGACTAGATCTTTTTATAGGCGTGCGGTCTGGAGCGTGTCCTGGAGCTGCTGGATGTTGATGATGGTCAGTCTAGAGGGCGCTGTCGCTTCAAATCACCTCTCGTGTGCTAAATGGGGATTAAATCTGGGCTGTGAGGTGCCCTGTCTTGCAGCTTAACATGTTTCTGTTGCAGAATTGCTTTAATATGGTTTGCTGTGTTCTTAGGGTCATTGTAATATTGGACTGTAAATTGATGACCATTCAGACTTGAAGCAGATGGGAGCATCTGAGCCATTCTGAGGAGCAAGGATATCCTCATGGCTTCAGCATTCATGATGCCACGTTATGAAATTTATCCCTCCAACTCTACTGGCTGCCATACAACTCCAAATCATGAAACATCCTCCACTATGCCTCACTGTTGGCTCCAAGCATGACTCACTGAAAGCTTCCTACAAGACACACATGGTCCCGTGCATCATATCCAATCACTTTTGCACTTATTATGTCTTTGGACAGAGTGCTAGAACTCTGCAGGCTTGTCCACATCTTGTTTTGCAAAAGCATTACGCTTCTTTGTTACTGTCCCATACATTTGGCTTCTTTCTTGCCAATCATTCCACTTATAGTCATGTAGCCAATTAGCCTGTTGCAGACACTCTTGAGGGCATCCTGTCATTCCTCAGCCTCTGTGGCCTTGGATGCAATTTCTTTGGTCTCAAATTACAATATTCAATTGCTTACTGTCTGTTTATCAATATCATCATGAACACTGATGTCCATGAGACTATTTTTGCCTCTTAGAGGCTCCCACTTGCATTAAGGCTGATTTGTCTTCAAGTTGTGTTCCAATATGACAGGGACCCCAAGTATGCAGGAAGCATATTAAAGCATTTTTTTAGTAGAAACTTGTTAAGAAGCTAGAAAGGGCACCTCGGATCCCAGATTTAATCCCCATTTAGCACAAGAGAGGTGATCTGAAGCGACAGCGCCCTCTAGACTCACCATCAAACTTCCAGCAGCTCCAGGACACGCTCCAGCGAACTTGGAATGGTATTGGCGGTGAAATGAGTGCTAAATTGGTCAACAGTATGCCAAGGAGGTTGATGACTGCCCTGGAAGTCAAAGAAGTCCCCCCAGCTTTTAAACACTCCTTCAAAAACCCATCTTCTGAAGTGTACAAATAATTTTGGGGCCATGAAAATTGCAAATGGCGGCCTAGAACCTCCGAGACTGACGGAACATTTTATCTGATACAGATAATAACTGAAATTTCAAACCAACATCGATTTGTTTAATTTCATTTTTTTCAAAGTGTACAAATAATTTTTGGGAACACTGTACATAGTAATCCCTGTATAATTGGTAATCGCATCATACAAAAGGTTTGTCTTCATTTGCATTAAAACATGAATTTGGACTTTGTTTGAAATTATTCCGTTTCATTAAAAAAATAAAAATAAAAGACATAATAATTATAGGAAAACAGACCATTTGAGTGCACACTATAAACAATTACTGTAGTTTTTACAGTAATCTACCGTCAGCTCTGTTGCGCTGTAAGAACACGTTATATTTCATTTTCCTGTAAATTAAAATTAAGTAAAAATAAGTATATTAAGTAAATTAAGTATAAAGTCAGAATTTCCTTCAATTGGAAAATGAATAAATACAACTTTGAATTGGAATTTGATATTGTATATTATTGAATTACGAAACATAAGTCTCCAGAGGGAAGAAAAGACTTTACAAACAAGCAAACAAACAATAACAATAAATCTATAAAGAGGAAAATTGTGATGTGTGAGCGAAAAATCAGCTAATATAAGGTAGAAAATATAAGTACAGTAATACATTTGTAATTGTATACCAAAAAAAAAAAAAAATCAAATCAAATCAAATCAATACACAGCATTTTCAGAAACCCGTGGTGATCGTGTACGTAGCTGTTAGCACGTTCCATTTTTCTAGGTTAATCCTACATGTGTCATACATTATGAATTGTCATACTTCGAAACAACAACACATACATGTACAGATAATCGTAAATATGATAAACAACAACGGCGTACCAAGATGTCATGCCTTCACTCTTAAACAAACTTATATTTATCAATGTCTAATGAAATTAACTTTGAGCTATGAGGCAGTTGGAAGAGGCACAATTATGACAATGTCTTTATGACTAAAAATGATTTGTAAACGATTAGTGCAGTGGCAGATCCAGGCGGGGTGCAGGGGACGCGCGCCCCCTCTATAATTTGAAAACCACTCATCATGCTCATTGACTGTGCATGTTCAAATCGAATAATTTCGGTGTTTCAACCCGTAATAGGGCCTGGCGCCCCCTCTATTTTCAAATCATGGATCCGCCACTGTAGTGCCACGTGACTCGATTTCTCTTGTTGAATTGCCTCAACTCAACGTAAATAAAAGAGTTTAAGGGGAAAAAAAAGGGGGCATATAGCCAAATAACATTAAAACAAATGTTTTTGTTTACCCGAGGCAAGTTAATTAACTCATATGAACATTTCACATTTACTTTGGTGTTATAATGCTTTCGGTGTCGTTAAAGTATGCCGAGCGGCGAAAGCTGTTATGAGGAAACGTCCCTCTGCCTCCAATCCAGGTCACGATTACGACACGAGGATTAATTGGTGCATGGAAACTATGGATCGATAAAAGATACTTATCCGTTGCAACATCATCATCGATCCGACGTCCGTCGTTTCAATAATGTCAAGGGTACTGGCTTGTGAGCAAGTCTAGATGGGTTTATAAGACACGCCTATTTCAAGAAGGTTAACCTAACCGGCTATTTTAAAGATAATATCACAATACAACAAGTGGGGGAGAAATCCCCCGTGAGTTTGTATTATTCTTTATTAAACTAATATATCTGTTGAAAAGCAGGAGATCCAATAATACTAGCTGTCATCTACTTGCCCCATGTAATGTTTGAACACAGTATGGGCTCTTGGAAAATGAAAACAAAAATTAGACGAGCCGCTGCGTCTGCGAATTCATTTTCCATGCATGGGGAAAAAAATACTAAAAACATTTTATGATGAAGCGGCAACACAATGTTTACGTAACCATGGTGACGGAAGCAACGTATTTGAGTTAATCAGGCATCTATAATACCAGCCAAATACCTATACATACGCATGGATATCGGTAAACAATAAAGGTTTTCACTCTATATTGGGGACATGCAGGATTGATGTCGGTAAAGATTTGTCAAGAGATTTATTTTGTAGAACGACCAAACAGTGCACGATAGCTTTTGAGATCAACTACCCCCTGGATATGGCATGAAACGCCAAAATAAGTTAAATTTAGGTCACGATAGGGTACAGAGCTACAGAACTTTGTTTTTATGTGATATATATGTGACACATATATAAATCTACAACATGACAAACCATGAATCATAAACATGATAAAGGGGATAGATTAATAACATAACCTTACTTTAAATTATTGTAACGACATTATGATAATATATACAATAAAAGTGCGTGACGTTTCTCCTAAATATCAAATCCAACCTACGAAGTTATACGTATGATGGCGGTGCCAGGTAAAAATGGCAAAGGTAAAAATGGCAGAGGCAAAAATGGCAGAGGTAAAAATGGCAGGCCTAACCAGGGGGGGGGGGGTTCGGGGGTTCGAACGAACCCCTCCCCTCCCGCTGGTGACCAGAGGTCGGTTTACAAAAAAAAAAAAAAAAAAATTGATAAAATCTTGTGTGTTTTTTGCTTATCAATTTCTTTTGGGGCCGATCAAACGACCTTAGCCTACTCTTCACGAGGGCCGAAGGCAGGAAAATTTTGAACACTTTGAACACCTGCCCCCCCCCCCCGTAATAGACAGGATGCCCCCCCCCCGTCTGTTGGGAGCCATAAGGGCGTTATTGCATCTTATAGATGTTCCGTTGAGAGCATAAGGGCGCTATTAATGAACAAAGTCAATGGTATAGCGCCCTTCTGGCTCCAAACGGAACATCTTGATCTGCAATAGCGCCTTCTGGCTCCAAGCCGATTTTTTTATGTACTCTTCATGGGCCGAAGGCAGGAAAATTTTGAACACCCCCCCCCCCCCCCCCCTCTCATCGCGCGGACACTTTTTGCTAGCCCGGCGGTGACGTGAAAAAATTTTGATGTACCTTTTGGTCCACTTTTACAGATTTCGAACCCTCCGTAAAATCCTAGTTACGGGCCTGAAATGGCAGAGGTAAAATGGCAGAGGCAAAAATGTTGCAGAGGCAAAAAATAGCAGAGGTAAAAATGGCAGAGGCAAAAATGGCAGAGGTAAAAATGGGATCAGAGGTAAAATGGCAGAGGCAAAAATGGCAAGGTAAAAATGGTAGAGGTAAAAATGGCAGAGGTAAAATGGCAGAGGTAAAAATGGCAGAGGAAAATGGCAGAGGTAAAAATGGCAGAGGTAAAAATGGCAGAGGTAAAAAAATGGCCAGAGTAAAAATGCGCAGAGGCAAAAAAATGGCAGAGTAAAATGGCAGAGGTAAAAATGAGTAGCAGAGGGTAAAATGGCAGACTAAAATGGCAGAGGTAAAAATGCAGAGGCAAAATGGCAGAGGTAAAAATGGCAGGGGTAAAAATGGCAGAGGCAAAATGGCGAGTTAAAATTAGGCGGAGAAAAATGGCAGAGGTAAAAATAATGCAGAGGTATAAATGGCAGAGGCAAATATGGCGAGGTAAGGATGACAGAAGTAAAATGATTTCTTACGTAATCCAGTTGTCATAGCAAGCATACATAATTATGGCAAATTCCCTAAGGAAAGGGGTAAAACATTAAGAAAGAAAACTAATGAGAAGGGATTTTTAAAAAATCAATGCTGGACTGCCTGGAGGGGTCCTTATCTTTAGAATTGACTTACTTTCCATTTGTATTAATTTTACATTATTGCCTTTTAACTGTGCATGTTACAACAAATTATATTTTGGGTAATTTTATCCTTTATAATAATTGATGAAAAGTAAAGAAGAATTACTTCCGTTTTATATTTTTTGTTGTTCATCTGCATTTATCCATGACCATGCACACAAAGTTAGAAATTACATTTCTTACATGCAGTGACACGTAACTTGTTATGAATATAGGTATAGGACTACTAGTGCAAGTGGAAGTATAATTATGTTCCCAAAGTTGTCAATAATGATGGGTTGATGTGATTATGGCGTATATTAACGTTTGGGGTTTCAATTTATTCCCTTCCTGCGTATAAACTCATTTCAAATCATGTCCATCAAGTAATGGGCTGCCAAGCCACGGGACAAGGGCAAAAAGAATATCTGATTCGGACAATAAAATTTGGAGCATTTTTTTTTTTTTTTTGGAGCATTTTAGTGTGAAATCAAAACCAATGTAAATTGATGTTTTGGAGGTCAGAATCCAAATAAAGTATCATGGTAACAAGAAAAAAATAGACGAACGTGAAGCGCGAACGAAAGTTATACTCGAAGTATAGAGACCAGAAGGCGCGTAGACGTTTAAGATTCAATTTGCCCCTATTATTGAAAGACCAATTTAGCGACCCTTAGTTTTAGGTCATTTGGCGCTCTTACATCTTTCTACCCCTTTTCTCCTCTTTTCGGCTTCCCTTTTGCTTCAGGTCCATCTGGCGCCCTACCCTTTTTTACCTTTTTTTTTTTTTTTTTTTTTTTTTTTACCTCTGCCATTTTACCTCTGCCATATTTACCTCTGCTGCATTTTTACCTCTGCCCATTTTTATTTTTCTCGCCATTTTAACTCGCCTTTTTACCTCATTTTCCGCCCCCTGCAATTTCGTATTTACCTCCGCCATTTTTACCTCCGCCATTTTTACCTCTGCCATTTTTACACCGAACCATGACGGCAGTCAAAATCTCAAGTTATTTCCGTATTCGTGTGCGTGAGTATGGGGGTGAGCGTGAGCGGGTGCGTATGTTGATTACTATAGTTACCAATTCTCTAGCATCCTTTGTACATGTTGTAATTGTACTTTATTTGTATATTTCAAAATTGAACAATTAATAATTTATGATGATTCAAAATTATTATGAATTTCAGATAATAGGTTAATATTCCCAGTTGCGAATGTAACACAGCAATGGCTTAAGATAATTATGTTGGGTGACTGTCACCACATAAATCTCATCTAATGTCACCACATAAATCTCATCTAATGTCATCATAACGTTGACTGGTAATGGCAAATGATCGCAGCTGTATTTGTTTGGAGTTTCCGGTTTTGGTTCATCCTTCTCCTCGAAAAGAAGTAATCATTTCCTTGTCTACATTGAGCATGTTGAGTACACACACACGGAATCATTTTTATGACGCTTTGCAAATAAAGTGATGGATAGACAATAATATATGGTCTACTGGTCACCATATTCATAACACATTCTAATAAGCTATAATTTCGTAGAATGGCTCAAACGGCTAAACTTTCCGTGATAAGTTTCTCTAAGATCTGTTATTACTAGTGATCGATATTGAATTTTAAAAATATATATACATCCTTATGTAATAAAGGGGACAAAAAAAAAAAGTTTGTACTAAATACAAGTAGGTATTTTTTTTCTCATTTACTTTTTTTTAAATTTAATTTATTTATTTATTTATTTATTTATTCATTTATTTATTTATTTATTTATTTATTCATTGAAATGGCGACTTATCTTGCGTCTACAATGATATCGGCCTGACAAATGGCGTACGTGATATACTTCGACACATGCACACAGATATCTGTTAATAACTTGGGGTGTCTGGTCTCTTTGTAAGGGAACAAAATACTATTTTAATCCTGTATAATCCCTAATATCGAACTCCTTTTATACAAGATAAATACCTCCGGGCATTCGATTAATTTGATTTATTTTGCTCCAATAAAGGCTTTGTTGCACAACTGGTTCATAACGCGATATGCGTGATAAGAGGATGTACAAGGTCAATCGGTGCATTTAACATCAAAGATTAAGATCTCTGCCCCCTTGAAGTTTACAAGTTCAAGTTCAAAATCTGTTTAATCCCCTAATGGTTTCCTATTCAAAAGTAAATGTGTTCAATGTTTGAGAGAAATGTGGTGACAAAATTAGCTTTACGTTTCATAAAGCAAAAAGAAAATCATTATAAATAATTATCCTAAATGTTGACAGGGATACCATACACCTTAATGATGTTTATTTCATCGATATACCTCAGTTACTTCGACGTAGCCGAAACATTTAGACATGAATTATTTTGGTTGATGTCCCAGGCCTTTCTCAGCTCAAAAGAACACAGTGTCCTTCAGTGTGGCCACAATTTCAAAACATTTCACATTGTCAAATTCGAGCGTTTGACATTGTCAATCGCATTTTCATATTGAGGGGTAAATAATTTTCAGTGTGAAAGCGAACATCACTACTCATGGAAGGACATTCTGTAGAAACCCACACCACAGTGTGAGAATCGCACGTTTTCACATAGACGACTATCGTGACTATTATGAACACACTTTTGCAACATGTTTTGAACACTGCGTTCTTTCCAGCAGGGTTTACCTAAAGGTTTTAAATATTGATTTTAGGTTTGTTGATTGCTCTCAGTAAAGATTGCACACAACAGTAGCTTTTCTTTACTCCCTTTTGATTAATGTATATGAAAATGTTACTGTGGACAGATTTGCTTAATGAGCACTTACAAACCGGCAACCATTTAACTTTCGATAAAAACAAACAAGGTTCCACTATTTGAACATTGAAACGAACGGGAAAGAAACCCTCATTTAATAAACTAAACGTCCTCGGTTGCTTTGTCTTATCCATACAAGCAGGGCGCCCAAAAGAGTAACCCTTTTACAAAAAAAAATGCATCTCAAAGAAAAATAATGGATTCAATCAATAATATAGGTGCCATATTAGAAAGAAGTAATTAACTTTACGCTAATACTATTGTGAATTAAAATTTCAACAGATAAAATTGCACATCATATGGTAAATTGGGGTAAGTGGGACACTTAAGCATTTACGTAAGCATTACAAAACAAGATGAATCCTCGACCGCGCGCGGTCGAAATATATGCCTCCGCAATTGCCAGATCAGAAAAATATCGCACATTCATCTATTCATTTTGCTTTATAGAATGACATTTTTTACCTTGACCTTTGACCTTGTGACCCCAAACCTAATCAGACCATATTCCTCTGGTGATGGATACTACCCTTAAATTTGAAGTTTATATCTTAGTTGGTTCACCGAGATATCGCGATGACAAACTCAATACATGGATTTTCACATCTTGACCTCGGTGACCCTTGACCTTTGACCTATATAATCCATAACATAATCAAATCATCTCCCTATGGCGGTACATACTACACCTAAGTTTGAAGCTCATACCTCAAATGTCTCTTAAGATATCGCGATAACAAACTCAATACATAGATTTTCACTATTTGACCTCTGTGACCTTGACCTTTGACCTACATACTCCAAAATCTAATCAGATCATCTTCCTATTGTGGTACATACTATCCCCAAGTTTGAAGCTCATATCTCAAATGGTTCTTGAGATATCGCGATAACGAACTCAAAACATAGAATTTCACTATTTTTGACCTCCGTGACCTTGACCTTTGACCTACATACTCCAAAATCTAATCAGATTATCTTCCTATGGTGGTACATACTATCCCCAAGTTTGAAGTTGATATCTCAAGTGGTTCTTGAGATATCGCGATAACGAGCAAGCGGGACGTACGGACGTACGGACGGACGGACAACCCGAAAACATGATGCCTCCGGCACCACCTTCGGTGGCGGAGGCATAAAAAGGAAATACTCAATAAAGCAATCGTATACCTCATTTTGAAGTTTATTTAGATATTAACGTTTTATAAATGTTTTGGTTGAAATTTCCTCCAAACATGCCAAATGAAGGTTAAGGTGACAGTTAATCATTACTACTCCATTGTCCCACTTACCCCGTCAAGTTGGGGTAAGTGGGACAGCATAATACGTGGAATAGAATGTGGTTTCAAAGTGAGAAACAAAGATATCTGTCTTCATAAACACTGTTTATACATCTGGAATATCATTTCTAAGATGTCATAAGAACTGATTACCAAACTATTTTCTCAAATATTATCACGACTCATTATTACTCTTTTTTTCCTGTACACATTTCAAGTGATGAAAAATAAGTTTAAAAAAAAAAAAACCAAAGCTTAATAACACTCTTTAGATGTGTGATTCTGTAAACAAAGCAAGCATCTCCTTCGTCCTTATTTCTTTCCCGTATTCTGGTATTACAACTTTACGAAAACTAAAGTTTTAAAGTCTGCATAATTCAACAATATCAGTGCCCCGTTTAATAAAACCCGTGGGACACTTAGAATTTACCTAAGCCTTATATAAATTTATTTAAGAAAAAATAAAGCAATTATATTTTGAAGTTTATTTTGATATAAACGTTTTAGAAATGTTTTGATTAAAAAATTCCTTCAAATGAAGGTCAAAGTGACAATATTAATCATTACTACTCCATTGTTCCACTTCCCCCGTCAAATTGGGGTAAGTGGGTACATGCAATGAACTGTGATAATATAACAGTGCGGAATGAAGATCTGTCTTGGCAAACGTTATTTATGCATTGAAATACTATTCAAATTGGTGCGTCCCACTTACCCCAAGCATGTGGGGTAAGTGGGACAGTTAATTAAAACAATTGCTTCAAGTCTTTTGTTGACATCATATTTCATTTTATATTATTTTCTAATTTAAAATTTATTTTGTGAACAGTTTCAATGCCACGCTACCCCTAAAACAAAATGGATCTGGGAAACACAAAGACAAATTTGCATACGTGTGTATTTTCAAAATTAGCTAGGTGGCAATCGTTTTTATGTCAAGACGTGAGATGTTACATATTTTTAATGATTATTTTTCCGATAACTGTCAATTTTTCCAAAACAGGCAAGTAATTTGTTGCTAGATGTATGTTTATTCACGCTAAAATAGTTCTTCCACTAAGGCAGGTCTGAATCATATGCATATGCAATTCCCCAAAAGTGTCCCACTTACCCCAATGTCCCACTTACCCCAATTTACCCTAATGAACAAGTTCATGTTTTTATTGTTTTCCTGAAAAAAATATTGTTTTGACTTCTTTTTTTTTTTTTTCATTTTTGTATAATAAATATCGCATAGAGAACTGATGCTTGTAATTTTATTGAAAACGACTAAACAAATTCGCAAAAAAAATTGACGTACTTACAAAATACCAGACATCCCCAACCCTGTAAAAAAACAAAAAAACAAAAAAACAAACCATGCATCTCCCTGGAGGGAATCTAATCCCAATATTGATTGCGGGTGGGTGGTGCCATTACGACGCCCATCCATCTACCTCCATAAATTCGACCAGTCCATCTATTTTAATGAAGGAATCGAGTAATGTAATTAAGTGATTTGATTAGTTTCTACCCTTGCATGTAATCCAATTAGGAGTTCATAAGATATTAGTACGGTTTGAACGAATTTGGACAAAATTAAACGCACGATCATGCGATCTGTCAAAAAATAAGCTAACAAAGACAAACAAAATCAAATCATTCGTGTGTCTAAAGCCAAAAGAAACACACAGGCACCACAATTTAGAAATCATTAGAAATTTCTCTAATTTATATTTTCTTCTTCTTTTCATATTGTATATTTCATCGCAATACAAAATTATTGTCAAAAGTATATAGTCCAAGTTTATGATTGGTTAAATTTTTGGTCACATCCTTGGAGAATATTGCAACGGAGTTCTAAAAATTGTGCCAAAATCAAAACCGTGAGTGATCATATATACTTTAATGCAAATGCAAATCAACATGACAGAAAAGTCATATAGATTCATCATAGATATTGTCTCAACTTGTAGGTTTTTTATACAAATCTGATTTTGTACATATATATCGTTAATAGTTAACTTTAATCATCGTAGTCTAAAGTCAATGAATCGAAATAAAAGGAAGGAATTCATTAAACAATTTTGATTGTGGAATGAAATCTTGAAAAGCAATGTATCTAAACCGATTCATTTTTATGGTGCCGAACAAATTTACGTGGCCATGTTAAGAAATTGTTGCAAATCGTTCTCGGAGAAAGGTAAATTTGATCATGGAGATACTTGATAGATCTTCATTATCACGATATTTATTTACAATTGACTTAAATTTATAAACACTTACTCACCATTACCCAATTTCTTTTTCTTTCTTTTTTTTTCAGCTGGAACTTTTTTTTCGCAGACGCATTTTGATTTTAAATAGAAAACCAATTTGATGTTTATATGATTTATCATTGTATGAAACTTGCATTTAATTTCTACTTCACGATCAAATTATGAAAATATTGTATACAATTACAGAGCTGTTATCATACTTATAGATCAATGTATTCTGCGCTATCCGCCAAATATATATATATATATATATTTTTTTTTTTTTTTTTTTTCACTAGGAAATTACCTTCAGTCGATTCAATAGTGCACACCAAACCCCATGGACATACCCAAAGTGTACAGTTTCAGCAAATATTTGCTTTTGTTGTCGAAATAGTAACTATTTCATCAGACTCTATTTCGTATATCGAATGTGGTAGCTGCGCGAACAGTTTAACAGGCAGGTTTTCATTATAGTATCATGTATTAACCCTAAAAGGGCCGGGGGGGGGGGCCTAATCAGCCCCCCCCCCCTCGACATTTCGCGTTATCGCTGGAAAAAAAAAAAAGAAAAAAAAAATCGCCCTCCACGCATTTATGACTTTGTTCTCTAACATCTTACGCACCTTCTAAAACTATTTTTAACAAAATTGAGAGTACGGTTCAGAAGTTGCGCAACATTATGTAATGCAGCGCAGGCTCAAAAACTAGAGATTTTCTGTATTTGTGTACAAAACCTATGGGAAATGGCTTTTCATGCTAAAATCACATTTCTGTATCTAAAATATGGTTATTAGCCAATATTTTAGTTGATGTTGCTGTAATCATTAGAGATAATCATTGACCGAAGTATTCTGAACAAAAAAACAATGAAAATTTTGCATAAGTCGAAAAACAAAGAAATACATAAGAAATTCCCAAAACAATAAAATACATAAGAAATTGAATTAGATACCGGAATTTTTTTCACATACAGCTACAAAGAATATTTACACCAAGATTTAGCCTTCTGGGAGCCTTATTTAATGATTAACAGCTAAAAGTATGATTTCATGCATATATAATATATATATATATATATATATATATATATATATATATATATATATATATATATATATATGACAAATTCCATACCAACAAGAAACGTATGTCTATTGTTTAAAAGAAACAAAAATGCTATGTACCAAGACAAAAAAAAATAGTAATAATAATACAAAACAAAACAAATAAAAAACAACTACGACCCCCCCAAAAAAAACACACACACACACACAAAAAACAAAAAAACAAAAAAAATCGATTAATACAATAGGCTAACCAGAGAATACACTATTGCGTTATTCAGTTTATTTTAAGGTTCATTATTATCGTTTAAAATGTTTAAACTGTGGTATATCTATTGTTTCAAACACGAGATCAAAAATAAAAGTATAAGCATATTAACATTAAATTAACAGCACGAAAACAAAAATCACAAAATTACCAAAGTTGTTAATTTGAATTCGGTTTCCTTTTGCCATCATTAACTTGAAAGTCTTTTTAATATAGTCGAACATTTAGAAGGAAAAAGAATTAAATGTACGTTGCTGTGGCAGTATTCTTGCATGCCGGGCTTCCAAAAAGATCACTGTTTTATTATCTGGCGTTATAAACTAATATAGAAGCCATATATCATGTATATGAGAGCAGACGAAACATGCGTATGATAAAGAATTAAAAGTGAACACCTGCTTTATAAAACAAGGTGACAGTCCGTCGTAACGCTTTTCACAATGAGATGGAAGGCGTCTCCCTGCTTTTACCAAGATAATTCGATAAATTTCGCATGATGTTGAGGCGTAAGCATTTTAATTTGACTTCGCAACGGTTTGGCTGTAACATCTTAACGCATATAGATTGTCATAATTATACGAACTTAGCACACGATAATACATTTTTTTAAATTATGATAGCCATACGAACCTCCCCACAGGGATTTCAGATTTTGCTCTACATAGGCTCTATTCTCCTAGAATTAATGACAGGCAATCTACGAGGTAGATCCTCCGAGTCTAGTAGACAAATGGTAGAGGGGCATGCAATATTCCTCTAGCGTCTAGCTTACATCTAACTCTAGAATATTACCACTTGCATAAAGAACGATTAATGTTAATGAAGAGTAGCGCATTCCGATTGCTTTCGTATCATGTATTATTTGACAGTATACAACATGCACAACGATGTGTATGATTGATACTTATATTTTTTCTTTTTTTCTTTTAATGTTGTATAATCTAAAGTGAGACATCGCAGTGGTGGTGGGGTGGTGAATTGAGAGTGTGCGTGTATGAGTGCCGGGAGGAGGTGGGTCCTACATCAAAATAATTATATTTTAATATAAAATAAAATGATGTACATTTAATTCACATGTAAAGGTGTGTTACAAAATTTTGTTTATTTAATAAGTTTTTAATTGCATTGAATACAGTAAAACAGCAACAATTGAATAAAATTTAAAGAGGGGAAACCATTATTAAAACAGAAAAATAGCCAAACCAAAGCCAAGATGGGACTTCGCAATTTACCGGGGGTATTATTGTCAAGTTTATTCGGTTAATTAACTAAGACGTTATGACTGAAATAGTACATAATTTATATGCGAATGTACTAAGTTATAACTGCAAATTATATAAAGTCTTCTGAATTGCGTGCATAATATTCGATGTAGTTTATCGGATCTAGATATCGATTTTGTTCGTTGGATAAATAACAATTTCCTTTCGAATACAAATATCTCGAAAACTAATAGGCGTGGCACCTTCAAGGGTTAGTTTGCCTTTGCTATCAGCACACTGGTAGTAAATCTGATTTCAAACGGTGGACATGGTGGATTGCTGTCAATGTGATGGAGAGGTTGAGACAGAGAGAAAGGGGACGACGATTACTTGCCTCCTCTTTATAATGGGGAAACTGATTCACACAACTCTTTCAGTCTCGCTGTATTATGACAAATTATTAATTCATGAACTTAATCTTTCTCTCTAAAAGAAAGTGAGTTCAAATGCTTTCTATATAACATGAAGGGTTGGCAACACATCTGTCTTTTATACAATGATCATGACGATAGTTGTTCTCGAAAGCATTGGTTGTTATTTTCGCAAAAACAAAACAAAACAAAACAAAAACAAAAACAAATAAAATCCAGGATTTGCAGAGATGCCAACACTACGGAATAATCATGATAATAGAGAAAGCATAAATAATAACATTTTGCTCCGTCATCCAATTTTGGGAATGCGTTCAAATCAATTGTTTTCTTTCTCTTGTTAACAAGACATTTGTTAATCAGCTGTTTTTAACTATTTGCGTTATTTGCGTTCTAATTTCTAATGTTATGATTATTCCGTAGTGCTGGCATCTCTGGATTTGTAACTTATAATTATGACATGTATATGAAGAATCCATCTTGTAGAAGTAATAATGTTTAGAACCATTCAAATAGTTTCCCTTTTCTTTAATTGTTTCTGTTATTCCGTTTTAATCTAATGAAAAAGGCTCACCAATAGGCCCGCCATTAATACGAAATCAAATCATATATATATATTTTTTCCAAACTTAACAGAAAATTACAAATAATATTTAATTATGTTAAAAACCTTAACGCCTACCTCACTTATTAGGCATATGTAGCCGTAGCTTCCTCGTCATGACGATTTTGAAAACATCAATGAGCTGATAATATCTTCTTGTTCTGAATTAGCAGTGTCGATTCTATGTCGAGTTTTAGATGATATCACAACGTAATAGCAAATAAACGATAATGCACGCTTGGTCACGAAGAATGAACGAGTTTAATAGTCACACTAATGATATCTTCGAGAGCAACTACCTTATCGTGCTCATCATGCCCTTTTTAACAGAAAGCCCTTTGGGATTCTCCTCGGGTTTTCCACCAAAAGAATAAAAAAAATCAATTAAAAAAAATAGTTGCTGTATTGTGCTTACAATATGAAGTTATTCCGTTGAGATAAAATAGTATAAACCGATTTTGACGCAGTCAGACATGCACAGTTGATATTAATAGTGCCTCCCCAACAATTTAGATCTTCCCCGACTTGAACATGGAAAAGGACGCATTTGATTCTGCCTTGATTTTCCAGCCAAAGACATAGTATACAGTTGTCCTATACTTTATTTGTATTTATTAAGTATCTAAACAGCAATACGGATCAGCAGCGATGCGACGAACCGGGAATAAGCGCTTTTGGAGCTTCTGCACCAACATTATCAAGCAGACTCTGAAAATGGCAGAGTTGTAAGGTTGTAAGGTTGAATGTATCATCCCACAAAGTTGTAAGGTTGAATGTATTATCCCACAAAGTTGTACGGTTGAATGTATTATAGCAGAAACAAACTAAAAAAATAAAAAAAAAATAAAAAAAATAAAAAAACGCCAGTGGGAAAATGAAGATACATCCTAGGCCTACTCACTTGAATAATTTATCCAGCGTAACATCGGCGTGGAAAAAGTAACGCTCGTGCTGCTGATTGCCCTTCGAATCAAATGTCCAGACTGGCTAGTCATGCTAGTGGCATGACTGGTGTTCCGTCGACAGTTGCCCCCAAATTAAGTTGAAGAATGCAAATTGTTGGATCTTCTATCTACATGATATATCGCGAGTCGGTAGTCATGGTACTAATTGGATATCATATTTTTACCTCTGGCAAACAAGACAATCGCAGGATAAATACATGCTGCCCAGTTGAATGGACTAATTCGTTACAAAGTTGGCATAAATATGACGTCTGTTTAACGACAAGGACGTGCCGCCTGAACGCAGAAACATTTATCCTGTGATCACAGGAGACACGGATGGGGGACGTCGATTAGATTCCATGTACAGTCGTTTTATTGATATTTCTGGCATGAGGATGGAGACAAATTTTGTCATGTTATTACGACATTTAAGTTCTGTTTGCATGATGTTTTTCGAAATATCCATGATATCACAATAAATCTAGAAAATGTTTATTAATCGATTGCTTTCAGATCAGTTTAGGTGAAAATGGCGTCTTATAAAAAAAACAAAAACAAAAACAAAAACAAAACAACGCCACTCTTGGCTTTTTATTATCGCTGTCGGGTTTTAAATATGCTATTCGGTAGGCCTATTTCACTCCAAGTCGCTTGGAACAGTCTGAAATATCTGTCAACTTTTGTAGTTGTTAACCTGCGGTTTCAAATGAATATGGATGGAACTACATGGCGGTAATGTATGACCGCAGTGTAAATATTAACTCGAGTGAAATAGACAAGAAAAATGACAGGCTTTGTCATGTTTGTGTTTGTGAATTTGTACTGACCCTGCATGGCATTAAGAAAATGTTCCACTGAATTACCATTTATTTACTTTGAAGGTTTTGGTGTTTACTTGAGGGTATATTCGTTAATTGGTTTGATTTGGTGCAAATTCATGAGGGAATAGTACAATGAGTTCATCACACATCTTTTCAAGTAATAGACAAAACATACATCGCAAAAATGTACACCACCATTTAAAAGGGTTGCGCAAAAGGTTCGGTTACAATTTTTCTATCAAAGCAAACAATTACATGAAGCTCTTGGTAAAACGCATTGATGGTTTGGAATTGTAGAGAGAAAGAGAACAGGAGAAAGTCAAATTAATTATTTAAAATTTATGAATGGAATTGGAAATCAACTTTAATATACAGAGTTAATTGGCAAAGAACCGTCGGTTGTGACTTTTATAATATTATCATTGGTTATCGAGGAAGAATAAAGTAGCCTTTAAGAATTAAGATTGTAAAATAGGACTGTCAACGGTATACAGTCTGTGTAAAAAAAAAATGGTACAGTCGGGGAAAAAATAATTTAGATGTGAAATCTTTTCAAATAATGTATGTATGTGGTACCAAATTAAAGCCCAAAGATTTTCCTTGCTGATGCGCTTTACTCTGTATAATTTGCTTTCATAAAACAAAAGTTATGCCAAATTTTGAGCGACGAGGAACAAATCGAAATTACGCACTTCTATTGTTCTGGAGCGCTGAATTTCATGGCCATTATGCGAAACGTACACAAAGGCATGCGACGGCGTGCGAAAACTGGATTTTTCTTGATTGCACAAAACTAGTCATATCTCAAAAAGTACAGCATCAAATGTTATGAAAAAATTGGAGGTGAAAGTCTGATTTTCCCGCTTTATAAAAATACCAAACAATACCAGGTTGTGATTAATCTTCATACTATAAAAAAAATGTTTTTCACTTGTACCATTTTATTTGACACAGACTGTAGAGGACCATCATGTAAGCAAGAATAACAAAAAATTATGTTACAATACAAAATCGTACGTTCTTCCATTGTAAGTTCGCGGTTTGTTAATTAACATTCCAGACAAAATGACATCAGTCGAATTACCTAAGTTTCAAGGTCTCCTACAAAAGGAATTTCGGCTAGTGTAATATATATTTAAAAGAGTTCCTGCCAATATGAATAAGTACGCAAGTTCTTTGGTCGGCTAGCTTAATTCGTATTTTATCCAACGCGTACTTTATTTCATAAGATCTGATATAACTGTATCCCTTTATTGATTTATTTACAATTTATATATGAAAAATTTTAAAGACGGCACAATTAATTTATAATTGGGAGCTGACTTATTTGCATATACATTCAAATCAATTAATACAGCTTTTCTTCATTACGTTATACATGATTATGCATATCGGGGGTTTACAAAGTTAATACCCTTAAATATTATAATGTACCGATAAAACATCGTAACATAATCAAACTTACTTGTAGAAATTAAAAGGTATCAACTAAAATAACTAGAGCGATACTACCTAAATATCAGGTTGCAAGACGTCAATATAGGCGAAATATGCATGTATCTATTTCCAGCCATTGTATATATTTCATTTTAAAACTTTCGGCAATTGCCCCCGATAACAAGTGCAAAAATCAGCGACCCTTTTTTTTCTTCAATAATGTGTTCGAGTATTAAGACCAGTACTGCCAACTTAAAATCGTATTTTTGTCTTTTTCATTTGGATAAGGGGTACCAAACTCATTAAATGTCAATAATTATTTAGATCATAAAAATGTCAATCCCCATCCACCTGTCGACCTGAAAACCGTTTATTATTCAATTATTTTCGATAGAAAACAAGGTAAATATGCCAAACATTTTGACAAGTGTGTCATCCCTGCACCAAAGGCATTCGTTCTGGTAAATGAGGGACATAGACAATTCATTGAACAATTAAATGTTTTCTATGAAGACAGGTGCGATGTAGTATGGCATGATGGTGATGTGCATTCATAGACATCTATAGATCTTAGTACCCCCTTAAGAAGCGAAAGAGGATAGAAAAAGTACGGAATACGATTTTTTTTTGTTGGCAGGTCTGTAAGACGTATACCTTGGTCCAAACAACAAAACAAGCCAGCTCTTCTTTCCTAAACTAAGATGACCATCGATCTTGATAGAAATCGAATATAAATGAAATTACCTGAGGAATCAGGGAGGTGCCATAAAAACTGGAGAACAATAATTCAATCCAATCCATTCATCAGTACATGCGGTTATGCGGTGGGTAGTTATTTCATCGTTCTGTATTATATCCCCTTTGGCAATATTCCTGTCTTGTATTCCTATTATTATCAAGATTGCTGTTTGAAGTATGTTATCAAGTATGTTTTGTTGCGATCAGACATCTTGTGGTTAATCATTATAATCAGTCGACAGTCACTGTCACTTGTTGCGCATGATTTCCCGTTGTAAACCAAGGAAAGTGTTTGAATAGTTTAAATTTATGGTATACGGACACTTACTCTATCTTTCTTTTCTTTTTTTTTTTACCATTGCCGAGTCGGAAAATAGTAATATATGCATAGTCTGGAATTGACGCAAATTGATCTGACTCATATTCTAGACTAGAAGTTCTGCCCATTATTTTTTACAAGGTATCTCCAAAGTAGGGGAGACCGGGTATGGACGTTACAATATTCACATTTAGGGCCAGATAAATTCTATATGAAAGAACTCCATCACTCCATTTTGGGTCTGTAGTTAGCCTATTATGTCGGCTAAAACCTGAGGCACATAAAACTTGAAAACATGTAAACACTAATCAACTACAGCTTAATTAATGAAGACATTTTTTTTTTTAACAACCTACCCCGTATACGGGGTAGGTTGTTACACCATACGGGGTAAATTGTTACTATGTAAACATACGGGGTAATTTGTTAAAATGTGTAAATCTCTTATAATACCATACTTTTGTTTCAACTTTCCAGTTTCTTGGTATCGTTAACAGTAGTTCAGGTAGAGCTCTAGCATAGACTAAAGTAATAATAGATATATCAAAATATTAACCCCTGAAAATTGAAACAAAATTACTTTACATGTGTAATGAAATTGGGGTAGGTTGTTACATCGACATGAGGTAGGTTGTTGTAACAACCATACCCATGGGTATTTTACAAATAAAATCAACTGTAGCAAAGCCATTAGGCAGAATTACAGGGCATGGCTCAGGGGTATCTTAGTGACATACATGTATACAGGGTGACCCAGAAAAAGGAAACCCAACTTTTGATCTCAAATAATTTCAAAAATATTACCATGGTGATTAATAAAATTATATATCACTGGAAAGTGCAACTCATTACCATTTTAAATGATACCTTGCTCAGCTCACCAATGTCACGCATCACTGAACCCCATTGTTTTGAAAATGTCTTGCAAAATTGTGAAGTGGTTCACTTTCACGCTCATTGAGATGGGTTGTTGCAATGTGCCTAAAAAGGAAACCCAACTTTCATCATCAATCATTTAAAAAACATGAACAGTGGTAATTATGACGTTTATATCACTGGAAAGTGCCACTCATTATATTTTATTGATATCTCTTTCAGCTCGCCAATGTCACGTATCATCACTGAACCCATTGTTTCTGAAAATATCTTGAAAAATTGTGATTGATGCACTGTCATGCTTCTTAAATTCTCCACGGAGAACTAAAGGTTCTCTGGGTTGTTGTGAGCAGTTAACATGATGAATTATACCTGGATGGTAAGATTAACGGACTAAATAAAGTAGACATTTCCAAACCCATTTATCAAACCCATTTATTAAAGTCACCGGAAATGCTCTACTTAGATTGTTAGGAACCTTAAAAGCACTCATCTCAAGGAGCATGAAAGAGAACATATTCGCAATTGCGAGATAATTTTCAAAACAATGGGGTTCAGTGATGCATGATATTGGTGAGCTGAGAGAGGTATCATTAGAATGGTAATGAGTTATAACTTTCCAGTGATATAAACTTCTTAATCACCACTGAAATATGTTTGAAAATTATTGATGATCAAAGTTGGGTTTCCCTTCCCAGGCCATTCACACAAACATCTCGAGGTGCATGAAAGTGAACCACACGCACATTTTACAAGACTTTTTCAGAACAATGGGTTCAGCGAAGCATGATATTGGTGAAGGTGAGAGAGATATCATTAGAAATGGTAATGAGTTGCAACTTTACAGTGATATAAATTTCATAATCCCCATTGGAATATTTTTGAAATCATTGTTGATCAAAGTTGGGTTTCCTTTTTTTCTGGGTCACCCTGTATATATTCACAATACCAGACTATCATCATGTGCCTTCAGTTTGTAAGAACTATTACAAATTTAATTTCTGTCAAAAATTCACTTGGAACTGTAAAAAAATGGTTTTTGTTGATTTACTTTTAATAAATACAACGGAGAAAACCTCACGACCGGCAAATTCATCACAGCTAATGTGTAGGGATGTATATAGATGCCAGTTAGCACGAACTCTCTTGTTCCAACTTAGCACACTGAGAACTGTAACAACTGACCCGTGTAACTTACATACCCGTTCTCCCCTAATACCAGCAAAGTATGCGAGGTTGAATTAACACACACATATCGCCCACACCACAACCACCAATAAAGAAACATCACAAAGAATTATACTTCGATCCAGGATTCTTCTTTTATCCCCACAAGGTTACGTTGATGCTTTGAGACAAATGTAAATTAAATTACCCTATTCTACTATGGAGTTTTTACATGACGAGAAGTACAAAGGTTGAATTAGGCTTAAAGTTGAATAGGATATTAAATTGAACGACCCGAACAACAAGGTCAATCTTGTAAAGTAAAATCGATATGTGATTATGTGATTTAAAAAAAATAAAATGAAACGTGTGTGAAAGAATTCGGCTAAGAGTATGAATAGGTTTCCACATTATTATTTTACCATGAATATCACGCATTAAAAACGTATTATATACAATACATCTATACTAGTATAGGCCTACACATTATAACCTGCTTTTTTAAACTTGTTATTATGTTGGTCGTACACACAAAAATGCTAATGGTATTACTTTAGATGGGTATAATATTAAAATTACAATATAATATTAATTATAACTCTACACCCGTAAACTACAATTTCATTTCCTGCAAAATGGATAAATTGTATGTGATTTGGTCCAATAATCACAAAGATATGAGCATTTTTTCATCACACATCAGGACACCTCTTCCCTCAAATGTTGTATTCACTGGTACCGGCTATATCGAATAAACGAAACCCAAGTTTGATCATTAATAATTGCAAAATTTATAGTGATTATAAAGTTTATATCTCTGTAAAGGCAACTCATTACCACTCGAATGATATGTCTCTCAGATCACCAATACCACGCATCGCTGAACCCCATTGTTCTGAAAAAGTTTTGCAAAATTGTGAGTATTCACT
>CALNVZ010000174.1:31165450-31213722 GCA_940671915.1 Paracentrotus lividus | reverse complement strand
TTCGTGCTCCTTGAGATGCGTTATTCAAAATAAGAGGAAACCCAACTTTGATCATCAATGAGCATGAAAGTGAAGCACTCACAATTTTGACAGACTTTTTCAGAACAATGAGGTTCAGCGATGCGCAATATTGGTGAGCTGAGGGTCATATCATTAGAATGGTAATGAGTTGCACTTTACAGTGATATAAATTTCATAAATACTACTGAAATATTTTTCAAAGTATTAATGATCAAACTTGGGTTTCTTTTATTCGACACACTCAATACAAACTTGGATGGAGAGGTTTTCCGATGTGTAATGACAAAATGCTCATATCTTTGGGATTCTTGGACCATATCACATAAAATTTCATCCAGGGGTAGAAAACGAATGGCAGTTTACGGGTGTAGAGTTATAAATAATATAGTTGTGTAATTTCAATATTATATCCATCTAAAGTGCCATTTGCATTTTTTGTGGGACACACTGTATATATAAATGTATCCTCAAATTCATATCCAAGAACCATATAATGCACAATTAATTTCATTTGAGTAATCACAGTAATTAAGACTTTGACTGTAGTAAAAAGGGGTAGAGGAAAAAGACTTTTTCTTGAAAGAAAAAAAAAAATCAAGTTCGAAAAGGGTTCTTTCAAAGAGTTTGCCAAAATACTTAAATGTCTTGATTTGGTCACTACACCAATTACATTGATATTTTTATAATATATTATAATATAGGCTTGATATCCACATTCATTATCATTATGTATATTTATGAAAATGTTTTGCTGATGTCATCCTCGGAGATTGAGGGAGCAATAATGATGAATAATGGAGAAATATAAGACAGTGATTATTGTGAATAGTAGTAATTAGTAAGAAAGTAATTGACCATCCGTTGCAATAAACACAATATCACGTATTGTGTAAAAGCAGGTGCATCTTAAACAGATTCAGATGGATATATTCTTTCTTAGCAGTCAGCTTAAATAAAACATATATCATTACTCACCCATCAACCGAAAGTAAGTGCACTGCTCTTTTATACAAGCATTTTACCACAATTGGAATTTGTTCTCTAGTCCAGAAGCAAATGAATAATGGAAATTAATTCCCAACTGTCCATGAGACCGATATCACAAATATAAACTATTTACTAGCATCTGGGCTTCTAAACTGTTGAAATGGCGAAGATACGGTACTCCACACACATTTAAATCAGTATGACCAATGCAATGTGTGCTGGTGGCGAGCTTTTGTAGCAATATCAGGTCTTGAAGCTGAAGGCAGCCACTGAAGAAGGACAAGACGAAGGCAATACAATCCTCAAGTAACAATGAGTGCGAGTTTCTCGCCCTCAGCTCAGACGTTAAAGATGAAGGAATTCTCGATTTTCCGTTAGGTTATCCCATTGTTGCCTCAATGAATGAGAGTCTATTTAAAACTACGTTGGGGCATTTTCTCCCCCAATGCACATTCATTGGGCTCCTTTCTTCAACCAGTCATCATTATAATGAGGCTTGTTGATCCTAATGTTTATTGATCACATGAATATTCGTCTTGTAAAATGTTGCCACCCGCAATCAATAAATGCATAGTAATACACCGCCAAAACAAATCCAATACTTGTCCCATAATGTACATGATGTAAGATATCTTCGGTATTTCAAAATGCAATTATTATAAACCCCACTTTCTGGTAACTTTTTTTTTTCTTCTTTTTCTTCTTTTTTTCAGGTTCCGCCCATTTTTCAAATTTGAAAGCTGCGCGCCCTTTATTATTAAAAAATGGTGATTAATTTTGTTTTTGTTTTTATCTTTAGTTTGGATATTACCTACTCCATCATTCTTCAATGAAAATTTATTCTTGCAAAAAGGGGAGGTTTATGGAAGTTACAGTTTAAAAACAAATAACATTTTAACTAAGCACCTCGCAATATGTCGCATGTGATGTAAGGACATAGCTTACAATTTGTTTGTTTTTTTTTTTTTCTTGTCGAAATTTATATAACTTCGAACTTATCCTTTGTTAGATTTCTCGCTGAACCGTCTTAATTTTTTTTTTTTTTTTTTTTTTTTTTTTTTATGATTTCATTAAACCCGACTTTTAAACTACATATATATTGAAGTATCGCAGTTCTACCACACAAACACACACACACACACACACACACTGCCTGACACACACACACACACTCACGCATACAGAAAACAGTTATGTTTTTA
Source organism: Paracentrotus lividus (assembly GCA_940671915.1). NCBI lineage: Eukaryota > Metazoa > Echinodermata > Echinoidea > Camarodonta > Echinidae > Paracentrotus > Paracentrotus lividus. Next base: position 31,211,512 of record CALNVZ010000174.1, on the reverse strand, counting down.
ATCCAATAATAAAACGTGTTATCTGGAGCAGCCATAAACTGGAGACTCTGTCTGATTGGTATGTTTTTAAAGATCATAAATTAATAAAAAAACATCACATAAGATCCATATAATTAGATGCTAAAGCTAATATTTTCAGTGGCCAGTACGAAGTGTTTACTAATGTATTTACGGCATCACAAACACTTGAAATGTATAACATACTGTTCAAACAAAACTAAACTGACATGTTTTTAGGAAGAGTTATGTTTGTTCATTTTTAAACAATGATTAACATGTTTCATTAAACATGCATGTAGTTAAACCTCTTGCCCCTTATCGTGACGCTCGGGGGGGGGGGGGGTGGAGGAATGCTTTTAAATCACTGAGGAAACATTTATCTTGAACATCGGTGTACTTTCACCATATACACGAGTGTACACTACACATGTAAATCGATTACAAATCATTCCTTTAGAATTACAAAAGATATACCCCCTATGAGGAATATAGAAAAGACCTTTTAAATCCATATGATTATCTAGACCATTTAACGACACCCTTAGAAATGTCCATAAAAAGGAATCTAACATTAGGCCCTGGAAGACTCGTAATTTCATTTTTAGCTAGAAAGTGGGCAATATGATATGATTATGGCAGTTTCATGATGACTTTGGATTGGATTGATAGGAAAATAAAATAAAGGGCAGCACTTACTATATTGAGGAGCACAAAACTGATTTTCTCTGGTCAGGGTTAATGTGACCAAGATATTTTAGCCTTGTCACCAACACTCACGAAGCGTGTGATTTCTGTAGAATGCAACTATCGAAATTGAAAATGGTAATCGAAATATATATTACGTGTAACATTCTTAGTTAAGATCCAGAAGATATTATTTCACTAATATTTGAGCCCCACGCCCTCCCAAAAAAAAAATATAATAAAAATAAAAATAAAAAAAAAAATATATATTTTATATATTTTTTTAATGAAATGCCCAGTTGAACACACATGTTATAGTATTCCAAATTAATAATTATGTGAGTGCCTTCTGTCATAAAACTGTTTGCAATAACGTTTACTTCATTCCAGGTACGAATTAACTTTCTATCTTGAAGAGATTTATGAAAAATCTGTAAAATTAGAAAATAAGCTCTGACGAATCTAACGATGAATAATACTTTGTTTTATTTCTTAAAGCTTTCTGTTCACTTTTAGTTTCAATTTTAGAGGCCACCACATATTAATTTTCTTTAATTAAACACTTGAATTTTAACCATTGTTAACATGATTGTTATCGGCTAACATTTGTTTTTGCTTTAAATTCAAGCCACTATCCCTCAAGACTCTATTCTAAACAATAATTTTTAAAAATATCTATTTATCTCTTTGTTTCAATATTGATACCTGTATGTTCTCATTTTTTAAATATAATCTATTTACTTATTCTATTCATTTATTCTATTCTATTTTCCCCCTTTCTTTTTCAGAGGTAGTCACTTTTAAAATTAACTTGATTCCTTTCAAAAACTCTCATTATGATGCTCTTATTCTGGGGTTCAGCATGTCAAAAGGTCTTTTTTTTAGTGCTGGCGTCACACTGTCCCGAAGTTGAGTAACGATGGACACACGATGATGATATATTAGGGTTCGCGCGAAGTCAGCCGATGCCTACAGACGGTGATACACGATAGTGACTTTTTATTCTTTAGCAGGATAACGCTTTGTATTATCATGTAATATCCCACAGATGAATAACATGTTCTACGGATTTATGCCGGTGCGAAGTACACACGAAGGTACACGAATGGCCCGCTGCTTTCATGATCAGAGCAATTAAATTTAAAAATATCCATGACCGTGTGTTCGTCCTTGCTCAACTTCGGGAAAATGCGATGCGGGCTTGACAATACTATACGATGGCTACACGATGGCAACCAGTTTCTCACATATGGCAGGATCCAGGCTGGTCCATGCATGCTTGCTGAAGTGTGGCTTTCAGGTCTTCTTTGTTGCTAGGGGGATTCGGTGGGTGATTTCTCTCCATTTTATCCCAGAGATGCTCTATTGGATTCAAATCCGGACTCGGTGGGGGCCATTTGAGCACATATACCTTCTTCTTGGCCAGAAATTTTGTCACAAGTTTTGCCGTGTGCTTGGGACTGTTATCATGTTGGAAAACAAAATAGCATCCAAGCAGTTTGGCAGCAGATGGCATCATCTGCTGTGAAAGGATGCTCTTATACAGGTCGGCATTCATGATTCCCTCAATGAATTGGAGGTTGCCTACGCCAGCAGAAGCCATACAACCCCACACCAACACGTTTCCACCTCCATGCTTGACAGTTGGTTTCAAGCACTTAGGGCTGTATTCCTCCTTCGAAGTACGCCACATTCGCTGACGACCATCTGAACCGAACATATTGAACTTGGACTCGTCAGACCAAAGCACAGTTTTCCAGAATCTAGCAGGCTTGTCAATATGTTCCCTGGCGAAGTTCAGGCGTTTCATCTTGTTCTTAATTCTGACTGATGAATGGCTTCTTACAAGGAATCCTGCCATGCAGTCCACGTTCTCTCAGTCTGTTCCTGATTGTTTGGGTGGAAACCTTAGTGCCTGTACTTGCTCAACCTGTTTTGACAAGTTGCTTTGCAGACAATTTCCGGTCTCTCATCACAACCTCTTGATGTACCTGTCTGTCCTTGAGATGTCACTCTCTTTCTCCCTCTCCCTTCTTATTTTCAGCTCTACCTGTCTTCTCGAATTTTTGGATGATATACTGCCTGTTGTATGCTTCATATCAAGTCTTCTTGCTATCTTTATGTACAGAAAATCCATCTTTGTGGAACTTCACAACCCTTTCCCTCAAGGCTCTTGGTACTTCACAGGTCTTAGCCATGTTGAAAAACTACATCTGACCCTTCCAATGACTGTAGTAAATGGTCACAGATACTACATGTCAACAGGAGGGTATTGAGAAGATCTGCATGGTAAAGAAAACTAAGTTGTACACAATAACTTCAAAAGTTGTTGCTATTTCAGGCATGTTTCTGTGTCAATAAGGATTAACCACGGTTGAATGGTAAAATACAAGTGTTTTGGACTTTTTGTTATGCGAGGAACCCCAGGAGACATTCCTGCGTTTAATGATATGCATATTAATCCCTTTGTATGATAAACATTCTTACCAGAGTATTTAAGATCTATAAACATGGAAAATGGACTTAAAAGGGAAAGTGTACAAATAATTATTGTTTGGGGTGAAAAATTAATATTTTAATGCAAAAAGGTAAATTATGCAATTATTGTGGGAAAATTCGTACAAAGGGTACATGTATATTCTAACATGCAGTAACTTTTTGGGGTCTAATTTTCGTAGTTTTTATTAATTTGCTTTGAGGTAACAATTTGGAAGGTGTACAAATAATGTTTGATACACTGTATATATATATTTATATAATAAATTGCAAGAATGTACTCTGAACAATGCTAAATGGCCTGTTTGTGCCCGATGCTTTCGCGATAAGAGCAAAATTTGACATTTTCCATGTTCGTGTGTCCATCGTTGGACATAACGGGACTGTTGACCGCGTCTTAGGTGAACAATACCACGGTGTACTTCAACCATAATCTCATTTCATACCAATCATGCTATTGACACCCTCTCAAAACCCCCAATGAATGTGCCTGACCAGGAGGGCATTTCTTTTTGTATCTCAAGTGATTTAGGGCCAGACAGGTATGTAACGATTCACTACTTTCCAGTCTATTCAATCTTCGTCCTGCAATTTTGGCGTGTTATTCATAATGTCCCTTCTTTGTCCGCGACTGAATAGTTATGTGATGTGAGGCGATGAAGTCAATTTTTAGTGTATTCTGCTGTGAGTTGACAGGGTAAAGTGACTGACTGTCTATTCTACTATGGATCGTTTGAATTGTTATTTTTTAGAGCAATTTGCACGATTAAGGGTATTGGCTGTATATATCGAAATATTCATTAAACAAGAAAATCTTTCTTTCTAAAGCCTAACGTTACGCATCTGTTAATATTTTAGATTGCAATAAAAAAGAAATCCCTGACAGAGGTTCAACTAATTTCTTTTCAAATCGATAATTCCTTCGTGGTCATGTTGTAACGATTATTGCGCGTTGGAGACCCAATTCTCGAAATCTGCTAAAACGGAAAATGTAGGCCTAAGGATCCCGCCCTTACTTCTTTATACACGTATATTAATAAACGATTTCGCGATTCCCAAGTATAGCATGGACCACAGTGTATTCAATCAATACTCCAACTTTATCAAGAAGTTTACCGATATTATCTCCATGGTAAGATAATTCATGTAGGCGCGCAATAATATAACTGACAATGATTATGATCAAGATTTGGCTATTTTGTCGAGACTCTATATTAGAGATTCACTGTGTTATATATTTCTTTTCTTTATCCTGTTCTGTCATCGAATCCGAAAGCTTTCAAGTTGATACTTCTGGTCACGTTTCTGAGAAGAAAGATAAATAAGACAAATATGCACCAACGCAAACTGAGAGATCACCTGGAGAGAAGATTTGGGAGAGTTTATTCCCATAAATCATTCTATATATTAAATGCCAAAAGTGAAATATAATACTGCACTATCTGGTTTATTGTTTCGGGGTAGCGTGGTATTTCGAGCTCAGTACAAACAAAATAAACTTGAATCTTTCACTGTCAATAAATGTCCATCATCAAATGTTAATATTTCTTGAATCTGTCGCCGGCACTGACACCTGGAAGACCTTGGGAAAGGTCAAAGTCAATGTCGAGGAAAATGAAGATTGAAAGGATCCATAGAGTTTGCGCGGGTACGAGATAAAATCGAGAAGAGGGGACATTTCTGAAGAAAATAGGCAACAATGTCATAAGATGTAGAAGGGGTAGGAGAGAAAAAGAGAGGACGGTAAAATTAAGAAGAGGAAGAAGGGGAAAACAGGGAGACGGCGAGAGAATCGGGAAGAATGAATGGGGGGTTATGACAAGAAACGACAAAAAGAAAGACAGATAACAATTAGCAAACTTCTAAAAGATGACAAAACCACAAAACATAAAACAAATAGTGCAATGCTTTAAACTTGTGGAAAGCAATCAAATAAAGATCATTCTGATTTAAGAACGTTTTTCACAATGATTTTTATATACATTATTTTTAAAAAAATTCAAAATACAATCAGGCATGTGCTGCGTTTACCAATACCATCGGGGTTATGATACTTGTAAATTCAACACTATTGAAGCTCCAGTCTGGAATGAATATCTACAATCGATTTAAAGTGGCACATCAAGCATGGAAGATGTATGGCAGATAATATGAAGTACAAGTATTTCAAACATTGTATCGAACGTCTCAGATATATTCGAACCAGTGACAAGAGGGAAAAGGATTACCAAAGGATTGAAAAACTATGAGACAACATAGAAAATTAAGAACAGTCAGACAAACTTACTGGTTTAAAAAGTGTCCGGAAAACAAATTAAAACAAGTAACCGGAATACTTGAGGAAGATAAAGTTGGTATCATACATGGAGATATACACTGTTAGAACGCGGTTTAAAAATGTCGCTGTTTAAAAAATGTTAGTTTAAAAAGTTAAACATTCTTGTTTAATATTTAAACATTGTTGTTTAAAACCGGAAAAGCGAGGTGTTAAAGCCTTAAACAAGACCTGTTAAGAGACATATTACACTGTATTAAACAGGTTTTTGTTTAAACAGGCCGAGGCAAATGTCTCGTGATAGTCATGAGCTAATCGCATCACTCGTTACATGCAAGGTAAATCGGCGCAACATTTCAATCATGGTGAAGGACTTATGCCTCGAACATTAATTAGGTGAATGTACAGATATGTTGGCTCAGTGGATAGAGCGTCTGCATTATAATTTAAATGTCGTGAGTTCGATACCCGGCAGCGTTAACCAAAAGTTGGAGCGTTTTTATTTTTTAGAGAGAAGCGTTAAACAATACTGTTAGAAATAAGACTGTTTGATAGTGACGTGTTTTACGTCATAGGCGAGAGTTTCGAAGATGTTGAGATTATGGTCGTAGACGGCAGCACCTAAAACTTTGCCTTGCAATCACCATGTTATTTTGGTGATCGAAACAGATAGTTTTCCGTGTTAAATCAAGGAATATTTTGGAAAAGCCCAAAGTTGTGAGTATTTTGATGAATCACTTTGAAAGTTTAAAGATTACTCTATGGTTTTATGGTGTTAAGACTTTGCTGTTGGTTTGAATAAGTGCAAAAATCATCGTTTTATGGATGTAATGGTGTATTTGCGAAAATGATAAATGCTGTTCTATGAGTGGGACTAAGCAAGTTGTTATGATAAATGAATACGCTAAAAGGGTGGTACGAGCTGAATTACATGTCGCTCGTTTGTTATTAGGTTATGAAAGGGGTATTATTAGTAAATGTTGGATAACAAAAGGGTAGAAAAGACACATTTTAGTCAATACAATAGAGGCCCCAACTAACAAACGGACGTTTTAAAACGTTTTATAAACGTTCCAAGTTGATTTTTTGGACGTTTTGTGAAAACGTTTTATGGACGTCAAAATGCGGTATGTTTTAGACGTTTTAAAAACGTTTTTAAAACGTTTTAGAAACGTTAAAAGAACCAATAAACAACCTTTAAAAAGCTTTCGGAAGCTCGAGACGTAAAAAAACCTTTTGAAAATGTTTTAAATATATTGTGGATGTTGTTAGAACGTGCGGAAAACCTTTAGAAAACGTTTGGAACGTTCTTAAAACGTGTTTAAAACCTTAAAATGTAATACAAAACGTTTTAAGAACGGCTAGAAAACCTTTAAAAAAAACCTTTGGAAACCTCTTAAAAACTTGTGAAAACAATATAATAAATACAAATATGTTTCATGCACCTCAAACCCTTGGCCACCATTTGTGGAATGGCACTTTAGAGTGAGGTGTCTCCAATCTAAATCATGCTTAAAAGCAGACTTTACTGGGTATCATTAGGATTTAACACTGTATGATGCTTCAGAAAATTTATAGTTTATTGAAAGTATCGTTTGTGATGGTTAGTTATTAATTAATTTGTTATGTTAGTACACTCCAATATTGAATTAGTTTTTTTTTTAATTTATTTATGTGTGTTTCAGAACAATATCACAATAAAAAGAAACACCAAAGAATGAATTAATAACTGTTAAATGGAAATAATTTCAATAAACACGTTTATTTCGATATGTCTAACGTATTATATGCTAATCACCTTCTCATTTGCATGAGGTCCCATTTGGACGTATACGTTCATAAAACGTTTAATAAAATAAGTCTCATTATAAGGTTCAATTAAAAAGTTTTGTGAACATTTTGATTAAAAGGTTACATTTTGTAACATTCTGAAAACGTTCTGTGTTTGCTGGGATGACGTCATCGATCAATCCTCGGCGAGCAGCCTCGTTCGTTGATGTGTAAAGATCATCGTATATGAAATGATTTGAAATTACCGGTAATAAAATTGAGTATATAAAATCATTAAAAATATTTTATTGTTATGTATTTATTTTTTTTATGAATCGTATATATACCCATATATAATGAAACAAACAAATCTCGCTTTCAATATAGAAATCGCCTATAGTATTTTAGTGATCTGTGTTTTTATTTGTTTTTATTTAGTTGCACGTAGAAAACGTAGTGATCACTTATAGTATTTGTTTTTAAAAGTTCTAAGTTGATCGATTTATTGAACTGGACGTACATAAAACGTTCTGTAAACGTTATGTACAAAACTTCCACAAACGTTTTGTAAAGGTCCTATATCAAACGTTTTGTAAACGTCCTATAAAAAACGTTCAATTTTGTAACGTCCAAAAAACGTTTTTTAAACGTTCTCAAAAAACCTAAACTTTGACATAAATGAGAGGTCCAAACTTTAACGTTTTATAAACGTTTTAAAAACGTTCATTTAGGACGAAGACGTACAGGACCTAGAAAAAACGTTTTGAAAACGTTCTGAAAACGTTCTGTGTTTGCTGGGCGCTTGCTTACCCCGGTATGTTTGGTTATGACAGTTTATTGATAATTTAATGGGTTCAATGAACAAGGTAAACAAAGGAAAGTAAAGGTCTATACATGCTACAGATGCTTGATAAGATATTCTGGTAATATTTGAGGCACTTTACACTTCAGTTATGATATATGATTAACAGACATGCTTATTTAAGGATTTTGCTGAACAGGCATTTATGAGTTTTTGTTGTTTGTATTTTTGTACAGATCGAACGGCTATTTGAATGGTGTTACATCTTGGAGAGGAAACAATAAAGTCAGTCAGTCTGGTAACCTATGGCTCAGTAGTCATTTCTTGATTGGAGTTCTACTAAAACTGTTTGTGGAGATTACAAATACTATTAATATTTTAAACAACCATTACACAACAGGTTGTTTAAACTTTTGAACAACAAGAGTGTTAAAGTTTAAACAACTACAGGTTGTTTAATTTTAAAACAACGCTGTGCGATTCACCGGTTAACATGCAGTTTTTAAGATTTTAAACAGCTTGTTTAATTTTTTTCTAACAGTGTTTGTTTTGTTGATTAAATTACAATACATTTAGTCTGAATGCTTATCTCTGAAGTATCATTCAGCTCTGATGGCGTTTGAAACTAGGCCTACATGCACTGTTAAACAATAAAAAATTTTAGAAAATTTTAAACAGCAATGTTTAGAACAACTTAACAAACAACTTAACTTAAACAACAGGGTAGGTAACCCTTAAACAACTGTTGATTAAGGCTTAAACATTAATGTTCAAATTTTAAACAACTTGCTTTAAAGAACTATGTCGTTTAATAATACCATTAAACAACTGCATGTTTAAACTTTCAAACAACAAGAGTGTTAAAGTTTTAAACAACTACAGGTTGTTTCATTTTCAAACAACGCTGTGCGATTCACCGGTTAACACGCAGTTGTGTAAGATTTTAAACAACTTACTTAATTTTTTTCTAACAGTGTACAACCGTTTGCGTTACAACCGGAGTAGACTGTAATGTTATCTTTCAAATGATTATTTTTAAACGAAGAAAAACTACATGTACGGGTATTTAAAAAATAATAACAGAAGAGAGCATATGAATCAGATTAATTTCCCTGTCACATCGATGAGGTTAATGCAATAACTTAGACCTAAATGATCAACTTATCTTTAAATTGAAATGTTTTGAGCATTATAAGAAGCCAGTAGGGTAACGATAAATGTTTTAAACAAATATGACCAAGATTTAAAAAGAAAAAGGGACCTGGACATACACTTACAATAGGCTATAGAGTTGCTGGGTTTTATTCTGACCCTCTCTAACCCGAGGGTGGTTTTAAAACTGTACGGTTTCAGGATTATCCCCTTGTTTTGTAACCTAGGCTAATCCCACTATAATCAGACATGCACCACTTCTCATACGTGACAAGAAGCAATATGTCTGATTAAAAGACAAGTGACCACACCGCAACAGTGACAATAGAAAAAAGGTTAGGGGACTGAAAACACAGATTTAAATGAAAAGTTGGAGCAAGAAACTCCATCAATGATGATCTCGTGTGTTGGGTCTTTTTCTCGAATGTGTAACAAAAACAAACAAACAAAAACAGCGCGACATTTAAGCACAAAGGTAATCATTATTATTTTTGACCTCGCTATATGTGGTGCAAAATGTTGAGTCTCATCACACACTATATATATTTTTTTTTATATATAAATGTATATATATCTTTTTTTTTTTTTTTTCTTTTTTTTTTTTTGCGGACTCTTGTTCCTTAGATATCCCCCCTCTTTATTTCTCTTCTCTCTCTCCCTACATTTAAATCGTTTCATAACATGATTACAAGAAGCAATATGCAAGATTGAAGCCTATAATAATAGTGATAACGAGGTATACAAGGTAGTATCCTATCATTATTTTGACCTCGCTTATATGTGTTGTCCAAAATGTTGATCTCATCACACACTTAGTATAATTTTTGATTTATACAAATGTATATATATATATATAATATTAATATTATTCATTCTTTTTTTTTGCGGATGTTGTCCTTAGTATCCCCCCTCTTTATTTCTCTTCTCTCTCTCCCTACATTCAAAATCGTTTCATAACCATGTATACAAGAAGCAATTTGCAAGATTGAAGCCTATAATAGTAATAAACGAACAATACAAGAACATTGCGAATTTGAACGTGAACCATTAGAATCAGAGGCGAGGGTAGAAGAGCCAATTTATATTTTTGATATGGATTTTACCAACTGTTGCCAGAGACAAGTAATAAGATAAGAGATGCTAGGGTTGAGTTGGATTCGATAGGTATAATGGTAAGCACCAGAACCGTAGTGTATAGTGGATTCCATTTTAACCAATTACAGTGACTGCGTTAAGTAATCGATGGGTCAGAATACCGGGTAGTCGTTTCCTCAATTTTGCCATACTTGGGTGTAAGGAGTAACGTCATAGTCAAAAACAGAAAAACAGCATGAAGTTCAGTCGATTGACAATCATACCGAAACTAAGGAAGTGCCTAACTTGTTCTTTCTCTCTCTCTCTCTCTCTCTCTCTCTCCCTCTCTCACTCTCTCTCTCCCACACTCTCTCTCTGTCTCTCTGACACACACACACACACACACACACACACACGCACACTTTCTATCTTTCTATATGATCTGACTATGCCTTTCGGCATAGACATTTTATTTTTTGAATTGGCTTGTTCATAGCCATAATTGTACCCTTATCAAGTACACATAGTTACATTAATTAGCATAATAATGTTCCCAACTCGCATATATTAAACTAGGCCTATAGAATACATGCAATATTTTTCATTGGTTTCAATACGATCATATACGTTAACGAATGAATGCTATATTGAAAATAATGGATTTACAGTAGGCGACATCTGTACTAAACATCGATTTATCCTACACAAAATGGCGGGCGTGCACAAAATGTCACTCCTGTGGCTCGTTTCGGAGATTAAAAACTCCGTTTTCATCAGTTGTATGCGCGCCTAAAGCTATTAGTTCTACCATTTAACTTTTTATTAGCTACATGTACCATCGTTGGAAAAAGGACCAGTGATCTAATGAAAAACGAGGGGATTTAGAAAACAGAAAAGGGAAAGCATATACAGTAAGATTGTTGACAAAATACGAGGCCTTGAGGGATTCTTAACGTTGAAGTGCGAAAACCAATTACAAACACCAAATACAACTCATCGCCTGTCTTCTTTTCTTCGATAACAGCGCCAAAGGTGTAAGCATGATATGGGTGTGTTTCATCGAATGACGAAAAGTAACGGTTAACCGCTGTAATTATCAGCGAGGCCTCCAACTTAATTTGGCTCCTTGAATAGTGGTTTTCATGTTAATTTCGATGTATAAATAATGGTTTGTTAATCCGAAAATGAAATAACGTTCATTGTTCAAAAAATGAAAACGCGTTATAATGTTGGGGCCAATTTATTTTCGGATTGATGATACGTTTTATTTTTTCAAATAAACGAACTTTTTTTCTTTTTGGGGGCTAACGATCATTATTTCATTTCGGATCAACATGATCTCTATTTTATTTTCGGAGAACATACTGGAGAATGGCACCGTCGGACTGTTTCATCCACTTTGAAGATGTAAAGACGTAGGGAGAATTTCACTTAATTTGCGTAGTTTTCTAAGTGTGAAAGGACCTATATTACGATAAAGCAAAGTGGTATATTTGAGATTAGGTGTACATTCTGAACATTTTTTTTTTTCTTCTAGTTTTATCTCGAAAAAATTGAACAAACGTTCCCTAATTTGACATTTGAAATAACGACGCACAAGTCGAAAGCAATACGTGCATGTATGATTTTAATGAAACTATTACATGTACATGTACATGTCATAACCACAAAATAGTACATAATTCAAAATGATTGTTTGTGGCCTAAAATCATAAAAACATTTATGGTACTGTTTTATTAATATCATTATTATTATTATTGTCGTTGTTGTTGTCATTTTGTCAACTCATCAGCAATATTATCATTATTAATATTACTATTAATGTGATTATTAATATTATCATCATCATTGGTATCATTATTATTATTATTATTATTATTATTAATACCGTTACCGTTATAATTATTTTAACTGTAGCACTATTATAAATATAATTTTTTTGAATAAAATACCTGTAAATTGATTGGAGAGCAGACTTGTTCATTATATATCAAAAGTAGCATTTATTCCTTAATAGTTTTCCCACTAACAAAACAATATCCACCTCTCTCTCTCTCTCTCTCTCTCTCTCTCTCTCTCATAGTTCAAACTAACATTAAAAAACGGACAATTCCTTCTCCTGTATGATATGCTTATGAAGAAAATCACTTCTAAAGAGTTGATGCCATTCGTTGATTTATTCAAATTTATTATAAACAGGGACACTCAGTAGCAGCCTACAATGTTACTAATGAAACACTTCTCCCCTTTTCGATAAACATAGCAAAAGATGTTATTATAAAGGGTGAATATTTTGCGATACATTTAGTTGAAGTAGTTACACATAAGCGAGTATTTTTCAAACATAAAAGTACAGAACCTTTTCCACAACATTCAGAGAAATGTGGTTCAACAATCGGTAGGCCTATTTAAAAATATAAATTTAATAAAATGCCCGGAAACATAATCTCCTTCAGCAAATACAATGTAGTTGAAATTGTTCAAGCGGAAACGTGATGTTTGGTATAATATTGACAAACTATTACTCTACTCCATACATGTAGATTTATGTGGTCTTCTTGACGGCTGAAACGTGACAAGGGGAAGCTCTATTAAAAAATACTATCATGACAGTTTAAGTGCCCGTTGGGCTCTTGTTAGGTTTCGACCAAATCCTAAAGATGAGAAGCCTCACAAATGACTGGTTTGTGACAATCATTGGTATTCGAAGCAGGAGGGGATATTTAAATGTTTATTCAATAGCAACATCCACTGAATGAATGAAAAAATAAAACAATATTGTTTGAGTACTAGTATATAATTTCTACACATGCGTGGATGTACTGTTGTGTTCCTAATAGAGAAACTCAATAATGATTTGGTTATAATAATAATAATAATAGTTGGTTATAATAATAATAATAATAATAATAATAATAATAGTTGCGATTCAGAGAGGGCTGCGTTAAAATAACAATTACAATAAACATAACAATTATAATTTTTTTTTTTAAATAAATAAAAAGAACGCTTCGAACAGATATCATGAACAGTTGGGCAGTGAGGATCCAGTATTTGGAAATAGGGGAGGGGCGCCAAAAATGGTTCCTATTTTAACATGTACATGTACGGTCAATGAGTAGTTTTCAAAGTATAGGGGGCGTTACATGCACCCCACTTGGATCCACCATTGATTTCAAAAATGAAAAAAGGAAACATGTCAGATTATGTTTTTGCATTTGCATCGTGTTCAGAAAACAAAAACATACTGCCACTTTTGACCAATCTCTTTTATTTGTTTTTAGTGCCCCTACCCGTCTTCAAGGAAAAGACCTAAACAACAAAAGAAAGTTGGATAATATAAGTGTAACTTCAATATGTACAACGTTTTTACAAACAAGTTTGTGCTATTTTAACAAATTGCTTTGACATTGTACAACGTAGAGGGCGAATATACAAAACACTACAAACGGACAATTGACTGAAGGAGTGAGAGTTAGTGGTAAAGTGGTAATGGGCGGGGAGGCAAGAGAAAAGTATCAAAAAGGAGACGTTGATATGGAAGGTGAAAAGAGAAAGAAGATAAAAAACCAACTAGAGGTAGAAAATAAAGGGCTGAAAAGGATGCACATGCAATTAAACAATTTGGTTAAAGGGGAAGTTTATGGAATTTTATTGGTCTTAAAAAATGCAGAAAAATAAAAGAAAAATATGAGTGAAGGATTGGGGAAGATCGACCAAAATATGATGAAGTTATGAATATTCAAAGTTTTGATTCTGTGACGTCACATGCGAGCAGATCTCCTATGTGTTTGTATGTGTGTAAATTCCATAAAATGTCATTTTTTTTCAGAAGAAAATAATTATGTCACATGTTCTGGGATCGATTATAGCATCAAACATATGTTCATATACATGGACTATTATCAAATTGACCCATTCCTTTATCAAGAACCATGCCAAAAAAGACAAATTTATGGAATTTACATACACAACCAAGTGGAGAGCTGCTTCGCACGTGACGATCAAGATCAAAACTTTTACATATCCATAACTTCGCTATTTTTTGGTCTATTTTCTTCAAACTTTCACTAATATTTTTCTATTATTTTTCTTCATATTTTTAAGACCAATAAAATTCCAGGGTGTGAACTTCCCCTTTAAACGTGTTATATCTTTCACAAATTGTCAAGGTAGAGTCTTATAAGAGCAGTCTTGCCAAATACTTATAACGCCAATCATAGAAAGTAAAGGCTTTCTCAAGATTGTAGAAAAGAGACAAAAAGCAATCAAATAGAACTTGTTAGTATTAAATATATTGGCCAGAGGTGATGTCACTCACAAGTAGAAGTCTACAACACAGTGAGAAAAAAAAAAAATACCCGCTGACCAGCACTTGAGTTTCAAAGTTTAATATCCACATTTCCAAAAATAAAATTCTTGAAGCTAAAATTTCAAATAAATTGAGGACACTTTCATGGAACTCGGAATATATCTGGGCGGGCACATAGTGGTCCGTTAGAATAATAGGGTTATTATATATATATTGGATGCACTGAGTGCATATGCAGATATATTCCATTCTTCAGTATGAATATTGCGAAGAGTCGAGACGAGAGTTGCAATATCATACTGATGAAATGGAATATATGCTCATATTGCCCACGAAAGAAATCCATATTATTATTTAGTATACATTACAAAACCATTATCCATGCAACAGCCACGCTATCAGTTATTAAACAAAAAAGGTTTACTCTCCTGTATCAATCTGCCTGAAGGAAGAAATTCAAATTGATCATATCTATTATGACGTAAGTTGTTGCTCCGCGTATCCTTGTTATAATAAACTGTTGTGCTATTATGACGTAAATTTTGTTGCTTCCGCGTTATCCTATGTGTTAAAGCTGTTGCGCGCAGCATTTTACTGGGCATCGAGGAGCATATTCTTAACAATAATGCTCCACTCTTTTCTCCATTGATACAGGTAAGTTTAGATATACATTGGACTTACATTTATGCTAAACAATATTGAACGCCGACAAACAAACATCTTGGAAGGTATCAAGTACTATGCGTTTTAATGTATTGAAAAAGAGACTTAACGTGTGAATAATATATAATAACAGATGGAGAAATATTGAAATAAGAATCATTGCCCTTACTCATTGTTTTCTTATTATCTGAATGATCATTTTCTTCAAGCGTTTGGGGGTGTTAAATTTGAAATATGTGTAGTGAAGAATCATGTCCAGAAAACTCACTTGAGGATGCAATACAAAAGTTTCATCATAATGCTGACCCTAACCCGTTTCGCCATCAGATATCAGAGGGTCCTCTTTCCAGATTCTCTTTTGATTCTTCAGTTTTGTAGGACATAGAAAGCATTTTGAAATACAGCAGCATCAGAAAAACTCTTATGCAGTGCTTTAAACAAATTGTTATCTTTTTCTTCTTCAGTTTGAGTTGAATATTTCATCTTCATCTTCATCTTCATAATCTTCTTCATCATCATCATCATCTTCATCATTATCATCATCAGCCATCATCATCACCATGATGATGATGATGATCATCATGCATAATAATCATCATCAAAATAGTCACCATCGTCATCATCCTCTAGCTGACTCTCTGATATCTCTGATGAAAAGTCCATCTCGCATATTCGGCGGCAGTACTGGCTTTCATCCATTGATGCAGCATGCTAGGCCGGTTCCATGGTCTCGAATTCTCACTTTAGCTTCCAACCAGAATAATAGAGACAGTCTGTGATGTGCACACTTTTTCCAGATCAGCAGTGCACTTACAGTGTTGAATTGATGATCACCCCATCTTTCTGAGCAACAATCAGGGGTCGAGGGTCAGCATTCACGTGGCTTTTCCTCATCCCTTACCTGAATGTATATGATGTCAAGGATAAACAAAATAAAAAATATTTAAGCAAAAGGAAAAGAAGGAGAGAAAACAAGAGAGTACATAGGCGTATGTATTACAAAGAAGGGCATGCAATCTGTAGACCAAAATAAACAAATGATAATAATAATTCTGCCTATCCAGATCGTCCACCCCCCCCAAAAAAAAAAAAAATATAATTAAATGTATAATATAATTAATAACCAATAATAATGATGATGATGATGATGATGATGATGATGATAATAATAATAATAATGATAATGATAATAATAATAATAATAATAAATAAATAAATAAATAAATAACAAATAATAAAAAATAAATAAACTCAAATTTGAGAGCCTTATGTTGAAATGTAGTGATAGCATTAACAATATATACAAATAAGACTGCATACATGGAGATGGCCGAGCATGTTCGTGTAACTCAGGCAGGGCCTAACATATAAACATATATACAAACATATGCTGGTTCGGTGGATAGAGCGTCCGCCTTATAATCGAGAGGTCGTGGGTTCGATCCCCGGCCGCGTCATACCAAAAGATGTTAAAAAATGGTAGTTGCTGCTTCCCTGTTTGGCGTTCAACAAGAAGGGGAAAAGAGCAACGTCCATCTGGCGCTGCTCAGCGGCTGCCGGGGCCCACGAGAAAAGGGGCAAAACAGATATCCGTTTCGGACAATAAAATTTGGAGCATTATTATAGGTGGTCAAAAAAAATCAGGGTGTACTATAAATAGGCAGGGCTAGTTTTAATCCAAAATTATTTAGGTCTATGTAAATGAATTAAAGGTATGATCATACTTTAATTTATTTACATAGACCTAAATTTAACTACCAACCTTAAGTGCAGTGCTCTGGCTGTGAAAACATAGTTCTTTTGGGGTGGATTTGCTGTGATTTGCCTGTGAAAAAGTAGTGCATTTTCATTGTGGTAATCTACCAACGCTTTTGTTGTGATCCAGCTGTTCTTTATGAGTATGAAATGGTGTGAATAAGTTGTAGAATGGTGGGGGCTTCAGCGTGGATTAGTGGTAGTTCGGTCATACATTAGTAGTGATTTTTGCCCAAACACAATAGTCACATCCTGCTTGAATTGATCCACCATCACCTCACCCAGAAGAGGTCCTTTTGTTTTACATTGTGAACCAATACTCTATTCATTCAGGTAATCCATCTATTGTTACTACTCTGGCACTTTTGCCTCGGGGTAGATTGACAATGCATGCAGGTCTAGGAGGATTAAGATTAACAAAAGCATGGAGGGACTACCACAATGAAAAAGCACTACTTTTTCACAGTTTTTTTTTTTAACAGGCAAATCATAGCAATCCACCTCAAAAGAACACGTTTTCACAACCAAACCACTATACGTAGGCCTACACTCAAGGTTGGTAGTGTGGGGATGAGAGACAGCATTAAGTAAATGAATTTAAAATGTAATTCTTACAGAGTAATAAACAAAATCATAATAATACATTACATTTAGGAGCACTAAAAACGAAAAGTACCATAGCACGCACAAAAATTATTACTAGCGTAGGATCAAAGATAAAATAGTCCTACAAAGGCAGAATAGTTAATTAGATATCAAACTAACTGTTCTTATGTAACTTGTTAGATTAGGTCAACTTAAATTCAGTAACGTTAGACAGTATGGCTTAGTCGATATTATATAACTCATGCTAAGAATGTTGAATAATCCTGTCCTCTGATTGGTCAAAAGTCTGGTCATAGTTTTAGCCAGGGCTGGCCAGGGAGGCTGAGCGTTCAATAGTCATCGTTCAATAGTCGTTTTCAATAGTCATTTTTTCAACGGCAGTCAATCCGTGTGTTGTGCGAGCGCAGACACCGTTGTGAAGGCTTTTGAAATGTATAGACTATACTACAATGTATTTATTATATTTGGTAAGTATCAGAACCTTTCATTGATTCATGTTTTTGTTTTTGTTTTGTTCAGTATGCTAGGCATACAAACTGTAGTTGTTTTTAAAGCCTCGACTGGGGGGCCTTCCATCCTATTATGACCCCTCAGCTTAATGGACGTTTGACCGGAGAAAAACAAAACATGTCGGAGTTTTTCTTCGTTATATAAAATATATAGTGACTGCCTTAATATTCGTGGCATAGTTGTTTCTAAAGGCTCTCGGGGGCCTTCCATCCAGCTATGACCCCTCGGCAAGCCTCGGGGTCATAGCTGGATGGAAGGCCCCCTCGAGCTTTAGAAACAACTATTGCCCCTCATGGCATTCACTATATCTATACTATCATACCAGACCTAGACGGTAGACCTACAATGTACCTCTATCTAGAAAGTCTAGTTTATAGTAACTATAGACAGCCCCGTTGCGCGTTGCCGAAGGCGGCGGGGCTGTAGAAGGAAAGGAAATTAAACGTTGTGGTCAAAAATCAAAGCTAGAAAAAAGTTATATTTGAGGCATTACAGATACCTCATTTTTATCAGAGGCATCTTTAATGATCCTTTAGTTGTTTTTTTAGAAACTACGTGTTGGTGACTTACCTAAAATGATAAATGTTGGCTGACATTCCCGAGACGTCTTGATGATTACACGGAAATCTCCATTCCGGCTTGCATTTCAAAATATCGCGATGTGACCCCACGCGCGCTATAGGGCGCTGCCTCGCTTTACTTTTCTTGCGCCACATTATATCGCCGTACGTGCGCGGGGTCACACCGCGATATTCTAAATGCAGCCTGCATTGGAGACTTTCGTGTAATCACCACCGAAAACCATTTGCAAAAGACGAAAGGAACACAGAATATCCAATTTCAAGCCCAAATTTGGGACCACTAATCTATTTGTATTTCCTGCCACCACGACAATAATAGGCAACTTTCTAACGCCAGACCGAACGTCAAGCTAGTACAAGGTGACGTCATATCGCCACTGCGCATGCTCAAATTCTTATACTCGGGTCGTCTTCTAAATCTGAGGACGGGAGTTGGGGGAGATTTCCCCGATTCCACGTCGTCGCGACAATGACAACGTGAGTGAAGTTTCTTCGATTGAAAAACAACGAAATACATTAGAAATGATGGAAGAGAAGATGAACGAAGAAATACACTAGAAATGATGGAAGAGAAAGTGAAAGTAAGATAAAAAAAAAACAAAGAAATACATAAGAAATGATGGAAAAAACGGTGAACGAAGGTGAAAAACAAGGAAAATACATACAACATGACGAAGGGAAGACTAAAAAAGAAAACACAAAGAAATACATAAGAAATAGTGGAGGAGAAAGTGAAAGGATTAAAAACAAAGAAATAAATAAGAAATGATGGGAGAGAAAGTGAAAGAAGGATTAAAAACAAAGAAATACATAAGAAATAATGGAAGAGAGGATGAAAGAAGGAAAAACAAAGAAATACATAAGAAACAATAAAAGAGAAAGTGAAAGAAGGAAAAACAAAGAAATACATAAGAAATGATGGAAGAAAAAGGGAAAGAAGAAAAACAAAGTAATACATGAGAAATGATGAAAGAGAAGTGAAAGAAGGATTCAAAACAAAGAAATACATAAGAAATGATGGAAGAGAAGATGAAAGAAGGATTAAAAACAAAGAAATACATAAGAATTAATGAAAGAGAAAGTGAAAGAAGGATTAAAAACAAAGAAATACATAAGAAATGATGGAAGAGAAGATGAAAGAAGGATTAAAAACAAAGTAATACATTTGAAATGATGGAAGAGAAGATGAAGGAAGAAAAAAACAAAGAAATACATAAGAAATGGTAATGCTACAGTCACACAGACACTTACGTATAGATACGTCCGGTTGCGTCCAAATATTATTTCATCTTCTATTCTATCATTTCTTATGTATTTCTTTTGTTTTAACTGGAATGAACGAACATTATCAAATGATTTCCACTGCCCTGACGTGATGACGGGTAGGCATCAGTGGGGATCCGCAGAAAAGAAAATAATTTTTGGACGCAACCGGACGTAACTCAACGTAAGTGTCTGTGTGACTGTAGCATAAAAGAGAACGTGAAAGAAGGATTAAAAACAAAGAAATACATAAGAAATGATGGAAGAGAAGATGAAAGGATTAAAAACAAACTAATACTTAAGAAATGATGAAAAAGAAGATGAAAGAAAGAAAGACGAAGAAATACAAGATAATTCAAATAATTGTCACCCGTCTAAACATCTTTGTCACGTGACTATCGAAACTACCGTCATCAAAAATTCGAAAGCGCTTCTGCGAGGGAACGAACGAGGTCTGCACGACCTCGATACGCTCCAGTTAACTCGTTGTAGCTGACGTTCGGTCTGAGGTTAGAAAGCTCCGTAATAAGAAGTTTTAGGACTATGAATGATTGCTGCTCTATCAATTTTATGTGAGTATCGGTATTTTAAATTAATGCCTCATTTTAGTCTATACAATCACCACGTATGTTCGACAGTCAGTCTAAGTTTATAGAATATAGGGGATCTACGTCATGTTACATGTATGAACGTAATCCCCGTCTTAGACTTAAATAATTGTTTTGCTTCAATTTTGTTTTTGCTAAGTCATGCATATGGAGAAATATTAGAGGTATATAGTTACTCAATAACTTTTCCCTAGCAGACACTTTTTTACCCGTTTCAACGCAAAGTTCGGTCACCAAGGTCGATCCTTACTCACACAGACACACTCGTACACACAGGCCATTAACGTGCAGTCTATGGAAACGCATCCGTGGGCTATACCAGAAGAAGTCATTTTTCCAAAACCAGGCATGGCATATATATCACTTCATCCAACAAGAATGACTTTTATATTTTCGGTGAGAGCTATTCATCACCAACACATTGGTATGCGAAATGGCCCTATAAATCATATTGTTTAACCTCAAGACTCAATTTAGTGAAGTGATGTCTGACCAATATCAAGAAAATTCTCCCCTTTCAATGGGAAAAGGTGGGAGTTGGGAGTAATAACTCTGCTGTCTCTCTTTTTTGAGACGAGATGGGCATATGTGTTTTTAAAAGCATGCTATAAAAAAGTATAACCAAGTTAAAGGATATATTCTAAAGATTATGTTTCCATCCGAAATGAGCGCAAATATCATTTTGTTTTAAAGGCACAGTCATATTTGTTGCTTAGGACCTCAAACTGAGAGACGTTTTACCGTGCTTAAGGGCGCGGTGCGAACTCCGCTGCGTATTTGGGTCATATTTGTTCATATGAATATTTTGTCAGATAACTGAAAAAAGTTAAATGTAGATGTAACTGTTAGTTGTCAATGTCATAACTAGTCTATTCACAGATCCGTCGCAGAAGTCGAAGGGAACTGGTCGGTTTATCAATGCCATCTAAACCCCTCACAAAAAGTTTAGCAAGTCGACTTTGGGCCATGATAACTTTTCAGGTACGCTTTAGTTTTTCCTGGTATTCATACCACTGGAAAGATAATTTATTCCCCTTTTTATTGATATCCTATTTGTAATGATTGTATCATGCTTCAATGCACAGAATATCAGAATATGGAGAAAAGTAAACAAAAATCAAATGTTGTAAAATGCATATTTATTGATCACATTAAAGTTCTGCACCTTGACTTTAGGTCCTGATAACTTTTGGGATATTTTCTAATTTTTATTGAATTTTATACCATTGTCACGTTGATTTATTCATATTTTTATTGATACCTAATTTGTCATGGTGATGTCATCATTGTCAAGCCTGGGTCCACAGAACCCCTGAATACCACCTGAATACATGACAAAGTGAAAAATAATTTTCAGTTTAAATTTCTGTAACACAACTCTGAACCTTGGTACATTTTAACGTGGGGATTTAATAATTGTCAATTTTATAGCATTAAAAAGTTCATTTATTCTTCTTTTTATTGATATACCCTATTTGCAATAGTAACATCATGTTTGAATGCACATAACTCACAAATATAATGCAAAGTAAAAAGTGAAAAGTTGCGAATTGTATTGTTATTGCTCGCAACAGACAATAATACTCACAATACTAATAGGCATTCAATTTGCAACATTTAACTTCTGACTTGTCCTAACATTCAGGTGTTCTGTCCATGACTCCATGCAGGAACAACACTATCGTTACATTATGGTGTCATTGAAAAGAGGAATAAATTATCTTGACAATGGTCTAAAATTCAATAAAAAATAGAAAATACCCCAAAAGTTATCAGAGCCTAATTTCGAGTTGCGGAACTTCGCTTTAATAAATGCATTTTGCAACATTTGACTTTTTACTTTTCTCCATATTCTGATATTTTGTGCATTGAAGCATGATATAATCATTACAAGTAGGATATCAATAAAAAGGGGAATAAATTATCTTTCCAATGGTATAAATATCAGGAATAACTACAGCGTACCTGAAAAGTTATCATGGCCCAAAGTCTATTTGCGAAACTTTTTGTGAGGGGTTTATATCTACTCACCCGTCCACGTACTAAGACCCGATCTTCGCCTGCCTCATGACCCGCAACCTCCCGCACACGTCCCTGGAGAAACCGCTTGTACGCGTCTAAATCCTTGTAGAATTTCAAGTCTTTGAGCGTGTACGGACTAGGGTGACAAGCAACATAGTTCACGATATCACAATATGTAGTTGCAGGCAAAATATTGCCATCGTCACTCCAGTCAGCTTCCTTGGTACCTACTTCAAGGATATTGATGTTTCCTATAGATGTTAATTTTGAGAGGAATTTGGCCATTTCTATCCAAAGGCAAAAGAAAGGCGTCGATGAAATAGTTGGAAAATAGTGTAGTATATGGAGCGCCGCACCGGCGCGCGCGAGTTTAGTATGAAAAGCTACATGTACGTACATGAACATGAATTTTCTGAGTGGAAAATGAGAGCAGCTCCTAGCTAGTCCCTCCTGGTTGTTGATGCATGAATTGAAAGGAAATGAGCAAAAGGCCTATAGGGAAAAAAATGCATATGTACTTGCCAGCTTTGTTATCATGATTAAATTGTATGAACATTTACTGTATAGGTCTTACATTTGTTGATAAACAATGTCCAATAAAATGGAAGGGGGCATGCATCCATCTGAAGTTTGGTTTACCTAATTGACTGATTGGGGCAGGGGAATCCTGATGACAATGACGTGCGAGCTGAAATTTTCAGTGACCTGAAGACATTAAAGGTACGCACCACCAGCCTTTTAGACAACCACCTAGTTTGCAGGCACAAACCCATGTTGTTCGCTATAGGATCTGAAGTAAAGAACTAGATTCATCTGTGTACTGTAGTTTCTCTCAACAATCTTATTTGACACAGACAGTGAGTTTGGAGGCTAGCCTCCACTCTAGACTAACATTTGTTTAAGTGTTAAATTGAGTCTGTGCTTGCAGACTAACAACCATCCTGCTATCTAACCCAGAATGCAACGTTCTCAGCAGCGTCACTCGAATGAAATCACACTCCTCTCCCCAATTCATTTATACTGCAATAATCAACTCTGTCGACTTACTACATGTAGGCCTAAGTAGCTCAACAAGTACTTTTCTCCTCATACAAGACATTTTTTATATCCCTTTACAAATAAAATTATAGGCTATTTTACATGTATTGACACTACTGGAATTTATACCACGTATTCTCAAAATGTATATTTCTAAGATAAGATAATTTTTGTTTGCAAATTGACCTGAAAACAGGAAAATTTAAGCACTCTTTGTCATATGAACAAGATATGCTTCTCAGAAAATGAATTATGCAAGTGCACAGTGCGAGCAGAAATTGTTGATATATCTTGAGCACTGTAACCGAAAACTGTAGACTATGCATATAGCAAACAATAAATAATTTTCGGTATAATTATACTGACTTGAGAACATGACATTTTGAACACTTCTTGAAATTCATGTATTAATTTTATTATATCAATTTGGCCGACATTATTCAATAAGGATTCAAGAAATATGTCTATATCAAGTAATACATAGAAATAATAATAAAAAATAAAAAATATCAATATAACATTACAATTTAGGTAAGTTAGGCAGAATACATTTAAATCAGTCATTATATAATAGTACTTTTATATAAATTGTAAAAAACATCAGATGTTACAACCACAAATTATTTCAGAACTAGAAATAAATGGAAAAAGTTACATTGTGTTAACCCACAATTAAGTTCTTGAGTTATCTAGAACAAGCTATTTTCACCTATTTATTGATCTCAGTGACCTTTTACCTTTGGCCTGGTGACCCCAAAATCTACTCAGATCATTGCCACTCCGGTATGCATACATGAAGCAGGTATGAAGATGATTAGTGAAACCGTTCTTGATTTATCATGAGAACAAGCTATTTTTACCTATTTATTGACCTCTATGACCTTGACTTTGTGACCACCAAACCTAATCAGATAATTGTCACCCCGGTATGCACACAAGTACCAAGTATGCAGATGATCTGTACAGCGGTTCTTAAGTTATCATGAGAACGACTAACGGACAACCCAAAAAACATGATGCCTCCGGCAAGACTTTGTCGCAGAGGCATAAAAAAACGTAACAGAATGAGTTGCATACGCATACATCAGTACAGTATATGAAAAACAAAAACAGGGTACATGTATAGAAATTAAAATAAATTAATAAATTATCTCTGTATTTATAATGGTTTATATCCCCTTGGTCAGTTGGTCCAATTCTTAACAGAATGCTTAACCCATAGGCCCATATTCTGAACCAAAAACTCAGTTTGTGTGATCCTTTTGTCTGACGATCAGAGAAAAGGTTTGCACAATAGCACCGCACAATTTTCAACTCATACAAACTAAGTCTTTGGTTAAGAACACGGGCCCGTATGGTCTACTAACAGTTTAGACTAACATTTGCTTGGTCTGATACATAGTTGGTGTAATTTCCACTTGGTTTAATGACCACTTGGTCTAATTGCTGATTCATCTAATAGCCAGATGGGTCTAATTGCATTTTTGTCTACATGTACATACATGTATGCACATATATTTCCAAAATGAATATGTGATCTATTACAAGTGTGTTACAGGAATTGACTAAATGGTGTTAGACCAATTGGATATTAGACAAAATAAAAATTAGACCAAATGGTAATTACACAGAATGATACATAGGCTAAATAGCATTTAGACCAAAAGGTAAATAAAGAAACTGGTTGTAGACAAAATGGAATATGGTATTACACGTGGAATGATGCCAAACGGGCCATTGGTCAGAGTGGGGTAGACCAAATGCAAATTCATCTTCATAAGTGCATCAGTTAATAGCCATGCTCGCTATTTAAATTGTAGACATCTATACCGACATTATCAAAAAAAAGTTATCTTTTTAAAATACAAATATTTCATAATGCACAACATTAAAAATAGCACCAATCATGAATATTTGTGCTTAGTAATATCAGGATTTCTGAGTGAGATTGGTGTGTGTGTGTGTTTAGTATTAACAGCAAATGAAAGCATGTTTTATGAAAGCAAGATGCAATATAAAACCTTTTTGGAAAAAAAAAAATAATGGTTAGAGGCTCTATTGCACTAAAAGAATTTAGAATTCGGCCATCATATATTGGCCATAGGGTTCATTAAGTCAACTGGGTCTGTCATCCAACAAGAATCCCCCCTCACTTTTTGTATGTGTATGTGTGTGATACAACAGGACAATTGTAACAAACAACGATATCTGCTGAAATTAGAATTTCTTTTAGGTTTCATGAAAATTACAGGGCTTTGACTGTCTCACATCCAACTAGAACTGCCAAGTTTAATTACATGTACAGCATTTGAGCTGTAATATGTGACAGCTTCAAGGTCTTGACTGTCATATTAAGACTAGATCTGATGAGATCAGCATTTGATGGTTCATGGCAGTTATTGGGCTTTGGCCGTGTCATATCAAATTAGTTCTGCAGACATATACAGCATTTAAGGGTTTACAGCAGCTACAGGGCTTGACTGACTAGTACTTGACTAGACCTGCAGACATTGGCTTCACTTGAGGGTTAATAGAGCTGTACATGTACTATGATACAGTTACAAGGCTTTGGCTGTCTCATGTTTGACTAGATCTGCTGACATGTCCCAGAGTTTCTTGCCAACGTCTGGATCCCTTGATTCTTTAGAACTGTCTATCATCTTGAAGTCTGAGGCATGCCTTCCAGTCATGTCTGAAGAATATAAATATAAAATATAATAAATAATCTCTACTATAAATAACGTAATGTTGTATGCATGTATCTATGTATGTATGTTAGTAAAAGGCTCCGTCAGTTTATGTTCATATTCCGCCAAATTGACACACAAGGTTGATACAAACTATGGCCGGGTTTTAATTTATACTCAGTTGAAAATGGAACAGTTTAGGCTGAGAACCAGACGTAAAACATGATTTTTGTGGCCTTTTGATTGTGTAAAAAAGGGTGAAGTATGTAGACTACAAAAATATGCGCGTAAGCCGCATCAAGGTAAACATACGAGGAATCTCTTTATGACGTAACAAGCTACATCCTGCACGCGGAACCCTTTTATGATGTAACAATAAATTTTGATTTAGTGATCAAATTGCTCTAAATATTATAGAAAGACGGGATTAATACAAACAGTGGCACAAAGTGGCCGGTGTGTGATCTTTACTCTGTTGGAAATGGTTAAGATTTGGCTGAAAATCGGCCTGCAAACAAGAATCACAGGGGCCACAGAGCATTTTTTTTAAACGTGGGGGGGCGGGGGGGCGCAATATATCTAGCGCGATCATAGGTCGTTCTAATTTTTTTCGCGGTGATCTCTCTGTTTTTTGTTTCTTTTTTTTCCTCTACTCTTGCCGCACATTTACTTAAAATGTGAAGGACGAGTCTCTAATAAAACAAAAACTTTGTACGACTCCAACAAATTTTAGAGCTACATGCAACAAAATAAAGATAATCAAGGAACTTCTATTATCAATTAAAATTGGGAATTCATCGATGAAACCCGCTCAAAGCGCGGGTGTCCTGCTAGTAATAATAATAATAATAATAATAATAATAATAATAATAATTAACATTTCTATAGTGCTTTATACATATTTTTTCAATATGCTTAATAAAGGGAGAAGGAAAGAGATTAATGAGAAAGAGACAGAGAATAGATTACTATAAATTGCAATCTTCAAGCATTTCACACTCATCAGAACAGGTTTGAAGAAACTAGCACATCAATGATGTGGTGCTCATCCGGCTTCGCGCAAAGAAATTAATGCAATTTTAAAATTTCGCATGAATTAACATAAATACTTTAGTTGTGAATATTTTAAAATTCTGTGTAGTTTGGTGAACCACATGTAGCTTTACCAGATGGTAACCCCCGAAAAATCAAAATCGGTCAACAAATAAAGAAGTTCAGCATTTTTTTTTTTTTTTTGTGAAAAATATGCATAAATGAGCATATTTCAGGAGTTTCAAAATTCTGTGTAGAGTTGTGAACCCCCCACCTAATGCTATCATATAAAGCAAGTAGAATTGAAATTGAGCAACAAATGAAGGAGAAGAAGAATTTTTCAGTGATTTATGAATAAATGTTGCATAAATTAGCATAAATAAATTTTCTAGTAAAAATTTCTAAATTCTGTGTGGAAGTTTGGTGAACCTCATGTAGCTCTATGTAAGATTGAACAAAACTAAAAAATCAAAATCGGTCAACAAATAAAGAAGAAGAAGCCTTTTTGTGAATTTCGCAAAATGTGCATAAGAAGTTTTGAATCCCCCACCTAGTGCTTTCATATACAGTAATCGTGGAAATATTCACGGCACATTAATTTTCGCGGATTTCGGGCAAAGATCGTAAGGCACGAATTCAAAAACACGCGAATATATGAGCATGTTTCGAGTGGAATCAATTATGTTCGTACGTAAATGCAGCAGGAATTTAAGAACCTGCAATATGTTTTGAGGCCTCTAAGCGCGAAAAATTACTCTCTTGAAAATAACAGCAGATACAGTAAAGCAAACTGAATTGAAATGACAAAGAAGTAGCATTTTGAAATTGTGGGCAGACGACGCACGCCACGGCATAAGCTGATTCGGCTCGAAGAGCCGGATCAGCTAAAAATAAAAAAAAAAACATCTACACTGTACACACAACCAATGGGGCCAAGAAGACAAAAGAAAAAAAAATGTAGAGATTATAGAATTTAAAATCATCAGGATTCACATATAAATTGACCTCTTCCTGTTCATATCTGGATCGGTAGAAACAGAACGGTAATTTTATTTGAAAACAAATTATGGAGATATGCATTTTTGAAAGTTCCTATAGCCATACTGGACTACGCTAACAAAAGGAAGTGTTACATATTGAATTATGATATTGCACCGATGTGAGTGTACCCTCTATAGTGTCAGTGCTGTTTTACAGGATATGTCGTTTTTGTCCCTTTCTTCATTTTGGGAGTAAGGCAGCACACATTTTTGGATCCGCAACTGAAATGAACTATAACCCTGAACCCCGGATTACCTTTGAACTCTGGGCTAGTAGCAACCCAATGGATCATGCCTCCACCATGCTCTACTGTGCGTGTTACACCCATGAGCTTCAGGAGGGGGGTGAAGATAGTCATACTGATCCTTGTCATGGTCGTCTCATTGCGCCCAAGACCGGTTGCAGGGATGAAACCTGAACAAAGGGAACATTTTGAATTCAATCGTAAGATATCAATACTGAGCTCTTCAAAACGCATTTCTTAAAACATCAGTGCGACTGTCTAACTTGATAACATTCTCTAACAAGAACCCATGTTTTCACATTAATTAGGAACAAAGAAAGCATGTATTGTTCCTGCCAACCTCTCTCGGCAAGAAATAGTAATATCTTGCATGAAAATTATGGATATTGTGTATTTTGTATGCTTTTACACATAATCTTTCAGAAAATAGAGGAATTTACAGTCTATAACATTACAAAGAAGCTAAGATTAAGAAATCATTTCTCCAAAAATAGAAATATTTGAAAGTTCTTAAAATGAAAATTAAATGCATATTATTCAAGTTTACTTTGGTAGTTGAGTAGTTGAATATTGCATGTAAGTAGGCCTATTCATTATAATTAATCTTATCAGGTTTTTTATTTATTCATCCTTTTTCTTTTAGTAGTCATTTTCAAAATCTTATTTGATCTTGTTAAAGCAAAGATAAATTACAACCAATATGGTTTGTGCATAACATACACTGTACCTGGACAAATTGTATTGGAGGTGACCTTTGATCCTTCAAGTCTCTTGGCCAACTCAACAGAGAAGGCACAATTAGCAAGCTTAGAGTTCTTGTAAGCTACCTGGCCATCAAATGTTTTGGGCTTGTCCATCATCAGGTTGTCAAAATCAAGATGAGCAGGAGTACCTATATCAAACAAAGAGGAACCGAGGCAATTATATCCTTATGAATTAAATATTGGTGTAATATAAGATTTTAAGTTTAAAGTTAATTTATTAAATATTTCCCTTTGCTTCCATTTTAGCAGACATAAAACACATACTTACAAATAAAAAACAACAAATCTGGAATGCATTTATGTTCCCCCCATTTTTGTAAAAAAATAGACGTGGGAAGAATAATCAAAGCAGGCTGGAGGGCCCCGCAGGCACCCCCCCCCCCCCCCCCCCCCCCCCCCCTTCCCCCCTTACCGTTAATCATATATGATCATTTTCCATCTTAAGGACTTTAATATACAATAATTTTGATCGGATGGAGATTGTTAACTGTACAAGATTTATTTATGTATGATAAGAACTCATTTCAAGTAGTACCTCTACGTCCACCTGGACTTTCCGGGTCATGCAAACCAGATGATGTGTGCACTATTCTTACTTCTCCGCATGCATTTGCAGTCTTTTTCATCACGTCCAACAGGAGATTAGTCAGCAGAAAATGACCTGAGAGGACAGAAAAAGTGAATAAAAAAATTATAAGATGATCAACAGTTCTTGAAATAATGAATTCCAAATAAATAACAAATTGAAACTTACACTGGAACTTCAGATAAAAGGCATTTGCCATAAGACTCTGAAACAAAATAATAGCAGCTGCAAAATGAGCAAAACAGTTGACAACCAAAACATTCTATCACATACCAATAAAAAAAAATTTAAAAATAAGCAGAACTTGTTTGGGGTATGATACCAGTACAATAAGCAGAACTAGTTTGGGTATGGTATCAGTAGACGTTATTACATACGCTTGTGCAAAAGTTGCACCATCTTACTTAATGTTGTCCTTTTGTTATCAAATTTCAAACAAACATGAATACCTCCGAAATATGTTGAAAGTTAAACCCAACTGGTTTTGTCTTTTCATATCTATTCATAAGCAAAAAATGTGATTTATCATATCAAAATGAGACACAAGTCTTCAAGGTCTTTGAGCAAAGAATCAAGAAAATCACCAAAACAATACAAAAATATAACATTTTGGGAAAAATATTCTTTTAATTTTATGAATCTACAATGTTTCATGTGTGCTCTGTGAGAAAAAAATTGAGTAAAAACGATAAGGGGAGAGTATATCAAAATTGATTATTTTGACAATATCCTTTGATTCTTTGGAGGCGACTTGTGTCTCATGTGAGGTAATTTTGTTGCCCTTTTGACCCAAAATTGTAATGTGTAACTGTAATTTTTGTTTTATATACAATAATATATTCTGATGAAGCCAATTCAATTTCATATATTTAGTCTTTCCAATAATAAATCGTCAGGGCTTTTGTCTTTTGTACCTAAATGGTTGACCCCCAAGGTTTTCTCAAAGCCATCTTCTGTTTCTAATCTTTCCTTGCTGGAGAAGCCAGTTGTAAGTCCTGCATTGTTACACAACACATGAAGAGGTTTGCCTGTTGCGTGGAAAGCATCTGAAAAATCTCTCACAGACTTCAAGGAATTCAAATCCAGCTGTGTGAAAAAACGACACATTTAGAATACATTGCATTACATTTTCAGCATAATAATAATGACACAGGCATACAGGTGTATCAAAGAATAATTTGAAAAAGGCAACATATAATACTGTATATGAAGTTGGTGACCCAAGACCTCTTGGAGCAGGATGAGAGGATAAATCAATGATCACATGTATCTACGTATCACTTCAGGGCCAGTTCAACAAGTAAAAAGCTGCCCTTTTCCCCCATGTTCAACCAAACCACACTGTATCAAAATTGGCAAAACAGCTGTTTTTTACTCATCATACAAGCCTGAGTGATATGTTATCCAGGCTTTGGGACAGAGAAGGCCTACCCTTGGTCATGATGGTGATACTGTGCAATGAAAATCCAAATAAAACTTCTCTTACCTTCATAAAGGACACCTTCGCTTCTGGAACCGTCTTCTGTACTTCAGCAACAGCTTTCTCTGCTTTTTCTGCACTCCTACAAGCCATGATGACCTCATATCCATCTTTAGCTAGCAACTTAGCAGCTACTAAGCCAATACCAGTATTTGCACCTGTGATGATTCCAGACTGGTGTTGGAAATGATTTAACATTGGTATGTGTAAGCTTTAAAGAAGTTTAATGAGATGATACAGAAATCATTATTAATTTCATTATATATCATTATTAAATTTCCTAAATGATGTGATCAGTGTAAGATTATATGTTTAGAATTGCTGGAATTCTCATCTGAAAGCTCTTGTAGTAGTTTGTAATGCACTTCATGTCTTCAGTTTCCACACCCTAGTGCGCTATCGATCATGAATGGTGGAAATCAAACAAAATGTTTTGCATATTCCCAAAAAAGGCATTTTTGTTCCTCTTTGTCGTTACCTCAGGATGAAGTCCCTTAGTCCCCCCAAGATAGCAAATTGAGGTTAGGGGATGGTGATTGGTTCCTTCAAGTTATATTTTCACTTATGGTTTAGGGTTTATATTGTCTAGGCTCAAGGCGTCACAATTTATTTTGATTAATAAGTGTTCGAAACTATTCATTCATATTTCATTGATGGAATTCGTCCTTAAATGTGATAGAATCCTCTGCCAAACTAAAATGTCAGCAGTGTTAAATAATAACCTATTGGTGCCATTAAATCCTATTGTCGCAAAACAAATTGGGGTGATGTTAATATGGAAGGTGTTGCTATTGCTTTGATTTCGTTAGAGGAAACGCTGATTATGTTTAGGGGGAAAAAATCAGGTTTTACACATGAATCTACTTTCATAGTTTGAGATTTTACCCTTTGGTGGCCTCATTCTGTGTACATCTGTTTTGGTTTTCCAACTTTTCTGCTTTTTGGTCACATTTCGCTTCTACCTAGATTTTCTGTCACTTTATTGGTCCTGGACTGGGGCATCTTCTTGGATTTCTTTGTATTGTCTGACTGGGTGGTACATTCGTAACAGGCTCTGATTCAGAATTTCTATCTTGGTTTTAGAAAGGCTAGATGTTTGATCAAATGATTAATTACAAGAAGAAGAAAAAAGAAAAAGAATTATTGTGAATCTAATGTAACAACAAATCGATGACATTTAGATGGGTCTCGGAGTTATTCAAGCAATTTTGAGATCAAAAGAATTGAGCCCTATGCACAATATTTTAATGTAATTCTTTGACTTTGAGAAATGATTTTAATCTCTTAAAGCAGATAATGGTCACAACATTTGTACACTCTAAGACAATTCTACTTCGGGGAGAGCAGGAAAATAATTGATTACACTTGAGCGATGTAAAACTTAAAGACATTGAATTTTAACGTATTGAAATATCAACTTAATAATATATGACCTGGTCAAGTTTATTACAAGATAGAATTTGGAGGTTTTAATTACGATGTGGGACTTTATTCAAGAAGGGATAGGTCCAGTAATAACGTATCAAGCAGACATTGGAACTCTCTATATAGGAGCAATACAATTCTGAAACACATTTCTATATTTTGTTTTAGTATGACAATTTATAATAGTGCATTTATTACAATTAGTGTTTTACTTATGTTTGTTTTTATCTAATTAAAATTTCACTTTGTGATGATCCTGATCTTCTGATTGTGAGTTTTGTAAGATATAGTAAAAACAACAATAACAAACAAAAAATTTAGAACTTGTACTACAATTTGCTCCCATTTTTACACAATTGTACCAGTTGACTTTGGACTTAATACATGTAATTACATTTACATGATGTAATTACCACAAAGTATGAAAAACTATGTAGATTATCCAAGTTTCATAATTAAAGTATCCAAAAGTTCATAGTACAGTATTGAGTAACAACTAACCGGTTACAATGTGAGTGTTTAGATAGGTTGATCTTCATATAATCTGGGTCAGGCAGGCTCCTTTATTGACTCTTTATCAATTTGCATACAGACTAAATATGGGTGTTGAACATGCTGTTCTTGTCTGGCAGCCATTTACATACATTCCAAAATCTCATTGGCCATGTGTTATAAGTTCGCCGCCTTTTGCGTTACATGCCAATTTGACTACATACGGCTCTTTTTTCTCTTCAAGGACCTGTATCTTGAAAAGTATACCCCCTATTTCTGAAAGGAAATTCCTCAAGGAATCTAAATCAGCATTGACAAATTATAGATAAAAAAGTTATTAAGAAAATTTCAAGAAATTTAGATTTTTTTTTTTTATTTTC
The DNA here is from genome assembly GCA_940671915.1 of Paracentrotus lividus. Taxonomy (NCBI): domain Eukaryota; kingdom Metazoa; phylum Echinodermata; class Echinoidea; order Camarodonta; family Echinidae; genus Paracentrotus; species Paracentrotus lividus. Next base: position 31,177,769 of record CALNVZ010000174.1, on the reverse strand, counting down.
GTTGTTTTTATCAAGTCATCTATAATCACCCAATTATCATTACATTCTGGTAGATAATATTCAGACCTTTCAAACAAGGTATAATTCATTATGGTTTACAATTTTAGAAAGAAAAATTTAATGATCTGAATTTTAGCAATGAAAAAATTGTTTGTTTTTTTCTTTTCAAATTCATGAGGGGGTGGTCAGGATGTCAAGTAGCGTTGCACCATCAAACATATATGGTTTAAGTGATAAGATAGTATAAAGCAGTTTGAAAGCTTTAATTTGGTGCTAAATTTACAATCATAGATTAAAATTTGGCAGAGATAAATTGCATTTTTGCCAGCTGGTACTAAAATACATCTATTCCTAATGACTTTGTACAGGAGGCATCGTATTTTTAGGTCAAATAATGATTGTTGAGTCTTCCTGGCCAACATTTGGCAGAGATATTCAAGTTTTCCCCAAATCAACCACAAAATGCAAAATTTCCCATTGACTTTGTACAGGCGTCTCCGCTTCCGGCATCTCCGCTTCCGGCACCACCCCTACTCCCCTAAACTTAAAGGGAAACAGTAACTTTCAGAAACAAGAGCAATTAGATCAAGATGAATAAAATTATATTGCTCTAATAGTAAAAACAAACTACTGAAAATTTCAGATCAAATGGAAGTCATTTACTACCACAAAACAGTGTAACAGCCAAACGCGAGTGAATTTTCAACCCCTTTGCAGCAAACCCTCCAGCCCGCTAGGGTCGGGGGGAACACGACAGGAAGTGGGGTGTCTTGAAAAGCACATGGCAATTTGTTTTTCACCACGAGATGGTTTACTAAATTTGAGTATGAAATCATTGATATCTCGAAAGTAAAGCAAGCAATTAACTTGTAATTTTGAAGAGATACCAGACTGACCTATAAGTTTATAATTATGTTGACAAAATGAGCTAAATCAAGAAATTGTGATTTGAATATCATTCAATGTTACTGCATCCCTTTAAACCATTATAACTCAACCAAAACGTTACCTAGAACAATGAAACTTCACGGGAGCTTGCACAGTAACATAGCTTAAAATGAGATCAACTTTGTTACATAAACTTTCTTACTTTTGAAAATATTGACAAATTAATGCTGAAAAATAGCAAAAAGCGTAACAGCACCAACCTATTTGGTTGTCGAGTTCATAACACACGACCCATTATGTAGCACCTTTCAATACTATACATTAAAGAGGAAATTCACCCCAGAATTTTACTGGCTTTGGCCATGCGTTTTTATAGTGGGGCCGCATATACATGTAGGTGGTACCGTTACATTTGCGCGACAAGCACAGAAATGAATAATGATATTAAATGCTAAATACATGTGCTATATTAGTATATTTGGTACTAATTTGAAGGGAATTATGTTATCTGGCAATTACGTAAAAGTAAGAGAAATGCCATTGCAATGGTTAATTAGGTAATGAGTAATTAGCAATTAATTTACTCCAAGTAGCCATTTTTGCACGATGGTAAACGAGGAGGAGCATAAACTTCTATTCTTTTACAAATTAAGATTTTAACTTCATATAACCTAACCATTAAACAGTTTGATTGGAATATTATACATTTATGAGTAATAATAGGTCAAATCTGAACTTAAGCATAACTACACACTGTATAACTTACAGTTCTATAATTAAGCTATATCTAAATGAGTAAGATGGTAGTTTAAGTTGAAAATTGGTATAAAACTTTAAATATATATGCTATATGGGTTTAAATAGGGTGTTAGTTTGAAGGGAATTAAACTATCAATTAATACTTAGAAGTGAAAGAAATACCAGTGGTCAATTTATTTTTGAGTAATTAACAATTAATTATCTTCAAGTAGCCATTTTTATACAGTGGATGATGAGGGGGAGCATGAATTTTTATTTCTCAGTTAAACAAATAAGTTATTAAAATCATTGAACATAACATGAAACAGTTTAGTGGGTCAAATTTACACTCATTGATAGCAGACATGCCAAGTTCAAAAAAAAATTTGCTGTTGAGGGTCATTCGCACATCGGTTTTAAAGAAGTGCGCACACATGGGCCGGCGGAGCGTTTTCAAAAGTGAGAGGGGCCCAAGATTTAATAAGGGGGGGGGGGTCGAAATTGTGAAAAAGTGCACATTTGTAATATGAGCAGATCATATTCAAGCTCGAAGTCAGGGTCACTACAACTTTTTTAGGAGAATTTGCAGCGATGCGCGTACGCAACGAAATTTGGCTTATAATTACCTGAAGGTAGTTGTATCTATTACACATTTTGATAGCTGTCATCCATATGAGACACATTTGCGAGCGCGTACGCGAGCCGAAAATTTTGGCTTACAATTACCTGAGGTAGTGTTATTTATACGCATTTTGATTATTGTCATGCCATTGAGACTCATTTGCGGAGCGCGCAAAGCGCGAGCCGAAAATTTGGCTATAAATCAACACAAATCGGGGCGTAGGCCTATATTTTACGCCAGATTTCCCTCTTTTATATGTAGCCTATTTTTTGTTTGATATAAGGTATCCACCTCTTCATTTAACAAAAATAATTGCAGACGCGCGAAACGCGAGCAGAAAATTTTACATAACTTTTTTTGGACGCCAGGGATAAGTTCAATGGGGCTCTTATAAGAAAAGTTGTGCGAGCGCAAACGTGAGCCAAAAATTTTGACATAATAATTAACTGAAGGTAGTGTATTCTAGATTTTGAAATTTGATTGACATCCATCACTTCACTTTGCGACGTCAGAAATCAGTCTCTTTCTGAGAGGAATTTGCGAGCGCAGCGGCGAGCTGAAATTTTTGGCTTAAAATGAGACATAATAAGACCACGTGTATTTTTACGCACATTTTTCATCTTATCTCTTTTTTGTTTGAATTCTTCTGTGGATCAAGATCACCTCAATTTTAACCAAAAATAATTGCTGAGGGGGCCAAGTGCGTAGATAAATAATTTACATAACTTTTATCTAATATGGGACATAAGGGATCAGTCAAGGTGCCTTCTTGAGAGAACCTTGCGAGCGCGATGCGCGAGCAGAAAAAAAAAATTGGCTTCTAATGAACCCGAAGGTAGTGTATTTTAAACGCATTTTTCCTCTCCTTCCCGTTCTTCTTTTTCTTTCTTTTCCCTTTTTTCCCTTTAAGTTAGAAAATATTAAAATTTCTGGCAAAAAAAGTGGGGGGGCCCGCCCCCCCCCCCCGTCTCCGCCGGCCCTGCGCACACAGCGCGCTTTACCACATGTGCAAGTGCGCAATAGTAATTTGAACACAAAGGAGGCGCGCGCACGCTACACATGTTGCACGTAATAAGCTATCTTGCCTATAACGGTCTCCTGCATGAAAACATCGCACTCACAAGGAATTGTTTCGCGACAAAACTGCCGATATTTTGAGGCTCCAAAAGGGTAAAAAAAATCTATAATAATGCTGGTCCATTCCACGTTACGTATGTTACAATTCAGAAGGGTTTTCCAAGTGCATTTCTAACCATATTTCTTTTGTAAAACCCCTTTTCATAAGGCTGTGCATTTAAAATGGTCTTTGGTAATCACTCTTCAAGAAAAAACAGGCAAAAGTCACTTGCCTTTCACAGACTTTGTGCAAGGAGGAGTTTAAGAGCATTACGTGTGTTACATTCACACAGAAAAAAAAATCAAACACCTTTCAGAAAAAGTCAGATTTCTGTGAAGTGTGTCATCGAAAAGAAATACTTTTTTGATATGGCATGCATTAGTGTTGCATAATTTCAGAACTAAAAGGATTTGGGTATTCATGACAAGGTATTTCAGTAAATCAGTGGAACTCAGCGTTACGTATGTTACAAATAAATGTTACGTGCGTTTCGCGTCTGAAATAGGCAAGTAGGAGACTATCCATATAGCATTTTTTTTTCGAGAATGAATTATATATTAATGGAAAACAAACACTTCTTCATCATAATTCCTTCATAACAAGTTATATTTTAATTTTGGTCAGTTCTGTGTTACGTATGTTACAAAAATAATACATTTTTATTTATTGGGGAAAAGAAAATACCCCTCAGATGTCAGACTTCCAGTTAGAATCCATGTTCTATCATAATGCAACAATAAAATGTGTAAAGCATATGTTCTCTTGTCCCAATTATCTCCTGAACTGTGTAATATACATAACGTTACGTATGTTACACAATTCACAATCTGGGTTTTGAGACTAGATAAAGACAAAATTTAGATAAGTACATGGTTGTATTTTGTTGGAAAACGAATTTTAACTTTATATCTAAGTTCTTGTCTTTCTGAGAGGTTACTCCTTTCTCACACAAAGAGAAATTTTGTGAAATACACACTGTATTAGACAGTAATCTGCAATAAATCAGTAAGATTGGTCAATTTCCATGAAGTATGCAAGTGTGTGGCCTTTAAAACACATTGAAACTAATTTTAGTACATTATTTAATGCAAGCATCAGGTATGCCCAGCTTTGACCTTTGGAGCCCATATCTCCCTTTCTGTCATCATATAACATACGTAACGTTACGTATGCTACACAATTTAAAAGTGATTTTGAGACCAGAGTAACCTAAACAGTAGATATTTAATTGTTGCATAATGTTGGAAGATGGATTCTAACTTTAAATCAGAGATATCTTGTTTCTAAGAGGAAAATTCTTTCCCCCACATATAAAAATGCTTTATTTTTGTTACGTATGTTACATATTAATCAGACCAAAGGGCAACCTATTTTTTTTTTAACAACATGCACTTTAAGCTCTCAAAGTGCTTGTTTTCCAAAAATATGGGACTTAAATGTGTCAAAGCTTGTTCACTGAAGTATTTTTAGTATGGGTTATAATAAATAATCATTATTTAATATAACTGTTTGTTTTCTTCTTTTTTGAGTAAAATAAAAGAGCTTGCGCTCTACTGCCCTCCTACAGCCAGTCAATGCCAGTGAATGAAATGTTGTTATCGTTTTTTGACAGTCTGGATACCATACATTAAGAAAATAGCCAATTTAGCCAAGAAAAACAAAATTTAATTTTCATGACCCAGGGCCGGTATTCTGAAAATTGTCTTATCTTTTATCTTATCTTTTATCTTATCTCAAAAGATAATAGACCGCTAATATATGGCGTTAAGACGTATTTCGCGGAAAGTATCTTATCCTCTCTATAGGACCACATCTTTAATATTAATCTTGGTACGTCCACGTCTCAACAGCTGCCAATCTTTTTAGCCATCAACGAATCATTAAAAGGTTTTAAAGTACTTTGGTCAACCAAATCCGAAGTGCCCTTCTTTAAGAACGTTAAGATGCGCTTCGCGCACCAATTAACGAGGTAGGCGTAGTGTTAATTTGCGCCATTTGTGGGCTTTCGTTGTAAGCTAAATTTTTCTTTGACGTAAGAAGTGATTCTATTGTGACGTGCCCCTTCTGGGGTTTTCATCAACAAAAAAGTCCATAAAATGAAATCATACATTTCAAATGAGGTCAGAGCAAATTAGCAACAGAAAGCGTGAATCTACTCTAAATTTTCGAGGATGCTTTCTTATGTAGTCTGTTGACTCCTGCATACTCATTATCTTCCCCTTACTAAATATGATATATAAGGGCATAATAGCAGTTATCATTGAGTACAATAGCCCCCTCCTCTTGTAAACTTCTTGTTGTTGCCAAAGTTGTAGTTTACGATTAAAAAATAGATAACGATAATTTTCCAGAATACCTATTATCTCAAGATTTTATCTTGCGCACCAAGAATATTTTGTGCGCCGGTGTCTTAACTTACCAAAATAGCTCTGACATCCATGGCGGGCGCTCTACATGCAGAGAAATCGTGGGATCACTACAAGAAAGAAATAAGAGGAAAAAGATAAGTATATATTGTTCTGAATATACCAATTTTGTCTTACTCTGAGATACAAGAATATTTGTCTTAAGGAATATGTTTCGGAATACGGCCCCAGGACCACTTTGCGTGGAATTGCGACCTGCTACTATTTTTTGTTTCACCTATCTATCCATGATTGCGTGAGAAATGGGGTGTTCAGGCGGAGACTCGTGAGACGGGCCCAGATTGCCTGTATCTCTGCAGGCACTGATGGGGTGTTTCCAATTACCTGCTACCCTCTGCTACACTTCTCAATATTTTTCTGCTAAACACCTTTTTCAATTTGGACTCGACCATTTTTTCCCGTTTCTGGGCGATTGGCTATTTTGCTCATGATTAATATATATTATCGCCACCCTTTCTGATAAATGTATTTGCATAAGAAGGAATGTAATTTTGGTGTGCGGCTCTGTGTGGCGATAAACGTCACGCGAAAAATACGATACGAACTCGTAGGATTTTTACTGCCAAGTCCTTGATCGTAAACGCTTTTCTTCTCTTTATTCTATATTTATCATTTTCATCATTATCTGTTAATAATAAGGGCCGTCTAGATGCTTTCGATCGTTTCTTAAATGTTGATTTCGGGAGACGTACATATGGTATTCATAAAAACCAAAGGTTTGTTGTCTGAGAAGCGGACAAGGCTGCAGTGAGCAGTCGTCACGAGCTCTTCTTTGAAAGTTGAGTTCAAATCCGAAAACCCGCGACGGATTTTTTTTTTTTTTCTTCTTTCTTCTTTCAGTCTTCACTTCGAGTTTGATTTCTTGACAGTCATTGATGTTCATTTACTTATTGTAAAACAGATAAAACAATCCTAAAAATAAGATTTTTTTTTCTTTATTCTTCTTAAAGATATCAGATGTAAGCCTCAAGACGTCAGATACAAGATTTTTAGAGAGTTAGCCCTCATGGAACCTCACTATTATTTTCACACCCTCCCCCCCACAAAAAAAAAAAAAAAGAAGAAATAAATTATTAAAAAAAAAAAAAAAAATAGTCAACCACATTTATCTACACTTTCCAGTGGATTTTTTTTTTTTTTTTTGACAATCAGTTAAAAAATAAGTGGGTCACTTAGTAGTACACCACACTTACGACTTTCCTCATAAAAAAAGGAACCCATTTATTTATATGCGTAATAAAATTTTAATTTATAAGTTGTTGTAGACTTATCAAATTAAATAGACCCTCAAAATTTACATGTATCTCATGATGATAGTAATTACAACTTTGTTATGACTATCGTATATTTTTTAATTTTTTTTCTTTCTTTATTGAGTGCAATCAATAATCAATTTAATTATGCTGTCGGCTCAAATTCAAATGTGATGTGGCTTCGACCGTTATCTTTAAACGTGTGATAACGAGAAATTTAAAAAATAAAAATCATGGTATACTCAAATTATCATATTAGTTTGAGGCTCCTGACAATAGCATTGCACCTTATAATTTACCTGATGGCCCTCATCAATTTCCTATCTTTAACCAAATACAAAATAACTAAAGGCCTATGCGGAAACCCGTGAAAATCCACAGGTGTTTGAGAAAAGTTTGTTGTTGTATGTTTCCTTTATAATTTTATATTTAATTGATTGCTAGCAGCAAAACTAAAAGAAGGAAAAAAAGGAAAAAAAAAAAAAAAATAAAATTGCCTCCTTTGAGGAATTGAATCAAAACCTTCTTTCAGTCGTTGGCAGACAATGAAACGGCAAAGCTGAACTAGCGCTGTCGCTTCTCAGACAAACCAACACTTGGTATTTTGTAGTATCTTAGATGTAACGATCTCCCACCGAAATCAACATTTAAGAACGATCGAAAGCATCTAGACGGCCCTATATATTACATTAAGAATATGATGACACAATGATAAATATAGAATAAAGAGAAGAAAAGCGTTTACAGATCAAGGATTTGGCAGTAAAAATCCTACGAGTTCATGTCGTATTTTTCGCGTGACGTTTATCGCCACACAGAGTACACGCACACAAAATTACCGGTACATTCCTTCTTATGCAAATACATTTATCAGGAAAAAGGTGGCGATATATATATATATATTCATGAGCAAAATAGCCAATCACAGAAACGGGATAAATGGTCGAGTCCAAATTGAAAAAGGTGTATTGTAGAGGTACCTTAGTCCACGCAGTACATTAGTCCACGCACCCTCTAATACGCGCGATGCGACGCGGTATGTGCGCTTAACTTCTTGAACAGTCGAGAAAACAACAAGCCTATCGGAGATATCACAAAATCTTGGGGAAAAAGTCATTGGTTTCTTGTTTTTCTACAGTTTCATGAAATAATGAGGAATACACATTATTGAGACAGGTAATGAAATTTTACATTCACTTACTGTATGTGCGTGGACTAATGTACCGTTCAGTTTTGTGGAAGAAAATTGACACGGTCGCGTAATCGACTCCAGCTTGCGCATTCGCAAAATATTTTTGTCGTGATTTTCTCTAGAAATGTTCCTCAGAATATATATAGAGAAGAAAAAACTGATGAAAATCTTAAATGATTTTACTTTTTAGCAGTTGAAAACAGAGTGCGTGGACTAAGGTACCTCCATCATATAGCAGAAATTGGAAGTAGAATCTATAGCAGGGTAGCAGGTAATGGAAACACCCCGCAAGATGCGCGAGTCTTGGCATGTATGCTCTTAAGTGCCATTCCACAAATGGTGGCCAAGGGTTTGAGGTGCATGAATCATATAACATATTTGTATTTATTATATTTTATATTGTTAACATAAGTTTTTAAGAGGTTTCCAAAGCTTTTTTAAACTAGGTTTTCTAGATGTTCTTAAAACATTTAAAAAACGTTTTAAGAACGTTCCAAACGTTTAAAGGTTTTCTGCATGTTCTATGAACGTCCACAATATATTTAGAACGTTTTCAAAAGTTTTTTTTTACGTCTTGAGCTTCCAAAAGGTTTTTAAAGGTTTTTTTGGGGTTCTTTTAACGTTTATAAGACGTTTCTAAAAAACGTCTAACGTTAAAACCTACATTTTGCCGTCCATAAAACGTTTTCACAAAACGTTAAAAAAACCAACTTGGAACGTTTTTAAAACGTTTTTAAAATGTCCATTTGGGCTACTACTAGTAGGTGGTCTGAGCCTGGCTTAACAATCATCTTTATCATCATCATCAATTAGGGCAAATGAAATCGTGATTGAGGAAATCACCATTCATCGTTCACTTTGAACAGCAGCGCTTCATTCAGTCTCAAGCACTGGTTTCCTCGTTCCACCCCCATTCACTTGTGTACACTACAAAAAAAAAAAAGTACAAATGCGCCCGTTCATTCATTTGAGCGTCTGGTTTCCGAATAAAGCCTATCCGCCAATTTGTCACCTCTAGCTAGCTCTCTGCTCGCTCACTGTGTACAAAGTCAATGGCGTGAAACGATGTCTCCGCCACTGACGAAACGAACGGGAGTGAATGGACTGCACTGCACTGGTGACTTATAACCAGATTATGCCGGCAATATTTGTTCTATAAATTTTTCTGACATGTGCTGAAAAGAACTGCAAAGACAAGGCTTATAAACCATTTCAAACAACTGGTCAAAATTGTCTTTCCAGCCAATAAACCCGGCCGTCCGGGCAGCTACCCCGAACGGAAACCCATGCAGTCGCCCCGCTGAACTAAGGCGGAAGACAGCCTGGCTAGCGCGCGCCTAGCCTACAGGGAGGGTCGGCAGCAGTCCGCTAACTATACAGAGACGTAGACGCGATGGGGGCTGGTCGGTTTATTTAGCAGTCCACTATTACTTCATAGACACCGTTTATTTTATTCCACGTTCGAACAACTAACCCTAGATTTACTTCTGGAGATCTATTAACAGTTACTTAACTGGTTAAGCTTTTCATTGAAAGAAAAAAAAAACAGTAACATACCAGCGGCCCCTAAAATTATCTAAGAACATTAATTTACTCACCTAAAAAAGTTAGCAGTCCGCGATCCCGCCTGCACAATCATGGATACCGTATCGATATATGCGTAATAATAATAATTTTATTACGATCGATATCCGCCATGCGCCAGCCTGGTGGTAATGGTATGATGAGGATAGGTGGCTGGGCCGCGCCGGGGCCGGGGGGAGGGGGGGGGGGGGCAAAGGGGGCGCGGGGGCGTCGGGGTAATTATGCAATGATGACTAGTTTTTTTCCAGACACTTAGAGAAAATAGGTTATATGTAAAATTTAGCGACGTATTCTAAATTCCTGAAACATGTAGAATAAAAATACCAAAAATTAATTACGCTCATTGGCTCAAAAAACAACAATGGTATATAGTTCAGACTTTGTAATCCGGTTCTTGGTGAAAAAAAATTTGTTCAAAAGTTTTCTAGTGTCTTTTCTTTAGACTAACAGCTAGACTTATTAAGAAAAAGTTTTAATGAGCATATATTGATTGTAAAAAAAAGATAGGTAGGCCTACATGTTTCAGCCTATAGTATTATAGCCCGTATTATAGGCCTTTGAAAAGTACCAACTGTACCAATAGGGGAAAAACCCAAAATATTGATCTACCTTTAGCCACTGCATGTAAATTTATTTCCTTTTATGATATCGGGTTTTATTGTCATTTCGAAAGATGAGGTGAATATTGTATAAACATGCATCACACGGTCCTGACTATGGAGCATTATTGGAGGGGCCTAGCTAGCTAGCTACGCTGAGCTTCTTTGAATTCAGCTAAGAAGTCTGCTCAATGTTGGCCTACCGAGCCAGACTGGCCAGAAAATACATTGAAACTGTAACAGGCAGAGACTTTAGTGCTGGCAGCTTGTTTGTATAAGGTCATGTGTCACATGTAGGGGTATATAGTAAAAGGGTGGAGGCGTTACATTTTGGAGGAAAAATGATCACATTTTTTCATATAGCATGTTGAAAGTGATCCCATATTTAAATGGTTTGGAAATCTTGAATTCACTACTCTCTCATGTCGGTCACTCCTTGGAAATGACGAAGACAAAAGATCAGTGGCAGTACATCGCTATATTCATTATTAGCTGGTTATCAGTGTACAAAATTATGAAACTAGTTATACCCTTTTCCCAAGGAAATAATGCTTAGGTTCTACTGTAGGGTTCTCTGAAAATTACTAGGTGTTTGAGGGTGGAATGTATTTGAATATTCTGTCTACTCAACCTTGCAATACTTTTGTGATCCATCTTCTTTCTTTTCTTTTTCTTTTTTTTTATTTTTGTTTATACAGGAATCGGCATTTCATGTGCTTATATGCCTCTTGTGCAGGGCCCGCTGGGAGAACAGTTGTCCGAACTGGGTTAATAAAACAATTTTTTTTTTTATTGTTGAACGGTCGCTTGAGGCTTACAGATTTTTTTTGATCATTTCTTATAATTGGGCGGGATATCAACGGACATTGTTGTATGTGCAGTAGCAATACGAAGACCCATCTTGAAAGAACCGGGTAATATAAACCATCATTCCTGCCCGCCAGAAAACGTAGACCTACTTGTGGGAAAAGGTGCGTCCTTGAAACATCATGAGTCTGATTGGAAGACACTGTTATTCGAGGAACCCGTACTCTTGTTTAATATGATTACTGTATTCCTCCTGTCGTACTGTTCTCTACTCATGGATGTTGTTCCTGGTTCCACACGCAGAACAGCTGGGTATTTCAAACTCCAGAGCCGTGTTTCTCTCCTCAATCGGTGGAATTGGTGGGATAGCTGGACGAACTATATTCATCTTCCTCGTAGCTAAGGATGTAAATTGCATTTCTGTTGGACTTTATTGGGTCAGGATATTTCACCCGTGCTGGACTGGCATTTTTCCAAGGGCTCTCCTTCTTCGCTCAAGATTCATTTATTTTCGCTGTTACAGAACAAGTGTTGTTAAACAAAATAATTTCAGCTTCTGTTTTGCTCTGCTGTCGCTAATTCATGGAATCTGTGCAGCTTCAGCCGGTTATCTCTCAGGTATTTGTTCGAGCACTGCTATGATATAATACACCCCCTTTTTAAATTTAAAATGTAAGTAGGTAAACATAAACGGCGCTTATACAAACTTGTCCTCACTCATGAAACTTTTACACGTCTCAAAACAAGTTATTAACTTAGTACGCACACGCATGTTTGTAAAGGTTCCTTTTTAGTATGTATGTATTTTTCCTAGCTATACTGGAATACGATTATACTTTCATGATGTCAATCACTGTTTTTTCCCTAAATCGGATTGCCGCGCAATACAATCTGGAACACATGATGTCGCTGGAGCAAATCGGCTGTTCCAGCTTTTTGTTTTTTATACGAACAGTGTAAAATTAGTTATCTCATTACATTAGTTTCATATAATCCTCTTTTCCCTCATTTTTGTTTATTTTTGTTTACATACAGAATTCATTTTCAACATAACACAGACGTATACAAAGGTTTTCATCTTCAGCGGCATCGT
>CALNVZ010000174.1:31151232-31162370 GCA_940671915.1 Paracentrotus lividus | reverse complement strand
CAATCACTGGCTCTTTGGTTTGGTGTGTCTGCAACTATGAAGTTCCTGCTTTAGTATTTTTTTAGATATAGAAACATACCTTCTGCTTCTGGATTTCCATTTCGCGCTGGGGATTGGCTCCTCTCGTCTTCTGTGGTGATGTCTGCGAAGAAGCGCTTGAATCGCTCGAAAGTCCAAGCTGGGCTGACTCTCCTAAGATGTTAATGAAAGTGGGTCTCTGGTTCATGTAGCCCATTTCAATCACACTGGCAAGATAAACAAGAAAAACAAAAATGAAATGGCCAAAAATAGCCGATGTGTCTCCTCACCCTCTTTGCTGCCAAGCTATGAAAATGAACTATGGATGCAGATTAGGATCTTATTTAGAATTACAGACAAACCAACATGAAGACTGTGGATCCCTTAGTCCTCTAACATCTTTCTCGGGTTGGCAATACTAAGTTACATTTTTAGAAAAAAAAGATATTCCAGACGATTTTATATAATCTAAATGATATAATACTCATTACTCTGGCTTAAGCTGGCACATACAAAACTACCTACAACTCAGGATTACTTGCATGTAGAGTACATTGACAGAAGGGGGGGGGACTTGAGATATCATAGTTTGTGAAGGGGCCAGAAGGAACGAGGGCATCTTCCAAGCAAAACAGGACATGAAACTGCCCCCAAATTTCAAATCATGGTTTCCATGACAAATTTGGTATCATTGAGCAGCTAAAAGTCCAAAATTTTCAATATCTGTGGGATGCGTTTCAGCGCTTTTTAGGGCATCTCTTTTTTTATTCAAATTTCAATGTAAGAGAATGTACCTAGAAAATGAAAATATACTTTGATCATAATTTTATTATGAAAAGCAGGATATTAAAAATAGTTTTCACATAATATTTTGCTTCGAAGATCTTTGTTTCCCCATCAGTGAGCACAAACATGAAGTTTGGCCTCAAAATGTCACTCCGTAACCACAAAACAATATTTTTTAAAATATTTTTAGACAATTGGGCTTTAATGGCAACAAAATTTATTTGCAATCTGGAACACCCATACCCTTATCAATTACATAACTTTTATATTTGAAATGGATTTTGTTTGAGAAATACGGCTCAATAAAATGGTGTACTCCGTAACCATTATGGTTTACGGAGTGACATCCCATTGCATTGCATGTACAATGTACATGTAACAATTTGAATCAAAGCTCACTCTACACTAGAACTTTTTAAAAATTCAGAATTCTTTGTGAAGTGCCCAAGAAAGACATCGGGCTGTCATGCTTTTGAGGATATGAATATAAATATGCAAATGAGCCCTTTGTCATGCATTAATTGCACAACTCACGCATTTGTGTGAGTTTTGATATGAGCTCCTTTGAGGACTTTGCAGCAGATTATTTTGGAAGAAAGTGGATGAGGCTGTGACTCAATCATTGGTTACATGTATAACCATTTAACGTAAGTTTAGATAGTATTTTAAGAAGACACTTAGCTGTACAAATTATAAAAGCAAGACAATGGTTTGAAAATTACCCTACCTTGTTGCTATCATACTAAAGCATGGACAGAATTGAAATTCATCAACAATGAGGAGAAGGGTCAAAGCCAAAAGTATTGTTTCACTTTGGTCAAATTTTAAAGTTGTTGTTTTTATCTAGTATTATATATCATATGCAAAAGCTGAGCTTCCATAAGATTTGGAAATGTTATGTCCAATATAAAGACTGCGCCTTTCTTGTAAAATGCCTTTGAATGTGGAAATGCGCCCTATTTGGCGACGGACGGAAATGTACGTTTAATTAATTACATTAAAACTAAAAAGGTTAGGGCAATAACAACTTTTATTATGTAATACCTATCTCAGAGCCATTTCATTCCTGAAAAAAAAAAAACATAATTATTTTGCATTATGGGTCAAATTTCAACATTTTAGGGCAAAAAAATTGTTGTTTTTTCGTTTTTTGTACTTGCAACGTTATTGTTATTTTCTTCTATGAAAAACCAACGATGGGTCACCTGGTGTTCTAATATGTATCAATTTATAAGTGGGCTCTACATCCTCGCTACTAATGAAATGATACTTCCCCCACTCATAAGAAAAATATGAAGTTTCAACATTCCGTCCCGTCGCGCTTTCAGGTCTCTACATTGAGACAACCAGATAGTTATGTATGGGACTGTATTCATTTTATTGCAATAGCCATTTTTGAGAGGGCTAGAAAACAACAATAATAAATGTATACATCCAATTGTATTATTATGTAAATAGTGTCATGGGATTCAGATTTCAAATATTTGCACAAGGTTGCAGATACCACAAGGGTCAAATCTAAGGTCAAATAAAGGTCAAAAGGTCTACACACGTTATAGTGCGCTACCTTTTAAAATACAACTTTTTTAGATAGTCTATTTAAATTCCTTTCCAATGAATACATTTGGTACTTAATTTGGAATCATTAGTTCTATCGGCTATGGTATTTGAAATTTTGTGACAAAATAAGGTCAATTTTTTTCCCCTTCCTTGAGTTCCCATCACTTTGTACATGAACATATTTTCCATCCCGTCCGCGCCGACGGGACGGAAGTTGAATGCGTTTAGGAAATCGTCTAATAAATTGGTAATCCTATTAGATTTATTTGCTAGCTCTTTTTTACTAGTGATTCTATGGGACAGTAACAAGTAGACACCACCTGACATGGTCAGCCTTTGCTTATATTTGTATAGAATCTTGTTTGAAATCTTCTTTTCAAAAACCAGTGATATTTCATTCCGTCCCGTCGGCAAGTATAATTCGAGCTGTTGCCGTGAAAACGAATACGTATTTAAAAAACCCATTTTTTGGCAGATTTTGATAGTTTTCATGTAAGCCTTGACAATATTAGTGAGGGTAAATGGCAAGCTAAGATATTATTTTTCTTTTTTGTGAGCATAAAACTCTATCAATTCCGTCCCGTCGGCAGTCCTTATTTTTGGCTTTGACCACAGAAGAAGCTTAAAAAAAAAAAAAAAAAATGCATAAATTAGCCATAGATTATTTTCTACTCAAAATTCTGTGTAAAAGTTTTAGTGAACATATGGAGGCTTTCCAGATCAGGAAAAAAAATCTGTCAGATTTTTTTTTAAATTTGTTTTGTGAATTTAAAAAATTTGCATAAATTAGCATACTTAATAGTTTCAAAATTCTGTGTAAAATTTTTTGCATCTCACCTAGTGCTATCATGTAAAGCAAATGGAATCGAAAATGAAATCGACAAATAAAAGGAGAAGCACTTTATTGTTATTTTTTTAAGAATTTTGCATAAATTAGCATTATAATGTAGACAATTCAAAACAAAATTTCAAATTCTGTGTAGAAGTTTGGTAAACCTGCATGTAGCTCTACTAGATGGAACAAAAAGAAAAAAATATCAAATTGGTCGACAAATAAAGAAAATCCATTATTTGTGAATTTTGAAAAATGTGCATAAATTAGCATAGTTCAATGAGTCAAAAATTCTGTGTAGAAGTTTTGAATCCCCCACCTAGAGCTATCAACAGAGCAAGCAGAATTAAAATTGAAAACAATCAAGGGTGGTTTTTTTTTTTTATTTAGCAAGGGAGACATAGTCCATTACATTGCCATTCGTGTGGACTAGATTCAGAGGTCACTCCATAACGTCATTTCGTAAACCGACATGGTTCAAGTTTTAAGTTCATAAATTAACAAAATATTCAACATTTTCTCAATGCAAGGCGGCATAATTAACCTAGTAATAACATAGAATCCAATCAATTACTCAAATTATGATAGCCATGTAAAATTCAGAGAGTTTAGCAAAGTTTTACGCTCAATATGGCATGTCCATTTTTGCGTCACTCGGCTAACCATGATTATGAATATTCCATATCTCATTAATTATGCAGATCACTATTACAAATGTTATCATTTTGAAAGAGGGTACCATCAGCTTTGTCATGAACCATTTCTTTTAAATAGATTAAAGTATGGATGACAAATGTTTTTCGAATGCTGAATGTTGCTTCTGATGTCTTCTTCCGTTAACCTTGGAATGCCCAGATAAGATTGAGACCGCTTATCTGGGGGATACTGGCTCTATACAATAGCCATCATATCATCATAATCAACATGTTTTATCAGCGACCTTCAAACACTGTTCATGGTGCCGAACGAACTAGCAACATGACAATAAGAGGATCATGAGATGCTCTGGATGGATCAAATAATGATTAGATCATGATATAGACAGCACCATCATGGTGGGTAACACTGGTGAGTCAAGTTTGGAAACATTAGGGAGAAACTTTCCTAACAATTTGAGAAAGTCCTAACGCATCAAAATCATAGGTCTAGCCAGACATACTTTAGATGAAGTTTACAAGAATATATGTTAACAGTTGCACAAATCTTATACTTTCAATATTTACATCTATATCTTACTGTCTTTTAATTTAAAATGTTATTACCCGCCCCCCCACCTTCCTGAAACTCACTTTATCTCCCTTCTTGTAGGTCCAGAGCACCTGACTTCAATCTGGACTGGTGGTAGGTATTTAATAAGCTCTCGCAACAATCGGAGTCATAAATGATGGCTGAGTTGTGAAGAGAATGGTGCCAGATATACTTCCTGCCATAGCACGGAACGCTGGTGAAGAATATCCTTGTACATAAAAGAAAAAAAAATGATTGTTGTATTTTAAAGGGATGCAGTAACATTAATGTATTCAAATGGCAATTTAATTGGGTTTAGGCTCATTTTGGCATCATGATTAAATGAACACATAGGTCAGTCTGGTTTCCTTAAAAATTTGCAGTCTACTTGGCTTGCTTTTCTTTCGAGATATCTAGCGATTTATACTCAAATTTTCTAAGCACCGTCCCCTAGCCACTTTACAAAACCGGCGTGCGTTTCAACGCACGTGGTTTTTCAACCGGCATTTCCTGTTGTCAAGTCCCCGTGCTACCGGGCGGCTAAGCGCAAAGGAGCAGTATAAATTAATCATGGCGCAGGCCTATCAATCGGCCACGTTTGCAATTTCACTGTTTTTAAGATAGTAAATGACTTGCATTTGATCTGAAACTTGCAGTAGTTTGTTATTGTAGGGTCAGAGCGATAGAATTCTATTCATTTCGATCTCTTTTGCACTTGTTTTATGATAGTTACTAATATATTAAGGGGGGTGGGGGTTATAGGCTAAATTGTTACACTTTTATTTGGATCCATTTCTGCGAATAAAGAAATAACCCTCCAACCATAATACTCGAGTAGGAGGGTATATATCAAGGAATAATTATGGGTGAAAAAAAAAAAACTCACCAAAAATGCTCACATTAGCATCACCTTTATGCAAATTAGCCCTTTTTCACAAACAAAAATAACTCAAGAATGGACATGTCTGTTGCATTCAAACTTTTGCATGCTTATTGGTGAAATGTGTCTCTGGGAATGAATGGATGGAGTTTTAAATAAAGTTTTAGTTTCTGGCAACTAATGTCAATGAATATGTAATTAGCTAAAAAATAAAAATACAAAAAGAAAAAAAATTAATTTTTTTTTTTTTTTTTTTTTCCCCCAATCGCATTCATTCCCAGACATATGCTTTGAGAACTCTTGTGGCAAAATAGAGTTTATTTGTGTGTAAGGATCTTCAGTAGATCTTGCTTTGGGCAAAAGGGGCATTTTTGCATTAATTATGCTAATTCAGGCTTTTTTGTTGATTTTTTTTTTTTTTTTCCCCATGCCATTCATTCCCGAGACATATGCTTTGAGAACAATTCTTGTGCAAAATAGAGTTATTTTGTTTTGTAAAGGTATTCAGTAGATCTTGTTTTGGGCAAAAGGGGCCTATTTTGCATTAATTATGCTAATTAGGCATTTTTTTGTGATTTTTTTTTTTTTTTTTTTTTTTTTTTTTTTTTTTTTTTCATCCATAATATTCCTTGATATATAACCTCTGTACTGATATATGGTTTTGGAGGGTTATTTCTTTTCATTTCTTCAGAAATGAGCCAAATAAAAGTGTAACTGTGAATACATCTCTATCATTAAAAGACAAAAATAAAAGGTGATCTATGTTTGAAAAGAAAAATATCACAATTAAACAATATCATTTTACATTAGTACTGTTCATGAAACTATTATATATTTACATCTAAACCAATATCATAACTTGATAGGAATAGACTCGAGCAAGTTTACCTGCACTGATATCAAGATAACTGTTCTGGAATGGACAATACTAAAGCTGTTAACCAAAAGGTGATGTCCTTTATTCTACTATGGATGATAATATACTGGATATAACTATCCCCCTCTCATTTCTTCCACTGACTTAATCAGAAGTTTGATTAGTAAAAGGGGTATATAATCTTGCAAAGCAGTCTGCAGGCAGCAGACTGAAGGCATTAACTTTCAGTAAGCTGCCTTAAATGGACTTGACTTAGATTGGATTGCAGTCAAATTCATTATGTAGATTGAATGTCCATCATTGAACGGAACCAAAAACTAACAGTAATGACTCATTTACACCAAACTATACTGGCTTATATCCATCATAAAAAGAATATAGTGTGCTTGGTCTAAACCCTTTTCAGACAAAAGATAAGTCCCACCAAAAAACCATAAGCCAGGAATAGTACCCAAGGGCAGTAAATAGTACAAAGACTATTAACGGCTGGATGAGCAAAGTTTAAAATTACATTCATTGAAAGTTGGGAGTTTGTTTTGAATTTTGACTTGTATTACTATTATGAATTATTTCAACTGGATTTGACTACTAACCTGCAGGAATATAAAGGCAATCCCCAGGGTTGAGTGTTGCCCAGGTCCATTGAACTTTAGCAACATCTGGGTATTTAAACATGTTGATCATGTCAACATCCAGAGTAGAATATCCAGAGCCAACATATGAACTCTAAAACATCAAGACAGAACAGATATGGGCATAACTATAGATGTAAAAAATACTACATGAGAGCTAAGTAAAAAGCTACATTCAAAGGAAAAAGAGTGTGTAATAGAAATAGAATGTACAATAAAGTTATATGCACACTAAATTTCAAGAAAGTTTTCAAGTAGATCAAGTATTTGAAGAAAAAAAAAACCCCAAGTAATTTTAAAAAAAAAACAGGCGAAAGCGTGAACTAATTTCCATGAACATGCATCCATTAATTTATCAATCTCCAAAGTAGATGAGTGATTAGCTTATGATTTAATCACTCCATAGATTGTTTCACTTCTGTTTAGTACCAATTAAAAGTTTTCTTGACAAGTTGAAAGAGCACTGAGACAATTGACACTCAAACTTCATTCAATCTGTATTGATTGCATCTGGCTCCTTTGTGAAGCAGTATGATCTTCACAATTTGCAGAAGGATGAAGTCACTAGGTGATGTTCAAATGAGATTAAAAATACATGTATATCATCCTAGGCAAGTGACAGTGACAGTTTAATTTGGTAGATGATATACATGTAAAAAACAACTATGAACAATATTATTTCCAAAACTGTCATTCTTTTATTTCCATCTCTGTTTCGGAACATTCTTTCCTTACCTCAATCTTATTGTAATCACTCCCATCTCTATCTCTCTCCTCCTCATCTCTCTTTGTCTCTTTCTCTCTCAATCATCATTCAATCTTATCTCTCCACTACTTTATTTTTCCTTTATTTCAATTCACTGCTAAATCTCTCTCATTCTCTCTCTATCATATGATTTTTTTTTTTAAAAAGAGAGAGATGTTCAGCACTCCTTCTTCTCAACCTTATCCTTCATCATGGTTGTTTGCCAAGCTGAAACGAAATTACCAAAAGATAACAGAGTGGATGTTCCTTTCCTCCAGACGTGCAGTATAGGAAAGATGGAGTTGGTAGCGAACCGGGCATCTTCGCCCATTTGGTAGGTGATAACCTACATGAAGTCTTGTTGATGACATTGTTGATTGTGGGGGTGATAGCAATGCTGAAGATAACAGAAGGCTATTATTGCAGTCATATTTTTATGATGAGGGTGATGATGTGATGATGATGTTTATGACTAAGTCTATCATGATGGTAAGGACAATGATGTTAATATTGGTATTGACTACAGTTATGAAAATGGTGTATGATTAATGATGGTGTTGGCGGTATATTGTGATGTTTTCAAACTTGGTTGGCCATAGCAAGAATGATGCTCAAGATGACATATTGATGAATGACCATGATAATGATGCTGGTGATCACAAATGATGAGTGTGAAGGTGTCGATGATGATGGTGATGGTAATGATGAAACAGGTGTTGGCTGTTATGATTGTTGATGGTGATGATGAAGTGGTATTGATTGAATGTAATTATTAGGATTATATCAATCCTCAACTGTATTGATGGTAGAAAGTTGTTTGGAGGGAAGAAATGATTTTATGCTAATGACAATTATGCATTACATTAAACTTTGATGATTGACCTACAAATTACAATGTGGTCATATTCAAACGTGAGTGACATGACATTGGACTTATAGAAGGGCGCATATTCTTTGCACTTGTAGGTTATGAATGGGATCATGACTACCATATATGTATAATGTAGGAGTGCCATGTGTCATTAACCAGTTAGATTTGAATTTTACAATTCGTCCTGGAAATTATTATTAAAAAACAGTGCGTGAGTGACACGACAGAAAAAAGACATGGGTTTCTGACCATCATTGGTTATGGTTGGATTTTGCCCAAGTAGATCTCTAAGGGTACCATAAGTGCTGGGTATATGTATATGAATAATGTACCTCTCTGACATTTATTGTGTTTTATCAATCATTCCCTCTCTGTGGAAAATGGTCCACCTCTAGTGTTGTGAGTGACACGACATCCAAAATGTGAGTGACACGACCAGTGCCTTAAAATTCAACATATCAGTAAATAACTAAATCCAAATTACCTGTATTTATATGCCATGTTAGAGTAGTCATGAAAATTACTTTAAGCAAAAAAAAAAAAAAAAAAAAAAAAATCTGACAAAAGTTGATTGGTATTAAAGAATAAGAGGCATTTAAAGCACCATAGTCTCATACGTGCAAATTCCTGTTTGCTCATTATCCAGCGTAAGAAAACTGGATCACATAATGTTTGAACTTAAATAATTGTTTGTATTGTAAAGAAGCCTTTGTGTTGATTTCAGATCCTAATTTGCATTTTCAAAGGCACGAGCAACACATTAAAATTTCAGCTAAATGTCCCACTTTAAGTAGTCTGAATATGACCATGTATATTGTGTCAGTGTTCATAATTGACTTCATAAAGATATAGACAAAGATTTAAGAGTTGTCTCCCACTCATGGCACCTCATGTGTAAAACAGTTACCAAGGAAGCCCAAAGTCGAGTGAAAGAGTACAGGGAACCCCTCCTCCAAAGACCTTCTGGGAAGATCATGCCGGCATAGAGAGCCATGTGTCTACAGGAACGCTGTTAGAGATGCTCCTGCTATCACAAACTGGACAGATGAATACCTCAGAAAAGAGTAAGATTGTCCATAGCAGGAATGAGGAGACTGATGTGTGAAATTCAATGTGCATTAAAATCAAACATTTCTATCACTGACTGCTTGGCACAGCACAAATGTAGGCGGTTTCCACCAACATGTTTTCATGATATGCCACTTTTATTTGGGCAAATTTCGTACTGTTATATTCCTCAGTTTTAAATCGGTCAGCAATGTCCTCCTTATTCTTTTTTTTTGTTGTTGTCTGAAACCGTATTTTCAACTACATTGGTATTATCTTCAAAACATTTAATTAAATACATTAAATTAATGTTGCTGAAAGAAGTACTTGTGAGGATGATATGTCCAAGGAAGAGTAAATTAATATCAAAATCTAATTTACTGCCTCTCAGTATGATAGGATAGGATCTTGACGTCTTGGTCGAAGTAAAGAAGGGAGGATAGAACAGCGTTCTAAGAGGATGAAGATCTCTAAGTTCCTCAATAACTATAAGACTGAAAACTGGTATGTGGTGAACGGTGCTACCAGATGAAATAAGAGGCATGAAATGCAGGTTAGTTATTTTCACATTTTGTTTTTTTATTTATTTTTTTTCATAATTTTTAACCTACAGTCACTAAGAATGAAAGGGTTTAAATACCGAGGATGACAAAGTAAACTAACAACTGTAGTAAACCGCATACCTTTGGACACCTCCAAATTCAGAATCTTAAGGGGTACATTGCAAGTGCAACACAGAATGATTGGATGGCTACAAATGAAAGTACTTTGTAATGTGCCAAGTCTTGGCTGAATGTCTAATGTCTTTTTCACAACAAGAAGAATTTAAGCAATGTTATACTGACGTTTAAAGTTAGCAATGAAATGGAACACCAGTTATGTTGGGAGTGTGCAACAGAATGAGATGAGGCTTGCAATGGAGTACCAAAGTATGGACGTCATAATTGTCTGTCATCCCGGTTCGGTTCCAACATTAGCCTGTTGATGAGGTTCACTGCACTGCAGTAACAGCCTGGATTGGGGTACATCTACATGTACAGTTTTTTTTGCTGCATAATGTTGCAATCTGGCACCTTGGTTTCTAAAAATAACCTTGCAAAAAATTGACTTTGTCATTACAATAAAAATGTATATGATGACTTTATGTTACCCACTCTCTCCCTTTTATCCTTCTATCCACTCTCACTTCATTTTGATATCACCCTCTAGGTTCCAAAGAGCCTACTGTGGGGTACCTTCAAGCGCTTTTCCAGGAGACGAACCTGTGGATAAGCAGCGGAGGCACAGCATCGGTCATCCATTATGACGCTGATCACAACCTTCATTGCCTCCTTGGTGGACGCAAGAACTTCATCATGATCCATCCCAAGTATGGAAAGTACCTGGAAATGGCTGACAAGGTAATAATATAGAATAATTGGACAGAGAGAGGGGTTGAGAGAATGACCTAGGAGCCCATTCCTTGCCTAAATAGAGTTTAGGGTACTGATGACCTGGGGGGGGGGGGGATATAGAATAGAGGTGAATGGTGTGGAAAAAAGCAACCAAAAAAAAGTGCATGAGAATGAATTAACCTGTTGGAGAAGAGCTGATTTGGCTATAACACACATTTACCAGATATAGACCTTAGCCTGAATATATTTGGGCTCAGTCCCATTGGGTT
>CALNVZ010000174.1:31137027-31151207 GCA_940671915.1 Paracentrotus lividus | reverse complement strand
GAATCTAGAAGCCATGTTGTCTCAACAGGGAACGCTGTTAGAGATGCTCCTGCTATCACAACTGGACAGATGAATACTCTCAGAAAAGAGTAAGATGTCCATAGCAGGAATGAGGAGACTGATTCTGTGTGAATTCAATGTGCATTAAATCAAACATTCTATCACTGACTGCTTGGCAGCAGCACAATGTAGCGGTTTCCACCAACATGTTTTCATGATATGCCCACTTTATTTTGGCAAATTTCGTAACTGTTATATTCCTCAGTTTTAAATCGGTCCAGCAATGTCCTCCTTATTCTATTTTTTTGTTGTTGTCTGAAACGTATTTTCAACTACATTGGTATTTCTCAAAAAATTAATTTAAATACATTAATTAATGTTGCTGAAAAGAGTAAACTTTGAGGATGATATGTCCAAGGAAGAGTAAATTATAAATCAAAACTAATTTACTGCCTCTCAGAATATAGATATGGAGATCTTGACGTCCGTTGGGAAGTAAGAAGGGAGGATAGAACAAAGCGTTCTAAGAGGATGAAGATCTCTAAGTTCCTCAATAACTATAAGACTGAAAACTGGTATGTGGTGATCGGTGCTACCAGATGAAAAAGGCATGAAATGCAGGTTAGTTATTTTCAACATTTTGTTTTTTTTTTATTATTTTTTTTCATAAATTTTTCCTACAGTCACTAAGAAATGAAAGGGTTTAAATACCGAGGATGACAAAGTAAACTACAACTGTAGTTAAACCGCATACCTTGGACACCTCCAAATTCAGAATACTTAAGGGGTTACATTGCAATGCAACCAGAATGGATTGGATGGCTTACAAATGAAAGTACTTTGTAATGTGCCAAGTCTTGGCTGAATGTCTAATTCTTTTTCCACAAGAAGAATTTTAGAACCAAGTTAATACTGACGTATTAAAGTTAGCAATGAAATGGAACACCAGTTATGTTGGGAGTGTGCAACAGAATGAGATGAGGCTTGCAATGGATACCAAAGTATGGACGTCATAATTGGTCTCATCCCGGTCTTCCAAAACATTAGCCTGTTGATGAGGTTCACTGCACTGCAGTAACAGCCTGGATTGGGGTACATCTACATGTACAGTTTTTTTGCTGCAATGTGTGCAATCTGGCACTCTTGGTTTCTAAAAATAACCTGCAAAAAAATGACTTTGTCATTACTAAAAATTAACTGATGACCTTATGTACCCACTCTCTCCCCTATCTCTCTATCCACCTGCTCACGGTTCATGTGTGATATCACCCGTCTAGGTCCAAAGAACCCTACGTTTACCGGCAACGCCAACCAACGAAACAAAGCAGCGACACCACACCGATCCGCAAGACCACATCATTTTTTATTCCCTTTAATTGAACTTCTACTGCCCTCCCATCACGAATAAACAATTCAATTTACACACGTACATGTGATACTATTGCATACTGAGTTGAAAGCATTTCTCGTAACATATACACTGTCGTTTAGCGGAATGTTTCCCAATGGCAAATTCCTGCTGGCATCTGATAGGCTTAGCGGAAACCATGGAGATAATTCTCTCCTCAAACATACCCATGAGTTATGGAATATTATTAACCTAATATAAAATGTGGACATAATGTCCACCAGTTAAGTCGATGTGTTACTGGTTCCCAAATCATTTCATCATTCGTGTATAGCCTTTGCATGCAACTCCACACTGATATGATATTACACGATATTGATGGTGTATCACGAATAATGTCTTATTCGTTGGCGGCGGAGATACATTTGCAATATTCCCTAAAATGAATTTATATGATAGTTATTCATACATCTCGAAGCACTAATGTAAAGTGTAAGAAAAGGCACAAAACAACGAACAATTCAAATGGGTATGATAGATGCAGTTGGAGATGTGATATTCGGATTAACGAATGTCATAAAGATGGTTGGCCCAAGGTGCCTTCATTGGCTGCCCAATTCAAAGTAGATGGGAGGGGTACCAGCTAGGCTACCACAAGTAAGTACTTAGTAGTTTCAACGGCGGGGATAACTCAGAATCTAACAGCCCGTTGTGGGGGAGTTGCCAGGTGGTCTGATTTTGGGTACTAAGATTACATGAGAATCTTATAAAAACTTATAAAATGATAAAAATAACAAACTGATAGAGCTTTCGTTAAAATGTGTCTACCAACCACATTTCTTAGAGTAGCCAGTTAAACATGACATTAGTTTTTAAGTTTGAAAATATATTCGAGACACATAAAAGAGAAATACGAATGGTATTTCAATTTAAAAGTGAGTCATGAATCTTGTACTTTTTCGTGTATTCTAATATTAAATTTCTCAACCCGTACATTGCCTACAACTTCCCAATAACGAAATACATTCATAAATACACGGGATTTAAATTTCCCATCAGGAGTTCAAATGTGTATATCCGATTATGCGCGTGGTTCCTTCGTCAGAAGTATAAAAATGAAGAAGTGTCAGTGACTATTATACCATCCCCGAATCAAGTAACAGCATATAATCACAAAAAAATGATCGTGACCACACTAGTAAACACAATAGTGCGTGCATTCTCAAAACTTGTTGAAGAGCTAGTCGTTAAAGTCTGCCCAATGGGATGAAAAAAAAAAAAAAAGAATATTGTTTCTCCACGACATTTTATGTAATTTTATAGACCATTGACCTTTATCTTTTTTACATGTCGCTGAGTATTCATATTAATATCTCTAACATTGTTCGACACATAAAATTCGACAAATATAAAGGTACAAACACATAAAATAAAGTGTATGGATAGAATATCCATGATTGAAAGTGTTTTGATTTGGAGTGAGTGAATAAGTAAGGAACAAGACGAATGAGGAGGAAGAATTAGGAGGGCATGATTACTAATTAAGATGTTCGACCAGTATGTATGAGGAGGGCGGAAGAAAAATTGCTTCGAACCGAAACTAGAGATTAGGGGGCAAGTATAGAAAGGATACAATTTGTGAAATAAATTTGAATTTTCGCATAGTGGTGTTGCACGATCCCAAAAAATGGGATATCAAGTTCTAACCAAATTAAAAAGACTCGGCCAATCTCTACCGTCACTTGCCTAGGAGAAGCCAACAGTTACGATCCATATTTTCTGGGAATCGTTGACACTGCTTGAGACATCACCTAGTGACTTCATCCTCGGCCATAAATTGGTAAATCGAATCATACTTCGCCTCTGTGAAAAAACAAATACGAGCCATGTATATCAATCTTCAATACAGATTAGAATTGAACGGGTTCTTTGACCACAGATATGTCATTTGCTATCTTCAGTGCACTGAAGAAGTTTTCAGACCCTATTGTGTGTCAAGAAAACTTTTTGGTTTAATTCTGGACTAAACAGAATGCAATTGAAAACAAATTACTTCTGGACCAAGGAGATGCATTGAATCCAGTTTAAGCTAATCTACTCATCAAACTATGACGAGATTTCATGATATATGTGCACTTAATTGGATGCTTAGTCATGAAATTACGTTCACGCTTTCGCCTGTTTTTTTTTTATTTATTACTGGGTTGTTTTTTTTTCGTGTCAAATACTACGCTACTTTGGAAAACTTCCTTTTGAATATTGTGAATAAGTATTGTACATTGCTATGGCAGGTACACATCAATTCTCTTTTCCGATTTATACGTAAGCTAGCTTTGTGTATTTACTATAACTTCTACATGAGATTATTTAACATTTCTTATAATGAAGTGATGCTCGCCAAAGTCGTATGAACAAGTCTAAGGTTTTAGAAGTGTTAATTTGTTGGCTCCTGGATTATCTCATATCTCTGCAGCAATAGAATTCTGACTATGAATTCAGACATACGGCTATGTTAAACCTACTCCTAGATGGCTCGTTGTCTAAACAGAATCTCAAACCTGGGGGGCAAGGCGCACTCAACCTGGGGATATTGTGCTCGTTTAATTCCTGCGCTGTGTTAGTACGAAAGCCTAAGCTGATAAATAATTGCAATTATAGTAATAGAATCAAAATGTTCAGATAACACCGGAACTTCCAAACTTTCAATGAAATTATGATGCCTTTATATTATCTTCCCTTTTTTTACACACTCGGACTCGCGCTCATCCAAGGCCGATGCTCAATCGAAGGTCTTGTACTATATCCCTACAACTTATTAATTGGGTTCACTAATTCGCGGATGGCTGATATATGAGGTGTTTATTGAAAACCAAGATCTCGATCCTACTATAATGACCCCTATCTATCTTTGTCTGAAAAGGTATTAGACAAAGCACACTATATTCTTTTTATTGATGGAATAGCCAGTAATAGTTTTGTATAGATGATATAACTCTGAGATTAACTGGTTAGTTTTTGTTTACGCCCGCTTCCAAGTATGGACATTCAACTACATATAATGAATTTGACTGCAATCCATCTAAGTCAAGTCCATAAGGCAGCTTACTGAAAGTTAATACCTTCAGTCTGCTGCTGCAGACTGCTTTGCAAGATTATATACCCCTTTTACTAATCAAACTTCTGATTAAGTCAGTGGAAGAAATTATGGAGGGGAGGAGATAGTTATATCCAGTATAATTTCATTCCATAGTAGAATAAAGGACATCACCCTTTGGTTAACAGCTTTAGTATTTGTCCATTCCAGAACAGTTATCTTGATATCAATGCAGGTAAAGCTTGCTCGAGTCTATTCCTATCAGTTATGATATTGGTTTAGATGTAATATATAATAGTTTCATGAAAAGTACTAATGTAAAATGATATTGTTTAATTGTGGATATTTTTTTTTCAAACATAGATCACCTTTATTTTGTCTTTTAATGATAGAGATTATCAGTACTTAAAGTTAGACACTTTTATTGGCTCATTCTGAACGAAATGAAATGAAAAAAATAACCCTCCAAAACCATATATCAGTACAGAGGTTATATATCAAGGAATATTATGGATGAAAAAAAAAAAAAAAATAATAAAAAAAAAAAATCACAAAATGTCAATTAGCTAATAGCTAAATTAATGCAAAATAGCCCCTTTTGCCAAAACAAAATCTACTGAATACGCTTACAAACAAATAACTCTATTTTTGCACAGATGTTCTCAAGATATGTCTCGGGAATGAATGGATTGGGGGAAAAAAAAAAAAAAATAACAAAAAAGCCTAATTAGCATAATTAATGCAATACCCTTTTGCCCAAAACAAGATCTACTGATTACCTTACCACACAAACTCTATTTTGCACAGATTTTCTCAAAGCATATGCTCGGGGATGAATTGGATGGGGGAAAAAAAAAAAAAAAAAAAAATTAATTTTTTTTTTCGTTTTTATGTAGTTTTATTGTTAAGCTTACATACATCATGACATGTATTATTTGCAGAAAACAAAACTTTTATTATAAATACATTCAACTCCACCATCCCCTAGAAAACATTCAGCAAGCATGTCTACACAAGACAGCGCAAAGGTGAAATGCAACAGTAACAGCCAATCTGGAGTATTTGAAAGGGTCTTTTGGCTGAAATTATAAAGGATTTTGGTATTTTTTTCATCCATATAAGATTCCTTGATATATAACCTCTCTACTGAAAGATGGGTTGGAGGGTTATTCTTTTCATTTCTTCAGAAATGAGGCCAAATAGAAGCTTAACAATTTGCCTATAACCCCCCCCCCTCTTAAAGGGATTAGTAACTTCCAAAACAAGTGCAAAGAGAGTCGAAAGAAGAATAGCATAATTCGCCTCTGACCCAAATAACAAAACATTACATGGCAATTTCAGATCAAATGCAAGTCATTTACTCAACATTGTGAAAAAAACAGTGAATGAAACGGTGCCGAGGATGGATACGGCTGCGCATGATTAATTATACGCTCCGTCATATAGGCTTAGCCGCCCGGTAGGCACGGGGACTTTGACAACAGGATGCGGTGAAAAACCACGTGGCGGTGAAACGCACGGTTTTGTAAAATGTTTAGGGCGGGTTAAAATTGAGTATAAAATCGTAGAGTATTCTCGAAAGTAAAGCAAGCAAGTAGACATGCAATTTTTTAAGGAATACCAGACTGACTAGTTCGTCATTATATCATGATGGCAAAATGACATCTAAAGCCCAATAAATTGCCATTTGAATATCACATTCTCAATTTTATTTAATACTATCTAATCATCTTTCTTTAATTCAATATATCTTATGTAACAAGTCAGTATATCTTCACCGTTTCGTTCTTAGCGTTACTAGGCTCACCAGGTATGTATTATCACATAGTCTGAGCCACCATTCTCTTCACAACCAGCCATCATTTGAGACTCCGATGTAGCAGAGAGCTATAAATACCTACACCAGTCTAGATGAAGTCAGGGCTCTGGACCTACAAGAAGGGAGATAAAGTGAGTTTTCAGGAAGGGGGGGGGCGGGTTAATAACATTTTAAATTAAAAAGACAGAAGAATATAGATGTAATATTGAAAGTATAAGATTTGTGCACTGTTAACATTATATTCCTTGTAACTCATCACATGTATGTTCTGGCTAGACCTTTATGATTTTGAATGGTTATGGCACCTTTCTCAAATTTTAGGAAAATATGTCTTTCTCCTAATGATGTTCCAAACTTGAACTTACTCACCATGATGTGTACCAACAATGATGGTGCTTTATATCATGACAATCATTATGACATTCAATATCAGTAGATTCATGTTAATTCCTATATTGTATTGGTTAGAATCCAGTTTCGACATGAATTCAGTATATGATTAGTTTGAAGGTCTCTTGATAAACATGTTGATTATGATGATGATGATGGCTATTTTGTATAGAGCCAGTATTCCGCCATGATAAGCGCTCAATCTTAGTTCTGGGCCAGTTTCTCACCGAACGGGTACAGTAAAAACATTCAGACTGAAGCAACATTTCAGCATCAAAATACATTGTCATCAACTTTAATCTTATTTACAAAGAAATGGTTCATGACAATAGCTGATGGTACCCTCTTTTCAAAATGATAACATTTGTAATAGTGATCTGCAAATTAATGAGATATGATAATATTCATAATCATGGTTACCGAGTGACGCAAAATGGACATGCATATTTGAGCGTAAAACGTTTTGCTTAAACTCTCTGAATTTTACATGGCTATCATAATTGGTGAGTTTGATTGGATTTGGATTCTAGTTTATACTATGTACAATAAGCGCGCCCTCTATGCTAGAGATAAATTTGGGTGACTGCACTTGAATACTTTGTAATTTATCGACTTTAAAACTGTAAGTCCCGATGTGCCGGGTTTGAGCGGAAGTCTTAATGAGCACTATCATGACGTATGAGACCTCGAATCATCCACACATCAAAGTATGCGGTATATTTATAAAGGGACATCTATGTGTCTCCCCCAGTCTGCCTATGCCCTACAATAAAAAGAGTGAAAAAAACACCTCTTGAATTGGTATCAATTTTAATCTTTGGCTTGGCTCGTATGGATGCTCTATCGGTGGAGATTCAAAGCACTTCACACATAAATATTTTGAAAGCAACCAAGGATGGTACATATAGCTATAGACGTTGTAGGACAATTTGCAAAGATTTTATGCACAAATAGACGGAACCGATTTCTATGTCGACCAATTTGTGGATTTATTTTTCTTCTTTTCCTGTATCCATCTATAGACTACATATTTACCAACCCACAGAATTTTGAAATTTGTTTTAAAATTTCTACATATTAGTATATATGCAAAATTCTTAAAAAAATAACAAATAATTGGCTTCTCCTTATCATCATCAATCCATTGGCAAAACACGAGACAGGGGGCTCTTAGACATGGAAGAATACCCGGCGGTTACCAATAGAACTAACGGATATATCCCGAAGCTGACTTTGGAAATATAAATATGCATATAGATGGTATTAGGTTGGGAGAGAAATTGCGAAGAAAAAAAAAAACGTTTCATCAATAGCAAAAAACATAATATATCTGCTTTCAAATGTAATTGGTCAATAGGTTGCTCATAGCCTTATCATGCAGGGACCAGGTTGGGAAATCCCTTAACAGAAAGTACACCCATTTTTGCTGAAATGTCAGCTCGCACTGGGAACAAACTGACAGCTAAACTCCGGAGTTGAGTCAGACTAGGTGCAAGCTACTAAAAAAAAGGCGCTGACCGCACATGATCTTCCCAGAAGGTCTTTGGAGGGAGGGGTTCCCTGTACTCTTTCACTCGACTTTGGGGCTTCCTTTGGTAACCTGTTTTGCACATGAGTCGACATGAGTGGGAGACAACTCTTAAATCTTGCGTCTATATCTATATGAAGTCAATTATAAACACTGACACAATATACATGGTCATATTCAGACTAAGTGGGACATTTAGCTGAAATTTTAATGTGGCGCTGTGCCTTTGAAAATGCAAATTAAGATCTGAAATCAACCAATGGCTTCTTTACAAACAAAAATTATTTAAGTTCAAACATTATGTGATCCAGTTTTCTTACGCTGAATAATTAAGCAAACAGGAATTTGCAACGTATGTGACTATGGTGCTTTAAATGCCTCTTATTCTTAATACCAATACACTTTTGTCAGATTTTTTTTTTTTTTTTTTTTTCTTAAAGTAATTTTCATGGACTAACTCTAACTGGCATATAAATACAGGTAATTTGGATTTAGTTATTTACTTGATGGGTCATTCCATGCCAATTCAACCCAATGGGCTTACACCTATAGCCGTCTCAGAATTTGCTCATATTGGTACACATAAAGTTTAACATTACCTTCCCCATGAAAAAAAAAAATTAGCGTAAACGGTCCGTCGGTTTCCGAGCTATGGGGCCCCCGCCCTTTTGATTCGTTTTTGGCAAAAATGGGTGTGACCTTCCATTTCAACGGCACAATGCGCCTGAACTGGTTGACCAATTTTTGTGAAACTGGTAAATTCAAAAGGAAATTCAAAGAGGAATTCAAAAATGGTATCAAAAATACTTATTGGAGCAATGTAAAGTGCTGTGACCTTTGACACTTTCCTTTAACCTTGATTTTGACCGCCCAGAGAATAATATTTTACTTGATTTTGTATGTATGTTAATTGTCAGATATAAATATTAACATAAACATGTAAATATATCTAGGATGAATATTATTTATTCTTCACCTTTAAAAACACTTATTAATGAGTAATTTACAAAGTTACTGTTACAGCGCCCTCATACTGATAGTTATGTGTTGGTAATGTGTGTACAAATCTCATTATAGGCTTACTTGAATACTTCCAAACTAAAGTTAATTACATTCAATTAAAAAAGGAAACTAAACATTTCAGGTAATAAAGGAAACATAACCCAATGTATATAATGTACGTAGACTCCATTTGCTTATGAAATGAGACATTTGTTTAGCCCTTTTGATTGGGGTGCAATAGGTATACATACAAATCATCAGAAATCTTGCGGTTTTGACAGAAACAAAACAAAATGCTACCTACATGTAGTCAGCTATACTGTCCCAAACTGGATACATCCTTGAGATCTTTGAACGCATTAAGCAACAGATATGGAATACATTATGGCTTTGATTGTAATGGTACTTCAGTTTGAAAGTATTCATGTATAATGGAGTCTTGTACACACATTACCAACACAAATATCAGTATTGGGGGTAACAGTAACTTTGTAAATTACATTAAAAAGATTTTTAAGGTGAAGAAATAAAATATCATCTTAAGATATTTACATGTTATGTTAATATTATACTGACAATTAACATACATAAAATTCAAGTAAAAATATTATTCGTCTGGGGGTCAAAAATCAAGGTAAAGGAAAGGTCAAAGGTCATAAACTTTAAATTGCTCCCAATGAATTTTTTGATACCATTTTTGATTCCTCTTTGAATTTCCTTTTGAATGGTACAGTTTCAACAAAAATTGGTCACCAGTTCAGGCGCATGGTGCCGTTGAAATGGAAGGTCACACCCGTTTTCTGCCAAAACGAATCAAAAAGGGCGGCCATAGCTCGGAATCCGACGACCGTTTACGCTAATTTTTTTGTTTCATGGGAAGGTAAGTTAAACTTTATGTGTAACCAATTTGAGCAAATTCCGAGACGGAAGGGTGCAAAATTGCACTTTCATTGGGTGAATTGGCATGGATGACCCTGATATGTTTGATTTAGGCACTGGTCGTGTCACTTCACATTTTGGATGTCGTGTCACTTACACACTAGAGTGGAACCATTTTCCACAGAGAGGAATGATTGATACAACTAAATGTCAGAGAGGTACATTATTCATATACATAACCAGCACTATGGTACCCCTTAGAGATCACTTGGGCAAAATCCAACCATAACCCAATGATGGTCAGAACCCATGTCTTTTTCTGTCGTGTCACTCACGCACTGTTTTTATAATAATAATTCCGAGGACGAATAGAAAATTTCAAATCCAACTGTAAGACAACTATATGGCACTCCTACATTATACATAATATGGTAGTCCATGATCCATTCATACCTACAAGTGCAAAGATATGCGCTCTATATCTATCAGTCCAAATGTCATGTCACTCACGTTTGAATATGACCACATGTATATTTTGTAGGTCAATCATCAAAGTTTTAATGTAATGCATAATTGTCATCATTAGCATAAAAATCATTTTTCCCAAACAACTTTCCACATCAATACAGTTGAGGATTGATATAATCCTAATAATTACATCAATCAATACCACTTCATCATCACCATCATCATCGACACCTTCACACTCATCATTGTGATCACCAGCATCATTATCATGGTCATCATCAATATGTCATCTTGAGCATCATTCTTGCTATGGCCAACCAAGTTGAAAACATCACAATTACCGCCAACACCATCATAATCATCACCATTTTCATAACTGTAGTCAATACCAATATTAACATCATTGTCCTTACCATCATGTAGACTGTCATAAACATCATCATCACTATCATCACCCTCATCATAAAACATTTTGACTGCAATAATAGCCTTCTGTTATCTTCAGCATCGCCATCACCACCACAATCAACAATGTCATCAACAAGACTTCATTAGGTTATCACCTACCAAATGGGCGAAGATGCCCGGTTGCTACAACTCCATCTTTCCTATACTGCACGTCTGGAGGAAAGGGAACATCCACTCTGTTATCTTTTGGTAATTTCGTTTCAGCTTGGCAAACAACCATGATGAAGGATAAGGTGAGAAGAAGGAGTGCTGAACTGGCAAGAGACATCATGCTGCAATTCATCTAATATTAAGAAAAATAAACAGACAGGGTGAGCTGTTTTTAATTTTTTATAAACACAACACAAAAAGAAAGTTCCCCCTATTTCAGATATCAATAATTTTTAAACCAGGAGGAATTTTAAAAATCTAATTATATGTCCATGTAGGGAATTTAATTAACTCTTTGCCCGCCACATTAATTTTAATCATAAAAAAGAAGACTTTTCTCTTTAATTATTTAAAATAGTATAAGAACATTTGCTTAGTATGAACTACGAGAAATTATGCCGCAGACCCAGTCCTAGCATTATCAGTGATTTTCAGATCTTTTGGCCCAGCCATTACAGAGAAAATGAATTATTACGATTGTATAGTTAATAAGTACAATTGTGACTATAGTCGAACTTGGCAGGCAAAGAGTTAACCACAATGGGAGCGAATTTTAGGTAAAATCATCAAGTCATGCTTCAGTGAGCAATGGTTGGATGCAAAAATGTCATTTTTTGAAGTTCGCAAGCCTAACATGGCAACTTTGATTCAATGATAACGGACCCATTTTCAGATTTTAAACATTTTACACGTCAGAATGTATGCAAAACGTGCTTCCCAATATACGGAAACGAAATTCGCATCAAATTTTACGGTTGAGTAAGCATGCAGCAAAAACTGCCCAAACTGCGATTTTTACTTCTTTGCCATGGTATAATTGTTAAAACATAAGGGAATTCCTGTTTTGGAAGTGTATGTAACCAATATCCATTCATTCACGGTTGAATGAACCCATCAAACAACCAAAAAATAGGCCATTTTAGAATTACGAAAATGCATTGCAGTAATTTTATGCACTAGAAAGCATCCCGATAACATTTTTTGGGTTGTATTTATATTCTTTGGGCACGTGTCAATGATCCTATGGCATTTATTTACAAAAACATGCTTCAGTGAGCACGTGAGACTGGAAAAGCCTTTTTCTCAGGTATGGACTAAAATTCAAATTCTTACTTTGATTGAATAAAACAATTCTTTTTGGGGAGTACTTTTTATTTCATTTTCACAAAAATCCCGATGTTTCACGCCTCAGTGGGCACAAGATACAAGAAAATCATGCAAATAAGAAGAAAGTTTGGGGCTTCATCATGGTTCAGTGACTTTTCGAATACGTAATTTGAATCAAGATCCTGTTAGTTGGAGATCAGTTAAAGCTGTGTGCCAAGTTTCATGACATAACCCACAGTAGAATTAACAATAATCATTAATGAAATTGGCCGAATTTGACATTTGTCAAGTATTGATTTCCTCCTCCATTGACTTTATGTACAGAGGTTTAAAGAAAAGCCAAACAAAAGTGAAATTTAGCATATTTTAATTGTAAGTTTTTGTCCATTTGACTGGGAATTATTTTATGAAACTTTGCACATAGTTTCAACTGATCTTTAACTAACATGATCTTTATTCAAATAACGAATTCAAAAAGTCACTGAACCATGAAGAAGCCCCAAACTTTCTTCTCATTTTCTTGATTTTCTTGTATCTTGTGCCCACTGAGGCGTGAAACATAGGGATTTTTGTGAACATAAAATCAAAGGTACTCCCCGAAAAGATGTTATATTCAATCAAAGTAAGAATTTGAATTTTAGTCCCTACGTGAGCAAAGGGCTTTTCCAGTCTCACGTGCTCACTGAAGCATGAATTGGTAAATAAATGCCACAGGATCATTGACACGTGCCCAATGAATATAAATGCAACCCAAAAAATGTTATTGACATGCGTTCTAGTGCATAAAATTACTACAATGACTCTTCGTAATTCTAAAATGGCCTATTTTTTGGTTGTTTGATGGGTTCATTCAACCGTGAATGAAAGGATATTGGTTTCATACACTTCCACAACAGGAATTCCATCATATCTTGCACGGTCAATTATTATTGACCTTGCATCGCCGAGAAGCTATACACGGCGGGCGCTCACTCCTGTGAATAGCACAAATTTTCTGCCTTGTTTTTGAAATCATCAGACGTAAATACTATAAGAATGTGTCCTATATTAAAAGTATATATAGGCCTATATATTTATACTATAGTCTATGTCTATATTTTACTTTTTAAATTTTTATAAAATGTGAAAAAAAACTGGGAAAAGGCTCACCACGTACACTTTGCGTAGGTGCGTTCTCCGTGGGATCTTGCAGCTAGAAAGAGAATTTTTCTCTCGAGAGCGTTAGTCTCGTATAGGCGTCTTAATTTTATCACTCAAGCAAATGAGATAGAAGTTACTCGTTGGATCAGGGAAATTTATTTGTTTCAAATCTCTGACTTTTTCTTAAAATCCCGTTACATTTTTTCCTGCCACCAATGGGACTTCCTACACGACTGGGCCTGGGTGAAAAAAAACTTTGCAGAATGTTGATGGATATCAGGCATGTATCCAGGGTGCCCAAGCCGGCCCTAATACCCCCCCCCCCCTCTCCCGTTTGAAAAAAAAAAAAAAAAAAAAAGGGGATGCCACGCGAGGGCGGCAATTGGCCGAGCGATTCAACCGGAGAAAAGTTCTTCCATAATTAGTAATTTAATTGGCATTGACGCTGCGAATGAATCACAAGAATTAGGGCATATGAATGACACATACGATTGTCCTTCCAATGAACAAATAGTCACGATTAAAATTGATAGATTTGTCATTTATTTTTTTGGTAAGTCCTTATTTCTTTATGCGTTTTGAAATATTGGGCGTACGTCCGACAGTGGATTCGTTGAAGTTCCTTTTTTATATTTCTCTTCTTTACTCTAAAAAATATTGGAAGAGTGGGTCTACGCCCAACCGTTTTTGAAGTCGCGTCTTGCAGTTTTTCTTACGAAATGGGTCCAATTTGGTTATGATTGACAGCGCGCACGACAAAGCGGTCTTTATCGGGAACAGCTGAATC
>CALNVZ010000174.1:31080057-31136126 GCA_940671915.1 Paracentrotus lividus | reverse complement strand
AGAACACACAATATCCGAAATGAAAGAAAAAAAAATAAACCGCACACAAAACACACATAATTATAATAAAAATTAAAATATATATTATAACTTCACCACATGTAGTCAGATGTTGATATGATGTTACTAATTGTCCAGTAAAATCCAAATATCTACATCTTTTTTAATGGTAAGACGTTATTACAAAGGGCTACATTCTATGTTACTATCAAAGCAGTATATGGCTGTAATTCGATGATGTTATGATTGTTAACGAACTTCGACACTCCGGAACAAACCAGCTCGTTGAGCGGTTGGACTGAAGTTGTGTTTAATCAGTAATCAACTGACCCATCTCTTTGATCAAATAATGTTTCATAGACTAAGGTTGTGTTGCCAAACGGATGATAGACATTAGCTCTCTGAATCTATGAATTGGCGGAAATATGCAATAGAGTAGCAGACACTGACGATATTACAAAAATTAAATTACATAGAGTGAAAAAGTAAGTGGAGAAAGAGGAGATAGATTCATTTAAAGGGTGCCTTGACAAAAGGTCAAGGTGGAGTAAAATTATACAAAATTCCTTGCGAAAAAAAAGCAACAACAACAAAGCAAAAAAATAAATAATAATATATAAATCTAAGATTTAAGAAAACACATGTTAGAAACAATTTTTGGAGTGTGCAACTTACAATTCCTCTTCTAACACACAATCCTCAAATTTTTCTCCCATAATGCAATGCAAACATCATAAGTCGCCGCCATCTTCTACCTGGAGTTCAAAATGCCCGGAATTTGCTCGACTCCAGACTCACGTACAACAAGGGTAATAACAAAATATCTTGGTGTCGGAGCACTTGGGAATAAACATGATTCAGTCAATTGGATACGCGCCTTCTCAAATAATGCCTGATAAAATCGATCATTAATATTTATCACAGCAACTCTTATGGGTTTTATCAAGACCATATGTTCTTGAATTATTGTGTAAAGTTGATATTGTGTGCGCCTCTATTAGGTATACGACCTGGACTGTGACGCCAGAGGACGCTTCATCAATTGTCCCACTTGCGATTACGATTTCAAATAGCAAGAGCTATCAAAGGCAGTGGAGTTCAAACATTAATGGTTACGGTCTTACTTTAGCACGACCACAAAGTAGAGAATTGTGCTGAACACAAAAGGACTTCTCAAGGCACTTCGATACTATGACTATAAAATATCATTTTAAAAAACTACCCACTATGGGATAAGAGGGAGGCTTGGAGTGATTCAAAACACCTTTCCCCGGAAAGGAAACAATTCTCATTGCCAAAGTCTCAACTTTGGAATAGTTCCCGCAAGGCAGATGTTCGTTGGAACCTTTGCTTCTTAATCTATATCAATGACATCCGACCTGCTCTCATTTATTTCCTCATTTTATTTGCAGACGGAACACATCGATATTTTTTCTCATATCCCGACCCACAAAAAATTGTCAGAAATTCAAACTGTGAAATTGGAAAACAAATTGATAGATCTAAAAAAATTGTCAAGTTAACTTACAAAACCAAAATTTATGTTATTAGCAACATCTCTCCATAATCTGTCCTGGTGATTGATAACGATTAAAAAACCACCCTGATAAAGAAGGCTGTACGAAGCTTAGGTATCATAATTGAAAATAATTATCTTGGAAATTCATATGTAACGAAGTGTGTGAAAAATTCCCCGTATGTTAGAACTATATTAAATTAAAGCATGTATTCCAAACCTTTTACTTCCTCGTGCTTTATTCTACACTAATCCTCTCACATCGTACATAATGGATATTTGCTTCTGGTAATGCCTTAGACGTTTTATCTTTAGCCAGAAGAAAAACACCCGCTAATCACTGCAGCGTATTCTGGGGGGGGGGCTTTTAAGGGCCCGGCCCGCGTAGCACCCAAAAGGGCGCCAGAAGGACCTAAAAAGGCGCTAAATTACCCATAGAGCCGCCAAATTGATGCCAAAAAAAAAAAAAGGTATTAAAAAAGAAAAAAGAAAGAAGGGAAGATTATGTAAAGAACGACCGTAGCCTACCCCCTATACAGTGCGTCCCAAAAAGAACTATACACTTTTGAAATGGCTGCCAAATAATATATATATGATTTTAGGTAATGAAATTTACATGTATGGAAAGCTCATTATCCCAAATTTCATATGACATCAAAAACTCCGAAAATAAGTCATGCATGAATGAGCAGCGTTCACTTTTGTAAAGGGTATGGAAATTAGGGTGCGCAGGAATTGCCCTACCATTTTGTATGAGGAAAATCATTTGGAGCTTATGGAATTGGAGATGATATGCAGAATAACTGATCAATTATGATGAGTTGGGGTTTGCTAAGTGAAATTTGTGGAATTGGGGATTACATTTTCATGCATGAGTGAACAGGAATATGTATTTCCTATTGTTGCATTGTAACTTTCCAAGGCATATTTAATGAGGTCCTTCAGTGGTGTGTTTAATCTCTCTCTCTCTCTCTTCCTTTTCTCTCCCTCCATCTTTCTCTCTCTCTCTCTCTCTGTCTTCCTCTCTCTCTCTCTTTGTCTTCCTCCCTCTCTCCCTCTCTCTTCTTTCTTTCTCTCCCCGTCTCCCTCCCTCTTTCTCTATCTATCTCTCTCTTTTTGCATGGGTGTGTTTTGACCATTTTTTTTTTTTTTTTTTTTTGGGGGGGGGGGGTTAAACATCAGTGACATCATAATATGCCTGCCCCACATTTCAATTACTGTAAGATTATCTAAACTTCTCATTGAATTACTTAATATCCAGGTGGGATTATGTAAATTGAATACTCTAAAAAATGTTTGTTGAAAAAAGAAGAACATCACTGATGTTAGACATTTAGACAATCCAAAAGATCATGAAAACGATTATCAAAACTGATCAAAAATGTTACCCTGCATTTCACCTGTTCTGCACCCCATCCTGACTACCACTAACACACCACTGAAGAAACCTTGGAAAGTTACAGTGCAAGAATATGAAATACATATTCCTGTTCACTCATGCATGAAAATGTAATCCCCAATTCCACAAACTTCACTTAGCAAACCCCATCTCATCATAATTGATCAGTAATTCTGCATATCATCCTCAATTCCTTAAGCTCCAAATGACCTTCCTCATACAGATTGGTATGGCAATTCTTGCGCACCCTAATTTCCATACCCTTTACAAAAGTGAACGCTGCTCATTCATGCATGACTTATTTTCTGAGTTTTTGATGTCATATGAAATTGGGAATAATGAGCTTTCCGAATACATGTAATCTTCATTACCTAAAAAAACATACTTATTTGGCAGCCATCAAAAAGTGTATAGTTCTTTGGGACGGCACTGTAGATAGTGATAATATGGTCTTTCTTGATGGCCGAGGAGCAGACAAAATTTTTGAACGAACTACCCCCCCCCCCCCCCCCGCCCCCCCGCTTAATTGCACTCCAGCGTGTCGTGAAAAATTTTTTGAATGTACCTTTGCCGGCCCGCGTGACACTGAAAAAAAATTCGATGACCTTTAGTGGTCCACTTTTGCCAATTCTCTGCCCTCCAAAATTTGGGTACACCTGATGCAGCTCTGTTTTGGATCAATTTTAAGGCATTTATGTCCAGCTATTTCAAGTCCAAATGATGTTAAGGCACAGAAAATACATATGCACAACCAATAACTTCCACAATTCACCCCGCCAAGTCTCCATCGAAAATCTTAGCAAATACTCAAAATAGAAAAAAGTCAAAAACGTGATTT
This sequence comes from Paracentrotus lividus, assembly GCA_940671915.1. Classification (NCBI taxonomy): domain Eukaryota; kingdom Metazoa; phylum Echinodermata; class Echinoidea; order Camarodonta; family Echinidae; genus Paracentrotus; species Paracentrotus lividus. Next base: position 31,132,373 of record CALNVZ010000174.1, on the reverse strand, counting down.
TGACACTAATATTCAAATATTGAAAAAAAAGAATAATCTCGGCCTAAATTAATGGTCCCCCATCAATGTAATTTGTATGGATGTTTAGGCATATGTAAAATCATAAACCCTGTATTGTTTTGTCTAGTTGAGACTACACTTTATTAATTATGCACAATTTATGCAAATTAAAAGTCATCCTTATGGAAATCCATCATATTTGTTTAAAAATTGCTAATGAAGCCCAATTTTTGTTAAAAAGTTGCTTGAGTAATTCAATCACCAATAAAATATGATTGAAAAGTTGGACTTTCCTCCATCGAATTCCTTTTGTAATTCTTTTCTGTTCATACTCTCTATGTTTCGATTCCTCTTTTTCATTATGTATTCGCAACTGTTTGGCTCCTTTATTTCTGAAAAGTACTGAAATTCAAGATACAAAATGAGCTAAAAGCCTTAGATGCAATAAATTGTACGAGCAATCCGGGTGAATGGTGCATCTCAGTACATCACAAAGGCAATAATCGAATTTCGATATTAAAAAACTTCCTCATAACCAACCGTCAAAACACAGGCCTATTTAACACTTCATAAAGACTAATTATGACTCGTCTGACTGGGGAAAGGGTCTCAGCCATTAACCAACTTGAACATCCAGACTGCTGCGCACCGCTGCCCAACCCCACATACGCCTAAAATGGTGACTTTTCCTTAAAGCGAGTGCAACTATGTTCTACAGAACATTGCCCATTGTGTTGTTAAGCACGCATGTGTGATACAAGCATGCACTTAATGCATGTAAACCGAAATAGAATGTAAGAATAATATTTGCCTTCATTCAGAAAACAGGAGAGACCCAAAAACAAAAACATACATAAAAATAAAAAAAATCGAAGACAAACAGAAAAACAAAAAATATCAAAGGAACTGAGAAAGCCAACTTAAGAAATGTTACAATATACCAGCAACTTTCCACAAGAAACGGAACAATCAAAAAAGGACAGTGGTTTTAAAAATTTTTATAAAAACCAAACACGCACAGTTCGCACTACAGTGCAACTAACGACCCAAAAAATCTTTACGGGAAATTGTGTAAACTGGGTATACGACTCTCTCGTAACGCTCTGACCGTCGATATCGCGATACACAATCGCCCTGAAAAAGAACCGTGTAAAAAGTCAGAGTGGCAAAGCTTGCAGTCAGGATCGGAAGTATTTTATCATGAATTTTTTTTAATGAATCAAAAAATCAAAAACGCGCGGGGAAAATATTGACCACAAATCACAACACGAAGTTAAAAATCATTGGAAAGAAATAATATATTACTTCACTCACGAACTAGGCAAACTCCGATGCGCTGCGAATTTAACAGAAACTTTAGTGACCGCCGTTTGAAACCAAAACATACAATTTCACACAGAAAAACCGACCCAAAAATGACAAAAAATGGAATTTAAAAGCTCAAAACCGCGACGGTAGGGTAAAATATTCCTTCCCAAGTAAATACTTGATAACATTAACCCAACCCATAAAAACCCTGTGACAAGCTAAATGATCCCTCCTCGATTTTTTATATTACCAGTATATTCACACAAACTCCCCCCGTTTCGGCATTCTTCATTGACAATCGGGCGTGAAAATTCCTAAAAAAGACCCCACCGTTACAATATGACAACACCCATCTGCCTTCATCATTCATTTTCAAAAACCAATATGAAAATTTCATTCAAAAAAAGACCCTAATTTGGCATAAATTCGCAAATTAATATAAAGGTTTTGTCTCAAAAGAAACAACATACAAGGTATATCTTTACATAGCCCTCAACATTCCATACCAAATTGTAACATGATCCCAGACCATTATTAGCCGAGACATCGCTCTTTTCAAACAAAAATAGCAAAATGACCTTTTGATTTCTCCTCAATTTTGAGTAATTCTCTCTAACACCCAGGTGACTTGGCCTTGGTAATCTCGAAGAATGGGATAAACTGATTCTGTACTTAAACATCATTTGGACGAAAATACTGGACATAACCCAATGCCCTCAATGAATATCCACAACAGAGCTACCCAGTGTACCCCCTACAAACTTTGGAGGCAGTGTATATACTGTGAATGCGCTCACGGACTCGAAAAAGGAGAGGGAACTAATCGCGAATTTTTTTGAGATCTCATTTGGTTTGATATATTCGATCTCTGATTCAATTCTGCCTGAAATTGATATATAACCCAGACCTAGGTAAAGGAAAGCAGTAAATAAGAAGTTGGAAGATATTAAGCTCTCTGACGCGGAGAGAAAAATTGTGCTCATAGAAAACAAATCAAGAGAAAAATAAAAAAACGTTCCGCAAGTGACTCCGGTTGACTCCGACACAAAATAAGAAGACCGATTCTTGCCACACACCGCTCCTAACACTCACCGAAAATGCCCTACAACCCTAGTTACACGAGGAACATGACCACCAATGAGAAGCGCATCAAGAAACCAAGAGAAACAATACTCCAGTGGCCGCACGCGCAATCACACGCAAACCAAAGCAAGCGAGTTGTCTAAAACCATATCAATCTCTCAAAAAAGAAAACTAAATCTGCATCTGTTTTAAATCTTCGTCCAAATAAATAAATCGTCCAATCTTCTAAAAATTTATATAAGAAAAAAGTACACCGCCCTTTTAAGCAATCAAGTTAACCAAACCGGGCCTACATAGGAGTAGAAAACAAACTATTTAAAACCTTTGGGGTTTTTATACTTTCGATGTTCGTGCGTCTTTGAAGCTATCGCGTATAACTCTTACCCACTATACAAGCAGGTCTTTTGAATTGAACTACTGTTGGAAATTCGAACATAACTAATGGTTATAGAATAAATTATTCTTGTAAAGGCCGGTTTAATGCATTTGTTATATTCTTCGTGATGAGTATATATATAGGAGTACAGCCCTCAGAAATGTTTAAGAGAAATGATTCTGGCCTCACGAATGTTTAAATTTCCTATCACGTTGTAGAGTAGCAGTAGCTTAAGAAGAACAATGTAAATAAAAACTACATGGAGTTGCTCAGAGTTCGTCTTTATGATCAACACATGTACGTAATAAGAAGATATACTATTTTAAATGAATTATTTTAAGAGTACTCGTATTTCCGGTTGTCGTTTAGTAAATACGCTACTTTTTATAACCACAGCTACTACACTCTGTATATACTGCAGAAGATTAACCCCTAATCACTTGTTAGAAGTATTATCACGTCCATCGTTTGTATTCAATGTTCGATGAACTCAATGTAATAGGCGACGTTTAATCCACTAGACACAGACTATGCGGCTTAAATAATGCCGAATTATACATTCTCATTGGATCAGATAGTAAGTATAGCAAGAAGTTATAGCTCTTTCCCATAACCCCCCCCCTCATCCCACCCGATGGTTAGATTGTGACATTCGTTTGCGTGCTCCGCATCACCCGGATGAAACCGCTTTATTCACAGCATGCAGGTTGTGGCATCGCACGCAAAATTTCTGAGTGCAGCTAAAGGCACCATTCTTGGTCACGTGTGTGACCGAAATTATCAAATCTTGGCTTTAATTGGCATACCTAACAATTTAAAATAACTGATTTAATGTTTCATATGCAATAATAATTTGCGGCTATCATTTGTAAATATTTTTGATATTTACAATACGCATAGTTCAAGGTCAAGGTCAAAGAAGTGGCACCGTGTGTATCACAGAACAGCATGATTTGAAAGTTCAATTTCATTTTGAAATCCTGTGAGTTTAAAATGAATGAATGTTTATTGCTGTGAACATGCATTATGGACCTTACCAAAATACCAAACTGGATAGGAGATATCTCTGAATTTCTTTTTTATCTATTATTTATATCGTGATGTCGGGTCACGTGTGTGACATTTAAGTGGGTCACGTGTGTGACTATGGCAAATTGTACAGAAAATGAATAATATTATGTATTATGACCTAAATGTACATTTTAGGCAATTAACTATATCCGCTTGTGGTAACAATTTGTATGAACTCAACCCTAGTCAGTCAATGGGGTGTTTTGGTAGCTGTCAAGACTGGGGAGGGGCGGTGTAAGGGAGGGGGGGCATGATGCCCCCTATACAGATCTGGTCGCTGTTGATCGCGCGAGCAGCCGCACGAAATTACACACGAATGGTGGTGTCATATATAACAAAAGGCATTTTTAATTCCCATAATAATAATTTTTATTATATTATAATTATCTATCTTAACGCATTGCATGAAATCATAATTTTTGTTCTAGATTGACAACTCAGCTTCTGAATGCTAAATTTTGTGTTTTGCATAATCTTTATAGGATCCTAACACATTGTAACTTGGAAAAAAAATTGATATCGAACTAAATTCCTTGTGTATTTTCATTGTTTCATGATTTCTTATGTTTTCTTGTTTTTTCGACCCTTTTTGTTTTGGTTTGTTTTTTGGTACTATTTTGTTGTTTTTTACGCAAACATTGGGCAAAACCATTTGGGAGCATAATAATGCCTAAATTAATTAATCTAGCCAATGAAGTGAAAATAATCAGAATTATATGACCGCCCCCACCCACGGGCAGTCCGTGTGACCAATTTGTTTGCTAATTAATAATCAAATTAAAAACTTGTCATGGATCATATTTAGTGAGATGCAAGGTACAATTAAATTAGCTTTGAAGAAATAATGATGATAATACAGAGCCATGGTTAAGAGGGGCATAAACTTTTTGTGTTTTCTGGTACTTGTGGTGTGGCATTTTGAGGGCAATTCATTTCCAGGGTTGATTACCTTAATATAATCAATTTAACAACAATTATTTTTTTTGGTTAGATTAAGGAATAGAGGTAAATAATAATATAATGACAGTAATCCAAGTATGGAAGTCAGCATATCCATTCCAGTCAGGGTTAAAAAATGATATTTTATTTACCGTTTTTTCCATTTATTATCCTTTATGTTAATTTATGCAAATGAGCATGAACAATTGCACAAATCACGAAAAAACATCAGTTCATGAAACTTCAGACATTGCTCTATTTTAATATGAGTTAAAAATCAAAAAGCAAAAATTTATTTGTCCCCAAAAGGTTCACTTTTCAAAGAATGGCCGAATAGCCTGGTACCTTTTTTGAAGGCATGATCATAGTTGGTCACACACGTGACCCGTGGGTCACGTGTGTGACCAATTTCAAAGTTAATTAATAACTAAATTAAAAGCTATGATGGCTTCATATTTGGTGAGATGCAAGGCACATTATATCTAGCTTTGGAGAAAAAATTGAAATAAAAATGGAACCATGGTTTTCGGGGGGCGTTAACTTTTCGTGTTTTTGGGTCACGTGTGTGACATTTGATGGCAATTGATTTCTTTAGTTAATTATCTTTAAACAATCAATTCAACACCATTATTTTTCATTTAAATTTAAAGGAATGAAGTTGAAAAAGGGTATAATGACAATAATCAAAATAAGGAGACCAGCATATACAATCAAGTCAGGGTCAAACAAATGATATTTTACGTACCATTTTTCTACTCAAAATTTTTGCATGTTAATTTATGCAAATGAGCATGAAAAATTTGTAAAATTAAGATTAAAAATGCATTTCATGAAACTTCAGACAATGATCTATATGAATGTGCAGCTTAAAAACAAAAAGGACAAACTTTATTTTTTCCCCAAAAGGTTCACTTTTCAAAGAATCGCCCTAAAGAGAGTTTAGTTCGCTATTCGCTCACAAAAACGAAACAAAAATCCAGTTGAAATCACACATCACATGACAAAGCCATGCGTTGCTAAGGGCGGAGCTAAACGGAAAGGGGAAATGAGCGTGCACGTTCGCTTGTATGTCCGGAAAAAAAAAATTATGACCGAAAAAAACACTCGCCGAAAAACTGCTTTTTTTACCACTTTTCCGTTACCATTTTCACTCATGTTTTTAACTGAGCAAAGATGAAGCATGGTAGAACCAGAAAATCAACAAAAAAAATTTCCTCAAAATTTTGACTTTTTTATTAGTTTGTCGATTTACTCGGATCTTTGATCTGCGACTTCTCTCTCATTTCGACAAGACGTATCACATATTATATAAATAGTGTACAATCTATAGGTACGACAAATACTAAATTATCCCGAGTGCAGATTTGTTTCTCCGAGGCCGCAGGCCGAGGTGAAATAGATCTGCACGAGGGATAATTTAGTATTTGGAGTTTATATAGTCCAGTAATGTTGCAAGATGGAGCGTTCACTATTTATTATAGTAAATAGACCCCTAGATCTTTGACCTTGCCTCATCTGGTTTTATCTTTGCCAAATTTTTGGTGCAGATTTAGCTATTGTGCGCAACTTTTTACTGTTATTACGCGCTCGCGCAACTAGGCAATCGATCGAATCGCTACTCTCCCCATTCATTTAACACGGGCTTTACCCTACAAAAACCGAAAGTTATATTGTACATATGTACAATATAACTTTTTGAAGGTAGGTCACGTGGTACTGATCTATCCAATGACGACTTGTATTTTTCTACCACTATTTACTATATATATATATATTATATAGACAGAGAGAGAGAGTCTGGACTCTACTGAGTGAGTCCAAAAAAAAATTTACACCTAGCAAAATGTTAATAAGAAGAAAACCAATTTATACACCCTAAATTATTTCACATATTCTGAAAGAGTAACTCCTCCCGCATCTTCTGGTACCATTTTTTTGTGGTATGTCTTTACGCTTGGCTGAACGCGATGCATTGTTTGCGAACATGCAAATTTCGAATTGTGCCAGGGTGGGGATGAAATTGAAACAACAAAAGCTGACAAAAAAGCAACTCCATCATGAATAAAATATCATAACTTTTTAACGAAAATGTCTTCCGCTTAATAACTTGGCAGGGGTGTTGTTACACATATTGACTACATTTTGTATGAAAATTAAATCGATTCGTCATGTAATGCATGAATGAGTACACATCAAAGAGTAAATTGCCACTGACAGACCTAAAAAGGCCTCCTAATACTTTTGAAAACAGATTATTTTGTTTTTGACGTGTGCTCAGTCATGCCTGACTCTACAGATTTATCTCATTCAGTTCATGCAAAATGTAGTCAATATGTGTAACAACACCCCTGCCAAGTTATTAAGCGGAATATACATTTTCGTTGAAAAGTTATGCTATGTTATTCATGAAGGAGTTGTTTTTTTGTCAGCTTTTGTTGTTTTAATTTCATCCCCACCCTGGCACAATTCGAAATTTGCATGGTCGCAAACAATGCGTCGTGTTCATCCAAGCGTAAAGATATACCACACAAAAATGGTACCAGAAGATGCAGGAGGAGTTACTATTTCAGAATATGTCAAATAATTTAGGGTTTATATATTAGTTTTTTTTTTAATTGACATTTTTCTAGGTGTAAAGTTTTTTTTTGACTCACTCGGTATAATATAATTAATGTGTAATCTCAGGTGAGGACTGTTTATATGTGTATCACATGGACACTAAGCTTAGTTTACATGTCGGGAAAACAGAAAGCATTTTATTTTATTCAAATTAAGGAAAAGTTGAAACATGCATATGATTTCAAAATATTAATCAAGTGATTGTGAGAAAAGATTCAGTAAATTACTGAAATATTTAGGAATAGGTTTAGCAAATGATACATCATGGACAGGGTTGGTAGACTCAATTGCTAAAAAGTCTAATTCTCGTTTAAAGTTTTTATATAGATACCAAGTATGAATACAAAATCAAGACAAATTCTATGTTTTGCTTTAATACAATGCGTGTTTGACTATGACAATGCAGCTTGGTTCAGTAGGCCTAGGCAAGACTGATAAGAAAAAAATAAAAAAATAATCCAGAATCATAAGGTTGTAAGATTCATTAACGTTTTAGGCCCAAGAACACATGTCGGTAGTAATGAACTTGAAGAAGCAGGTTTACTCCTTGTAGATCAAAGGCTATCTAAACAACTATTGTTGCACCATATGCATAAAATATTCTACTCAGCATGGGTGTCGATTGTGGGGGGGGGGGGGGATGGGGGATGCATCCCCCCCCAATAATTTTGGTGGGGGGATGGTGTGTACAATCATCCCCCCAATATTTTGATGTCAAGAAAATAAAAAATGTCATATTATGTGCATATAAATCTACCCATTACCAATTCGTTATCATATTAAACACTTCTATAACATTTTTATATTATTTTGCAGTCTAAAATGCATATTTCTGACATTCAAAAAAAAGTTTTCTCACTATTTCGTTAATCTTCCTCGTGGTGCCAGATATACTTTAGCACTCATGTAATACACAACACACCGTGTAGATAATGGAAGTGCAGATGTTTCACTATTCAAAATTGTGGGGAACCCCCCCCCCCAAAAAAAAACAAAACAAACAAACAAACAAACAAACAAACAAAAAAAAAAAAAAAAAAAAAAAAAAAAAAAATTCTAATCAATGATAATCAGGGGCACCGATCCCAGGGTACATATTTATTCATTTATTTATTTATTTATTCCTCTTTCAATTTTTTCGTATTTACAATGATATTGCAATTGACATATTTACAACATAATAAATATTACAAAACTATAACAATGTGAAATTGAAAGAGAAGGAGACCGACTAATAAGCAGAGCTTGTAGAGTGAAGGCCTTTCTTAAAATTACACAATATTTTTATGAATTATTACTTAACTACACAAAAAATAAAAACAAACATTATTGATTGAGTATTTACACAGATCAAACTTAAAACAGTGGTAAATATATACAGAGAAAAATAATTAATAAATATGTTTAAAAAAAAACAAAACAAACAAACATGCTATAGAAATACATCATACTAATATGTATCTCAAAGAAAACTTTTAAACCTTCTTTTGAAAATTTGTATTGAATTACATTGTATAATCTCATCTGAAAGAGAATTCCATAGCTTGGGACCATTAAAAACAAATGTCTTTTGTGCAAACGATGTTCTATTCAAAGGTAAATGAAAGGAGCTCGCCTGTCGTGTGAAATGGTTATGAATCGAATCGTTTTTTTACAAACATTTTAGTAAAAGGCAATTATGGTTATTGTTTATTGACAAACTTGTACATTAACTGTCCGAGCTGAAAAGTATACAAATCCTTAATTTTCTAAACTTTATTTGTCAAAAAACAGGTTATTTGTATGTGCCCGGAATTCTGCATTATTAATAACACGAATCGCTCTTTTTTGTAATATAAATAGTCTATTAATGTGGGAAGTTGCTGCTTTACCCCATGCAACAAGTCAATAATTCAAATAAGGAAGAATTAATGTGATGGAGTATAAGGATAACATAATGTGATTGGGTAGGAAGTGATTTAATTTGCTCATGACACCAACGTTGCGAGCAATGATTTTACAAATATTGTCAATGTGAGATTTCCAAGAAAGTTTTTCATCAATGACCAGTCCCAAAAATTTAGTAGATCGCACTCTTTGAATGATAGTATCATTTAAAATGATATGATTCGGCACAATCATAATCTTGTTGCTGAATAGCATGTAGCTAGGGTACAGGTGCCTCGATAAGTAAAACTGATAGCATAAGTATTCCCCCTCAAAAATCCACGATGGTTTTGATAAAATAAACAATGAATATTGAAGAGTCTGTAACACTTATGTCGGCTCTTCATCGACAAGGTAACATGTTCGGACTCTGGCCATTGATTATACAATGCACTTCCACTATTATCCGGGGACTAAATCTTTTCAAACTAGTCGCTACTTTGCTCTCAAATGTCAGATAACTGTTAAAAATGCCTGAAAATTTTCAGCTCGCGCTTCGCGCTTCGCGCTCGCATAGTATAAAATAATGCAAACTGCACTTGACTTTGTTCGTCTTTTATGCATTATTAATGTCACAATGGTACGTTTAAAACACTTTGCGCTCGCAGAATATTGCCTTAACTGGAATTCGTCAATATTCATATAGATTTGCGTTTGTTGCATACACCATGATGTTCCGCTTCTAATTACCAGTTAAAGCCCCCTATAAAGCCCTCCATCAATTTCGCCGTTACATGCTTGTAACGCTACAAATACCATTTTCAGTTCAGTATTATTGAGAACATTTTAAGCTCGCGCTTCGCGCTCGCATTACAGCCCGACGAATTCGACGATATACAATGTACTAGTACTCATATGCATAATAATGTGCATGTGTGTATATATATAAACATTACATCATGATGACCCCTTTAATAAACCAGATAAAGCCTATTCCCAGTTTCGCGTTCGCATTAAGTTCTGCAATATAATGTCCCATTTCATGTCACTATTATTGAGAAAATTTTCAGCTCGCGCTTCGCGCTCGCATAGTGATTTGAAAAAATGCCAGTAGATACTCACATGCATGCACGTGTGTATTATCTGTAGCCATCATGGTCCCCCTTTAACAAACCAGTAAAAGCCCCTTCCTCGTTTCGCGCCTGCATTATGCTACAAATACCCCATTTTATGTCACTATTAATGAGAAAATTTTCAGCTCGCGCTTCGCGCTCGCATTATACAATACATCTTGTTCATAGTTATATACTGTATATACAAGCATTACCCCACCCCCAGCAATGGACACTGCGATCATATACCATCGCATGTGTCACACTGAGGAAAAGAGGAAATATCGACGATCATCTCCCCTAATCGCCAAAACAAATCGACACCGTTGCTACTCAGATACTTTAGATCATTATATAACTAATTTCACTCGTGTCTCAAGTATCCATGAACACGTAACTAGAAATAGTCATTATATTTGGTTTTACCAAAACGTGAAGGATATTATAGGAAACACTTTTTATTTGAATGGTATCTAATGCTGGAATTCTCTTCCAAATCATGTTAAAGCTATTAAGAATTTAAATAATTTTGAGAGTGCATTAAAGCAACAACTAAGACAGGAAACTAGCACAAAATGCAGATAACAGTTAGGTCATAATCAATCATTAATAGTACAATATTATGTTAAAGTATAATTTGCTTGAAAGTATTATAATTTCGTAGATATTAATTGTTTGCTATAAGATTTATCAAAATGTTTGTTGGTCGATTCGTTCATCTTTTTGTATTATTATCTGTTGTTATATGTATGTATTCATTTAGTTATTTTATTATGTTCTCATTATGTTATACGTTTCACTAGAAAGGACCCCATCTTAATAAGCCTTTCATGGGCTATCCTTGTCGGTGTTTCTTCTATTCTCCCATATATGTACACTCGACGAATAAAATCAAATCAAATCAAATCAGATCCAGCATTGTCCATTAGGGATCGGCTGGTTAGGGAGGGGGATGGGAGTTCGCGGAGCTGATTCCTGTTTGAAAAACAAATATGATGATGACTTTATAAAGGGACTTAAATTATTATTAAACAACAGCCAGAGTAAAATATTGCCTTCAAAAATCAGTAATAATACACTGTAAAAAAAAAAAATGAGTAAAATCTTACCCAATACTGAGCAAAAAGGTAACTCGCGTGAAATTAAGTAAAAAATATTACTCATGCAGTAGAGCCAAATGTTACTCAGAAAAGAGTAACTTTTAGTCATCTATGTATCATTCCTAGCTACGAAAGGAGTAAACAATTAGTTTACTCATTTTCTTGCGAGTTACCTTTTTACTAGCTCTGTTAAGCGTAAACAAAATTTACTCCGTGGGAGTAAAGCATTAGTTTACTCATTTTCTTGCGAGTTACCTTTTTTTTACAGTGTATATATATCGTGACTATCATAGCCTGGGGGCTGTACCACGAAACCGTCATAAGTCTATAGGTTCTTGGACAACCCAGAGGGATACATGTACATGTTGCAGGATTAACAACACGTTTCAATGGGTTGTCCAAGAACTTAGACTTGTGGCGGTTTCGTGGTATTAAGCCCCTCTGAAAGATTGCCACTTTCTGCATTTTATTCTTTTGATCTCCTCTCCTTAGTGACCTTGCATCTCATTTCCTTTCCTTTTCCGCATTATCTTAGCAGAAGTATTTTTCAAAAAATAAAATTTGGCTGCATAACAAAATTCAGGAGTAAAATATCTATGCCTTCCTCGTGCATGAGATCATACTGAGTGGAGATAAAATGTAATTCCTTGCTGAGTGGTTCCTCCCCACTTAACAATAACTGTACGCCTTCACTACCCTAGGAGCCAAGGGCCTTTAATCAGCATTTTTGCTGGGGAAGGTTTGAAGGTCCTAACTAGAGTAAAATTTTTCCCTAAATGTCCGCTCTTACTGCCGTATCCATGACACTACTTCGGCCATTTTTGAACAATTTTGTCAAAACTGACCATTTTGGGTCACTTGTGGTCAAGGGTATTTTATTTCTTAGAATTTTTGCCGATAAATGGGATGTTTAAAACGCTATCTGATGTACAAAATGTGCGCTGATTCTGAAAAGTGGTTTTAATTGACTCGGTGGGTCATTTTTAAAGGGGCATTTTGGTCCATTTTCGCGGCCAAAAATTTTTTTCATTTTTGGGGCCAAAATTTTTAGACCAAAATTGACCATCAGAGTTAACCAATGTGTGCTTCCACCCCACCCAAACCATTTAAAAAAAATCCTTGGTCTAAAACAATATCCGCATACATCTTTCCTAAATTTGGACAGCCCTGGTCAATTAGGCCAGTTTGACGGAAGTGGACCATTTTGCCATTTGCAAGGATTTTGCTAAAGCCTATGCATACGTTATTAGTGTATACCGTGTATATATGGAGATGCCTTTCATTCACTCATTCATAACAGTTGGCTAGTGGTGGAAGAAGTGGCAACAATTGATGCCTGATTTACAAAATAGAGTCATTATCACCTACCATAAGGGTTTGGTCACTTATAGGTCACTTTATTGGAGGTTGACCATTAGACCCAATGAATAAAAATACGATGTTCAATAAATACAGTGCCAAAAACATAGTGTAGGACATGTGTTCTCTGCACTTAAAACAGACATTTTCTTTATATCCGTCATTCAGAACAGATTTTACCGCCCGCACGACAATATGTGGCACTTCTCCACTCCCTACTTAGCATGCTGACGATGAACTTTTAAAAGAAAAAAAATGTTTTGATATTTGCTTTCACAACAAAAGGCATGCACAATATGACAAGCCTGAAAATCTGTGGTATTTACTGTGATTTAATATATGTAATGATCCACTGTGGCGGTTCTACCATTTTTATCGCACTGACCATTCCTATAGCAAATGGTCAGTGTGGTCAAAATGGTAACAACCGCCAAAGTGGATACAAATAATTTACCATTTGCCCGCACTGACCATTCCTATATCATGTATATGCAAATGTCAGTGGGTCAAAATGGTAAACACCGCCAAAGTGGATGCAAGTAATTTACCATTAGTCTATAACGCAATTCTTGAATTGAGTTTAATGTTTGTAGATTTTCAGCCCGTAAAACTCTTGTTTTCTCCCACTCAAAAATTTCTGGCCACTTTGGCCGCTTTTTGGTCAAGTTACGTAAGCACTAATTTGTGTCATTTTTTAACTTCTAAATAGAATAGATTTCAATCACTAAACGTATATTGTACAATGTATATAAAGAATAACAATCGTGTTATCACCATATGTTATAAGCAATCAAGTAAGAGTAAATTCCAAGCTGATCATACTAATTCAAGATGACCAATAGTTGTAGTTTCCATAGCAACATGAATTCTATATAAATGATTTATGTTTCATATACTTCAAATACACATGTCTGTGATCTGATGACGATTTGGAATATCGCAATTGAAGAAGAATGTCATGAAAATGTATTTCCAGACTTTCAATGACTACGACATTTTAGCAAAGCCAGTTATTATGTTGCTTGACATGTGTCATGAGCGAGTCCCAGTGTCCTTAAGCAAGGCTCCAGCAAGCCTCCTCTCAGGAAAGCATTTCCTCCTGGAAACTAATTAATTAATGGCAACTAATGAATTGTAACGTTAGGGTAAATGAGAGCCACCATATTTGGTCAAGATCTTGAAGCATGTCTAGTGGGTCATCTCCATCTCCTGAAAGGATGGAAGAAAGTGCCTACAAATTCTTCAAGTTGTCTTTGATCGTTAATGCCTAGACGCCCCGGTGGCAAACAAGGTTTTAATTGTATGATAAATTGCATGGACGTGGTTGACATTATTTACTAGTCATTAGAGCCGCGAGAATCATGTTGATTCATTTCACATTCTTGATTGGAGAAACAACGTCTCTTCTTGATGAGACTGCCACAATATATATTATGCATGCCATTATGTGCCTGTATATATTATCTTGAGTCCTGTACATGGATACCACTCATCCTGAAATAATGAACAACTTATACGAGATGGCTATCGTGTCTTAGAAGTTGTCATCGATTCGTTTGCAAGTAGCTAGTTGACCAGTCTGTGGACACCTCCATCATGGCTGCTACAGGATCTCGATGACCAATATTCTTTACTAAAATCAGAGAGCAGGCTAGAACATGATTAGTCAGTCATCTTTTTGACTTGGCAGAATCTTCATTAAATTATAAGCAGAGGGTCTTTCTAACCTTGAAGGGTATTTATCCCAGAAGGAATGAGTTTGTACCATTGCCCAAGAGGTTTAGCATGTCTTTCTTCACATCACCAGGCATCTTTTATCTTCTGCTAGAAAGCACAGTTCAGTCAAACTCTTCAAAGTGAACAACTCTGGTGTCAATATCTTGCACTTGTTCAAGTCTCCATGGAACTTCTTGTCCTTGGACCTACTAAGTTCATGGCTTGGATCAAGACCACTCTAAAGAGAGCTGACTGTAAATGGAATTTCTTTGTTAATCCCTGATTTGGTGGAAGGATGAAATGATGTTTCGTCGCGAACAGAATAAGACAACCATGTATTATTCCAGGACGAGTGGTATCCCTGTAAGCAGGACCCAAATATAAAGTGGCATGCTTAATTTGTGGCAGTTCGCTTCAAAGAAGACATTGATTGTTTTTCCTATCATGAATGTGAACAGATCAACTTGGTTCTCACAGCTCTACTGAACTGTAAACACAGAGTCAACCATGTCCACTCATTTCATCCCAAACTGGATTTACACCATGTTCGTCACACTAGTGTCTTTTCAGAAATGATCAAAGACAACCATGACGGAGTATAGACACTTTCTTCCAGGAGATGACTGGTCATCTTCAAGATCTTGACCAAAATATCTGTAGCTCTCATTGCCTCTTCCATTACAAGAAGACTTCAATATGTTTATCACAACGATAATATTCAAGAGGACATACTTTCTCCACCTAGTTAAATGTTTCCCGATTAGAAAGGCAATGAGGACAATTGGGTCATGTTGGTTTATATACTGGACTCGCTCGGACTCATATCTAGCAACATGAAACCGCTTTGTTAATGGTTATGTCATAGATGACATTTTAATGACATTCTTCTTTAATTATTATATTCCTTGGGGATATTTCAAATTGTCAACAGATCATGCAGATATACATTATATAGTTATATGAAAATTATTATATACTATCTAGATTTCATGTTGCAATGGAAATCATATAATTACTGGTCAGCTTGGTCTTTCTGTGTTTTTGCTTACACGATCATGCCGCGTTTACAATTTTTATTCTTTGCATACAATTTTACAAATACAGACTGAGTGATTGAAATTGTATTAAAATAAAATTAAAAATGACATATAAATTATTGCTTACTTTTGACCCAAAAGTGGCCAAAAATGACCAGACTTAATGTGTGCGAACAATAATCAGTTTTAACGCGGATTGACATTAACAAACATTGAAATCAATACAATTAGTGCATGTAGACTAAATAATGGATTAACTGTATACACTTTGGCGGTTGTTTGCAATTTTAGCCCACATTGACCATTTGCATATAGAAATGGTCTGTGCGGGTCAAAGTGGTAAGAACCGCCACAGTGGACATTACAACGATTAAATCACAGGAAATACCACAGATTTTCAGGCTTGTCATATTTGTGCATGCCTTTTGTTGTGAAAGCAAGATCAAAACTTTTTGGGGGTTCTTTTTATAGTTCATGGTCAGCATGCTAAGTAGGGAGTGGAGAATGCACATAATGTGTGCGGGGTAAATCTGTTTCTGATGACCGAGATGATAAAAAAAATGTCTGTTAAGTGCTTGAGAGACAGTCTAGCTATGTTTAGGCACTTATTATTGTAAATCGTATTTTTTATTTTCATTTGGGCTAATGGTCAACTTCGGCAAAATAAGTGACCAATAAGTGACCAGAACCTTATGGGTAGGTTGAATAAGACCTCTATTTTTTAAAATCAGCATCAATTGTTGACTTCTCCACCACTAGTCAACTCTTTAGTGAAATGAGTTGAACGAAAGGATAATACATCTACATAATAACACTGTATACACTAATACATGTAATACATAGGCCTGTAAAGCAAATCCTGTAAAATGGCAAAATGGTCACTTTCGTCAAACTGGCCTAAATGACCAGGGCTGTCCAAATATTTTAGGAAAAATGGTATGGGGAGTATTGTTTTAGACCCAAGGAAGTTTTTTAAAGGTTGGGGGTGGAAACCATCACTTGGATGACTCTGATGGTCATTTTGGTCTAATTTTGGCCCCCAAAATGATAAAAATGACAATTTTTGGCGAAATTGACCAAAATACCCTTTAATGACCCACCGAGTAATAACACTTTTTCTAGAATCAGCGCACATTTTCATCAGATAGGTTTTAAAATCCAATTTATCGGCAAAAATTATAGAAATAAAATACCTTGACCACAAGTGACCAAATGGTCATTTTTGGACAAAATTGGCCAAAATGGCAAGTGTCATGGGTACGGTCAGTAAGAGGGACATTTTTTGAATCTTTGGAATCAGCGCAAAATTTTATTCTAGATAGGACCTTCAAACCTTCCCCAGCAAAAATGCTGATTAACGGCCCTTGGCTCCTAGGGTACACCTCTCCTCCCACACTTTCAAAAAAGATCAAAGGGGCTCTGATGCGGCCTCAATATACAAACATGTAGGCCTAACTCCTTTTCCATTATAAAATTAATAATTCCAAATTTTATTTTTTCTCGATACAGAACGAGTTTATCAACCTGTGGATCATTATCCTCGAACTTTGAACATTGTTAATAAAATGCAAACATTTAAAAAATCTATAGTGAGTGCACTGTATATAGTCTTGGTGCCTTTTAATAATTTTGTTTACATTATGATTGATATCGCAAGATATGTCTTTCATAGAACATGATAAGACAATGCTGAAAATAACATGTAATGACACGCGGAATTGACAGTGGCAAAGTTATATATATTACCTTTTAGGCCTACGTTAATTTTAAAGGGGATTGAAAGTTGGAGATTGTGGGGAATGCGCGCTTTTCTTGAGCTCCATTGACTTGTATACAATCAACAGTGAGGCTCACGCATGGGCCGGTCTACTGGAGATTAACATTCCGACAGTGAACATCACGAAGTTGACCGAATTCAGTCGATCAATAGCTTCGGGTTCTCAAATTCCTCCACATTCCTTAGTTTCTAGACTCTCAACGGGTCTCTTGGAATAAATTCAAAGAGAGGACTTGTATAATGCTCCATTTCAAAAACAAAACAAAGTTCAGATTTACTTCAGAATTCTGGTTAGTTAGTCTAGCCGTGAAGGATTACCTCCAAGGTCGCTCTCTTCCCAGACCAGACGTGTTATCGGTGAAGATTACGTAACACCCTTCAGGCTGTCCATGCAATGTTATCATTTCGTCGGAGATAAGGCGATTTCCCCATGGTTTATCAATTACGAGTCCCTTTAAGCCTGCAATTACAATTTTAGTAATATCTCAGGAATGATCAAGTGCTGTAGGCTTACAATGAGTAAGCAGGTGAGTTTTTATCGATATGTCATTATTTATTTTCGGGTTTTTTCTAAATCTGTCTATATAGTTCAAGCATAAAGGAAAAAAGGTGTTTTATTTTTTATTTGGTTTGAATGAACATGGTACATGTTTCGGTTGCGAATATAAAATTATCTCATACAAAAGATTGTATCGGATCATGCAAGAAATAGAGCTGCTATTGTATCCCAGAACTTGGGTCAATAAAATCCTTTGTCAGAACTGATGCTGATCCGCACCGTGTATCTATAATGCTATGGTATGTAAATTTAATTGATTGAAAAAAAAAACAACTGTTACAACACTAAACATGTCAGAATAGTATATCTTTCTTTCATCAAATGGCTTCTCTCCGCCGGGAAAACACAGTGTCCCACAGTGTGAACACAATGACACGGTGTGTTTACTGTATTTTCAGATACAAGAATTCTCTATCACGGCTCCATCCCTCCCACTGAGACTTTACACTGTTAGAAAAAATTAAACAAGTTGTTTAAAATCTTAAACAACTGCGTGTTAACCCGGTGAATCACACAGCGTCGTTTAGAAATTAAACAACCTATAGTTGTTTAAAACTTTAATCCTCGCATTGTTTAAACAACCTGTTGTTTAATGGTTGTTTGAAATATCAACAGTATTGTTTAACGCTTCTCTCCAAAAATAAAAACGCACCAACTTTTGGTTAACGCAGCCGGGTATCGAACTCACGACCTTTCGATCATAAGGCAGGCGATCTATCCACTGAGCCAACACATCTGTACATGCACGAATTTAATGTGTGATGCATAAGTCCTTCGCCATGATTGAAATGATTGACCTTGCGTGTAACGAGTGATGCCATTAGCTCATGACTATCACGTGACATTTGCCTCGGCCTGTTTAAACAACCCCTTGTTTAATACAGTGTAATATGTCTCTAAACAGGTCTTGTTTAAGGCTATAAAACCTCGCTTTTCTGGTTTTAAACAACAATGTTTAAATATTAAACAAGAATGTTTAAATTTTAAACCAACTGTATTTTAAACAGCGAAATTTTAAAACCGCGTTCTAACTGTATAATCATCCGCATGTAGACATTTAAATACGACCCCCCCCCCCCCTTCAAATCTACGGTAATTATTTCTACATCTTTTTCAGGATGGCCAACAAGTACCCACTTAAAATCTCTGAAATTGAACTCATTAATGTATCCAAGAGAATAAGCCCCTCATACTACGAAATCTTGGGAGACAATTTAGACTTCTGCCAAGCAGAGCTAGAAAACATCAATATTGGATGCCAATGCGATGTACAAAAAGCTATCCATTCCATCTTGAGGAGATGGAACGATGGGCGGCCTTTAGAAGAAAACAGCCGAGATGCTCTTGCTAAAATTTTGGATGATACAGAACTGAAATCGATTGGAGATCTTTTAAGAATATGTAGATCTAAGTTAACACGAGCATGACTAAGATTCATCAACCCGCTCATAAAATACGAGGGGAAGGGGAGGAGGAGGGGGTCATCAGCATACATTACTCAGCATGGTCTAAAATTACTATGGCAATAATACTGAAACTCCAAATCTGTAGCTCGTTTTTGTGAAAATTAAGGTCATGGCGTACTGGAGGTACGGTCATAACTATTTCGGAGGGGGGGGGGGGGGGGCATTTCAAAAATGGCTGTGGGGGAGTAACGTAATAAGTAGCCTTTATTATGAGTTATCCTACATGTCTACAAAGATGTTCGTCGATTTTATAGCTAGAGGTCCTAAGTCATTGTAAGTTAAGAAGCAAAATATGCCTAAAATATTGTCTTTAATAATATTGATACAGGTACATGAAGTTAATAATCAAAGATGTCGTTTGTCATGTTTTTGGATACGATCGTTTTGTTCCATCTGCCATTGCAGCACACGGATCACTATTCCGAGGCTCTTCTAAGGCTTCTAGGCCTAACCAAGGGCTACCTACGACAGCATTGACGCCGACGCAATCGCCAACGACGATGATGACATCGAGGGCCTCGCCTTCCTCAACTTCTCCGAAATCCATAGACTCAACGATCAATCAGATTACGGGACTTATCTCGGGAATGTTACCTCAACACAGCAGTCACGTCTACAACGCTACTAAATCAAATACGGTTAAAGTAGTCTTGACCACTAGCAAGGACATCACACGTGTTCTGAATCCGAAAGGCGTCTGCCGTATTCCGACTCCATACGGGCGTGTTCGACTCTCAGTTTACACCAAAGATGAAGAAGGTGGTCTTTTCTCGCGAGAGGCATCAGGAAAGTTTGCGGATGATTCGGATCGCAGCTTTATCGTCAGGAAATCCTCGGATGGAAAGAAATTTGTCATTGTTCGTTTCGTATACGGAAACGTGTATACTGAAGACACACCGGTACCCTAGCTAGATTGAGACGAAACATGCTAGATAAGATATCTGTGGACAAAATAAAGTGTATATTTGAATGATAGGTACTAGAATTTACACATTAAAATCTCATTCTCAAGACAATAATAAAGTTCAACAGAATGTATTAAACTTGCATGAAAGAGGAAGTTGTAATAAGTTACCATGTTTCACTTCTCATACTATACATATGTAGTCTGTCAAGTTGAGCACGTTAATTTTTTTTAATAAGATCAAAGCCAAGTAAATTATGTGACCGAAGACTATACAAAAAAAAATTCAATACCAGTAGCCTAAGCTTTGAGGGTTACTGGTTCGTTTAAAATGGGGTTCGGTGTTCCGAAGATTTGTTATTCTGAACACAACCAAACATTTTATGCACTAGTCTGATATGTTGGTCAGAAGGGGTGGGGGGGGGGTGTAAAATAAGGTTCGTTTTCATTCTCGAACTTACGGTCCCTAATTAATTTTCAGACTAACAAACCTACAAAAAAAAAGACCCTTCGATAAACCGAACCTTATTTCATTTTTTAACAACGAACCTTCGGACAAACGAACCTTTGGAACAACAAGATCCATCAATTTTTAGCAGAGATCGGATATAGTCAATGATAATATTACAAAGCTCCGTTACATGATAATTTAAGATGTTCGTTAACGAACCACTATTTGTACACCCTCAAAATGTTGCAATATCTATTTTTATTTCAAATATATTTAAATCACACAAAAGGCAAAATCTCATTATACATTAGAAAGAAAATACATGTGCACGAGTGGATTTAGCATCAAAACTAATGTTTTGCCAGCAGTCAATAAATAATAGATGAAAATGATAAATTACAGAATAAATAATTATAGATACGCATGTATTATTTTACTTTTACCCTCTACAACAATAACAACAACAAAACAAAAACAGATTGCTGTCAACATACCCATGAACAATCAGCTACCAACATTAGGCATTAGGGCCTTGCGCCATGAGCAACCTGATGTGTGATATACAATTATAATTAAAATCTATAAAATACCTGTGTGTGATTGATGGGTTAAAAACAATGGTATAAGGGACCAGAAATTTCATGAGATAAGAAAAAACTTTTATAATAAAACAACCCAGTTTTCTTTATCCTCAGCCCCTTGATCTGCCACCCCTACATTTTTGTAACATTTTGCTTTAAATAATGAGATCTTGTTAACAAATTTAATAGGAAAAAGAGTTCCTCCTTGAATTAGAATAAGACCTCGTATTTTCCCCAAGTATAAAAACTCGCTTAAACATCAGGAACCAAATTAACGAAAGCAAATCATATATCTAATGTACTTTTTATCATGTTCAGAAGAGTGACCGACGGTATAGAAAAAAAATAGGGAGAGAATATCACTATGCAATAAAGTAAATAATTAAAAATAAAATAAAAAATAATGATAATGATAATGATGTGCATAAACAATAATTGGAAAAAAAATCCTCAGTTCCTACCGCCACTTTCATTTCTCTATTTTGTAATTTGTGGTTCACTATTAAGAATAAGAAGTGTATTAACTAGAAATAATTGTGTCCAAGTGCATTATATGAATGTTAATAAAAGTGGGTGAGCTGGCATTTCTAAGAGCATACCTTCACATTGTTTCACATGGTAGACGAAGAAAACAAAAAGCAGTAAACGCATAATCAATATAATAACTTTAAACCTCAGTACAGACCAACATGGTATAATTGTAAATGAAAGCAGAAGAACACATAGTTCATAAAATCAACGTTATAGGAAAGTTCACAAGAATATAACATGAAGACAGACATATAATTATATGCAATTATAGTCAGTATCAATAAAAGTGGTACTAGTGGGGAAAAGAAGTTTTTATATGACGAAGATGAATCATAACGTCGTATATTATATGATTTTCATTTGATCAGGAAAACATGCTATCTTCTGCATTTCTGTTTTAAAATCTCAAATGTTGTAGATCTTGAAATATGGTTAGCTTCCTACAATCATGATTGAAAAAAAGAATTACAAAGAAAAAAGAAAAAGCGTGTCTTCGGCTTTGCGTAGGTTACGTGCAATTATGATCAGATCCCCGTTAGATAAAGAGTTACTATATTTAAAAGTAACTTGGTAATCAATGATGATTTTCATGAAAATACCGCATTTTGATTGGCTGATGAACAATGTTACCAAAGTTGTGCAACCAATGAGTTTGTGTAATTGGAATGTATTCTCGTCGCACAACATTTAGTATAACTTTTGTTTTTACGAAAAACAAATTACACAAAAGAAATTGTGTCTGCAAGAAAACTCCTTTGACTGTAAATTGGTACTACAAATACAAATTTTTTGAAATGATTCCATACCTGAATTATTTATTCACCGCTTGTAAACTATTATTCGAATAGATTGCTTTAGACTGAATGAAAGACTTAGAAAAGTATCCTGTATTACTAATTGTGTTATATAAATGGAAGATAAATCAGGCATACATGGAAAACAATAGTTTGTAATTCCTGGTTTACAAAAGTATAGAGTTCTTCCATTGCAAAAACAACAACATATAAACATGACAGAATCACTAACAATAAATCAAGAAAGAGGGAAATAGGTGTCGTTATAACTCATCGTGCATTTCATCTGACGTGGGCCCAGAGGGGTCATCAAGTACTCTGGCAAAATCTTTGAAGTATTCAACATCCATCTTCAAAATCTCTTCTCTTGTAATATACCCTCTATTCTCGTGGTCAAACATCTGAAAAGCCTGGAATGAGAAAAGGGAAAACGTGTACAGAGGGAGATCGAATGTTTATTTATTATATGAATTGCAACGAGGTGAAGTGAAAACAGAACGAAAACATTGAGGAAATATGATTGGATATTAAAAGGTTCTGAGCGGTTAAACCTTGTGACTCGATCACTAATGATATTGAAAAATTGGTATAAGCTGCATGTAGTAAAACATGAACAAATACTATTTTTATGTATGATGTGTACAAAAAGCATTACAAACCATTTTATTATAATCACGCGTTTCTATACTCATAACAAAATTATCTTGGTATACATGGTATAATTTATGATTTCAACAATTAATAGTCTTTATATGGAACGTGATTATTATGGACTGTCACAGGCATTTAATGTGTACGGAACATACTTTTCAAAGCGACGTGACAGTAAAAAGAAAATGAACAAATAAGAATAATAATAATACCAAAAAATAATACTAAAGAAAATGAATTATTACTATTGTATTTGCAAAAGGTTTTTCAAAATGCCCATTATGAGGCACCCGGCTCCCGCCCTTCCCAAGTCAGCCTTGAGCTTGTGGCAAGCCGTTTAAGGAAATGGTAGTGGGTGAGGGTGTAAACCGTACATAAATGTGGAGTGGAACTTCTAAAGGCCACTTAGGCATCAGATGAGGCTTTATCCAGGTAGCGATGCCAACCCTACGGAATAATTATAACATTAGAAATTAGAAAGTGAATAACACAAATAGTTGAAACAGCTGAAACAAAATGTCTCGGTCGCAAGAGAAACTTTTTCAAAAATCAAAAATCAAATAAAAAATCTTTTGATTTGAATGCACTCCCAAAGCTGAATGACAGAGTAAACGTTATAATACGTGCTTTCTCTCGTGAGAAGTCATGTGGTTCAGCTGTCTCAAATATTTGCGTTCTAATTTCTAATGTTACAATTATTCCGTAGGGTTGGCATCTCTGTCCAGGATCTCCAACACCCGAGGAGTATTCACCATAGGTGACTTCAAGGCTAAAGTCGGAGCCGAATGCCACACTTGGTCTCCCTCTCGCGGCCAAAAGGGCATTAGGGGGAGCAAAGATAATGGTTGGCGGTTGCTGCAAATGTGCTACTATCATGGTTTTGTGTGACGAATACCTACAGTAGGGGATCCAGGCGGTGGCGCAGGGGACGCCCCCCCCCCCCCTATAATTTGAAAACCGCTCATTGACTGTACATGTTAAAACCGGAAAATTTCGGTGGCGCCCCTCCCCTATCCTGAAATCCTGGATCCGCCACTGACCTACATAAAGGGCCATTAATCGCTTGTCTATTGCCTGCATCAGTTTGATCAAACTATCAGCTCCTCCTTACGAAACGCTGAAATTAGCACCAAGAAAGAAGAGAAAGCTGCTGCAGCCATCGCGAAGCTTGACATGCACGTATGGAGCAGCAGTTGGCTGATGGGAAACACCAACTTCTACGTCAACCGGGTAGGCCTCATCAGCAGCTCCCTGTCTGACAGCAAGTACTAGGCAATGTGTTTCGTCATCATGAAAATGAATACACACCTTCCATCTCCGCCGAATCACATACAGTTGAGGCCAGAAGTTTACATACACCCAGGGAATTCAATGAAAATTGTTCACACATCATAAACTATACTGTATCTTCAGAAATATTAATACTACCATGACAAATTTGGTATCAAATAAAAGAGCGTACTAAGCTCTTTCACCTAACTGGGATACCGAAGGGATTAAAGCATATTTCAAATGGAATCTGCTTTGTAAAAAAAAAAGTAATATCTGTGCCAAATGTATTCTTTTGTTAGTCATTACATTTTCAAACATCGTTTCATAGAAATATATAAATGTCAAATCTATTATTGATATTACATTTTCTATCATGATATGTCACCACTGAACAAAAAAGTTTAATCTGAAATGTTTGTGATGATAAGCAAAGAGGATAAATATAAACTGTTTTGGTCAAGTTTTTATTTTCAATTTTCTAAAAAATATGAAGATTTGTTTGGGAAAATGACACCTAAATATTCTTCAACTAGTGATAACAAACCAATGTGACGAAAGAGTATGACATACTCATTTGTTTGATACCAAATTTGTCATGATAGCACAGATATTTCATAAGATACAGTAAATTTTATGATGTTTGGCAAGTGTAAAATTTTCATTGAATTCCCTGTGTGTATGTAAACTTCTGGTCTCAACTGTATCTCCTGCACGTTAAGGTACATAGCAAAGTCAACAGAGGGGCAAGCGTGCAAGGATCGATCTGTAGCCTGTTCGTTTCTCAGCCAAATGCCCCTCAAATGATTGACTACGTGGAAGCTGCATCCTTAAAAGCGTATTGTCTGACATTGTAAGGCGTCTCTTCCATTGCAAGAACACATCGTGATTGTAAAGATATCTGCAAACTCGATATGAAGCTGGCCCATATTGACCCCAACATTTGGAGGTGTTAAAATGACAGAAACTACAAGGAAAACCAGCTTAACGAAAAGAGAGCCCGGAGGAAGTCAAAGGCAACTTCTGTCTCAGAGCCCGCATCTCAGAGCCAACATCTTTCGTCTGATCGAGCGAAGCGCTCCAGGAATTCCAGAGACTGCCTCTCTGGAGTCGGCCTTTATAGCCACTCGAAACGATGTAACTTAGGGTGTGTTCAATGTCCAGTTTCAAATTTATACGCCAACATGAATCATGATACAAAACGCAATTACAAAACACAAACACCTCTCGAGAAGACGACTCTCGCAAGCAAAGCGTTATGTTTTTGGATAAGGTGACATACCTCTTTTGCCTCTGGAAATTCCATATCACCATGATGGGAATCTTCATCGTCTACTAATGTAACATCTATGAAGAAGCGCTTGAATTGCTCAAACTCAAGCTGGGTAGACTCTCCTAAGATGTTCAAAAAACTGTTTCTGATGGACTCAGGGTTCATGTAGCCCATTTCGATTACCTGCAGATGAAAAGAATAACAAAGAAATAATTACATGTCTCCCCCTCTTCTCTCTTCAACCCAAATTTTGTGAGAATCAAAATGGCAACAGCTATTACCCTAGGAGCCAAGGGCCTTTAATCAGCATTTTTGCTGGGGAAGGTCTTATCTAGAGTAAAATTTTGCGCTGATTAAAAAAATGTCACTCTTACTGACCGTACCCATGACACTTCGGCCATTTTGGCAAATTTTTGTCCAAAAATGACCATTTTGGTCACTTGTGGTCAAGGGTATTTTAGTTATATCATTTTTGCCGATAAGTGGGATTTTTACAACTTATCTGATGTACAAATGTGCGCTGATTCTAGAAAAAGTGGTTTCATTGACTCTGTGGGTCATTAAAGGGGTCATTTTTTTGTCAATTTCGGCCAAAAATTGACATTTTTATCATTTTTGGGACCAAAATTAGACCAAAATGACCATCAGAATCATCCAAGTGATGGCTTTCCCATCTCAAAACCATTTTAGAAAACCTCCTTGGGTCTAAAAGAATACTCCCATACCATTTTCCTTAAATATTTGGACAGCCCTGGTCATTTGGCCAGTTTGTCCGAAAGTGACCATTTTGCAGTTTTGAGGGATTTTGCTATACAGGCCTATGTATTTGGCAAGTCCAAGCTATTTCGCGCGGTAACAATCGGGACATTCAGAGCCAAAAATAGGGCTTGTTTGAAAAATCTTAAATGAAATCTCAATCATTAGGTATATTCTTAAAGGTACTAAGAATCTTCAACAAAAACATTAAAAATAGTTGAAATAACTCAATTCATAATTAATTTATGATCATTTATTCGTTGGTAACAAACGGGACCAGAAAAAATGGTGTTTTCAAATTTTGACTTTGTTCACATATAACTCTGAATTTAAAAAGTAGATCTAAACTTGCATAGTCTTATCCTCTTACATATGTAATAAACATTGTTAGTACATATTTGAACGTTAATACAACTTCGAGTTTTCTGGCAAGGTCAAGTTTTAAAAAATATGTGAGGTAACAAACGGGACAGGTAGCAAAGGGGACAATTTTCCCTATAATATTTTTCATTAAATATATTGGTGTAGCCAAGGCGTAGCAACATCTTTTGTTAAAAAATCTCTCTGATAAAACAAAAGAAACATAATACAAATGTAAAAAACACTTTCATTTCTAAAGGTGGGAGGGTGAGTAATAAAAATGCATGATTTTATATCAGCTCAGTAACTTTTGTGAGACTATGAGACCTGAACATTTTAAGTCTAAAAATATGGAAAGCTATGTGCTAGGATTATGATATTTTCACCAGAGTTAGCCAAGAAAATATAGAGACAGAAAATACATACTTTTTGGTTGTACTCCTATGACAAACCTCTTTTTTAAGTGGTTGAAAGTAGCATTTTTTTAATGCATTTTATTATTTTTTCATGAATATTAATGAGCATTGTGACGTCACATGACCTTGAAATGACTTTTTGACCTCATTTGCATTAAGTTCAATTAATACCTTTTATGGTGATATATGACACAATATGTTTATCTTTACAAACCCACTAACACACTTGACACAAAAATGGTCAAAAAGTCGAAAAATCACCACCTTGGGAACAAATAGCGTGGACTTGCCCTATTACATATGTATTATAGTGTATTGCATGTAGACGGTCATGAGTCACAAGTTGGGGTATAGTAAAAGGGTGGAGGCGTTACATTTTGGAGGGAAAATTATCACATTTTTTCACATAGCATGAAAATGATGTACAGTCATAAGCTGTGCAATCATTCATATTGTAGATAATTTATCACGCTACATGTCTGTGAAGTTTCAGCTTCGTTATGCTCATGGTTTTAAAACAAAGATACTTTTAGTGGAGTATGGTAAGGGGTGGAGGATCCTACGGTGGAGGATCCTACGGTGGAGGCACGTGTTAAAGCATAGGGAATTCCCATCTTTGTTGCTTTCCTATTGTTTGCTGCGTTATATCTTTGCAGCCAATTGGTCTTATGGGTTGAGTGATATATCATTCTCTTGGGAATTTATGTGGTTCTAGATAAATGTGAAGAAGATTTTTCAAAAGTCATTTAATCAATTAATTAATCAATTAACACATACTTGATGCACATATCCTCATAGACAATGCATTGCAGGCATCAAAAATTGTCCTATGCAATTTTATAACAATAACTGTTATTTTTTCGCCATTTTCTTTGCATGCATGTAAATACACAATTAAGTGGAAACATTACTTGCAGTAAACTTTGTTTAAGTAGTAATTCAAGTGTAAAAGACAGGATTTCTGCCCTATTTTTTTTTTTTTACTTTTTTGACACCCTGTAGCGCGGTTAGAAAAAAAAATTTTTGTACTACAAGTTTATATTTTTTAGAAGCATAGCGTCTTATTAACACAATCCAAGATGATTCATTTCATTTGGTGAAAAGATTAAGAAATTATTCGCCGGAAAATTTGTGAAGATTTTCAAACCATGTTTCCTGTAACACTCTGTATAGCTTTTATGACACACCTTATACAGGCACAAAAATATGTTAATCATCTTCCTTTCAATCTCTGCTTTCAATATCTATATACTTTTATACATGTCTGACTTACTACTAAGAAACTAGAGATGTTTGATTTTGACACTGTATATTTCTACAATTTTTTGGACATGTAACGCATTTTCCACCCAACTCATGACATGTGGCCAGACGTATTATCCTTTCGTTCAACTCATTTCATTAGGAGTTGACTTGTGGAGAAGAGGGAAAAATTGATGCTGATTTAAAGAAAATAGAGGTCTTATTCAACCTACCCATAAGGTTCTGGTCACTTATTGGTCACTTATTGGCCGAAGGTTGACCATTAGCCAAATGAAATAAAAATAATATTTACAATTTATATAGCGCCTAAAACATAGTTAGACTGTGTGTCTAAGCACTTTACAGACATTTGTATGATTCCAGTCATCAGAAACATATTTCCCCGCACACAATATGTGCACATTTCCTCTCCCTACTTTAATGCCGGCCATAATAAATAACAACAAATGTTTGATATTTGTATTTCACAACAAAAGGCATTCACAAATATGGCAAATCTGAAAATCTGTCGTTTTTAAAGACTGTGATTTAATCATTGTAATGTCCACTGTGGCGGTTCTTACCATTTTGACCCGCACTGACCATTCCATATGCAAATGGTCAGTGTGGGTCAAAATAGGAACAACCGCCAAAGTGATACCAGTATTAGTCTACAATGCACTACTTGTATTGAGTTTAATGTTTGTAAATGCCCATCCGCATTAAAACTGATTATTTGTCTCACTCATTAAGTCTGGTCATTTTGGCCACTTTTTTGTCAAAGGTTAAGCAATAATTTTATGTCATTTTTTGTTTTATAATAAATAGATACAATTTCACTCACTCAGACTATACAGTGCGTCCCAAAAAGAACTATACACTTTTGAAATGGCTGCCAAATAAAAAAAATATAAGATTCTTGGATAAAAGGTTTGTATGTATATAAGACTCATATATCCTCAACTATCATTATGACTCCAAAAATTCAGAAAATAACGCATGCTTCAGTGAGTAATGCCCACTTTTGTAAAGGACACAAAAATTAGCCTGCGCAGGAATTCACTATTCATTTTGCACCTGGTTATGGAACGCCATGAATGAGTCAAAATTAACGATGGAATAAATCAGCCAGCAGAGTCGAAGATAAGCCAAAAGTCAAGAAAAAAAATTAATATTATGCAAAAATGTTATGTTTAACCATTTGTTTTCTTATCATTGATTTATGCTTTGACTTCAATTTATTTTTGTCTTTGTTAGCCGATCGATTCCATCATTAATTTTGACTCCTTCATGGCGTTCCATAACCATGTGCAAAATGAATAGTGAATTCCTGCGCAGGCTATTTTTTATGTCCTTTACAAAAGTTGGCATTACTCACTGAAGCATGGGTTATTTTTGGAATTTTTTGTGTCATAATGATAGTTGAGGCCTAATATGAGCCTTATATACATATAAATCTTTCCCCCAAGAATCATATATTTTTCTATTTAGTAGCTATTTAAAAAGTGTATAGTTCTTTTTGGGACGCACTGTATTGTACAATTGTATACAAAGAATAACAATCGTATAATCGTCATGATATTGTAAAGAAAACATAGAAAGAGAAAATTCCAAGGTGATCATGCTGACCCAAGCTGACCAATATTGTATGATTTCCATAGCAACATGAAATCTATAGTGATATAATTTAATTTTCATGTAACTATAATTGTAGATCTGCATGACTAGGATCTGTTGACGATTTGAAATATCACCAAGGAATATAGTAATGAAAGAAGAATGTCATGTAAAATCTAGTCTATTACTTAACCAGTATAGCAAAGGCATTTTTCATGTTGCACTGGTTAAATTATGTGTCCTGAGCGAGTCCAGTATCACCAACATGACCATGGTCCTCAATGCCTTTCTATCGGGAAAACATTTCAACTAGGCGGGGAGAAGTCATGTCCTCCTGAATACTTATCGTTCGTTATAAACATGTTTAAGTCTTCTTGTAATGTGAAGAGTCAAATCAAAGCTACTGACATTTGGTCAAGATCTTGGAGGATGTCGAGTCATCTCCATCTCCTGAAAGGATGGAAGAAAGTGTCTAATGACTCCTTCATGGCTGTCTTTGATCGTTTCTGAAAAGACACCATGCAGTGTGACAAACATCATGGTGTAAATCCAGTTTGGGATGAATTAATGAGTGGACATCGTTGACTCTGTGTTTACTGTTGAGTAGAACTGTGAGAACCATGTTGATCTGTTTACATTCATGATAGGAAAACTGTCAATGTCTTCTTCGAAGCGAACTGCATATATATTAATTATGCTTGTATATACTATATTTAGGGATACCACTCTTCCTGGAATAATACATGGGTTGTCTGTTAGTGTTCTTAACAATCATTGCATCATTCCACCAAAATCAGGGAGTAACTAGAAATACCATTATACAGTCAGCTTTCTTTGGAATGGTCTTGATCCAAGCCATGAACTTAGTAGGTCCAAGGACAAGAAGTTCCATGGAGACTTGAACGTGTACAAGATATTGACACCAGAATGGTACACTTTAAGGAGTCTTTTAGGATGCTAGGTGATGTGAAGAATGACATGCTAAACCCCTTCCTCTTGGGCAACTCATTCCTTCAGGGATATGTGAATGACCCTTCAAGGTTAGAAAGATCCTTTCTAAAAAAGTGAAGGATTTCTCTAAGTCAAAGAGGTGACTGACTAATAATGCTTCTTCATCAAGATGATGTAGCAGCAATGATGGAGATGTCCACAGATTAGTCAACTATAGCTGCCTTGCAAACGAATCGATGGCAGTTTCTAAGACACAGATTAGCCATCTCGTACAAGTTGTTCCCTTATTCCCGGATGAGTGGTATCAATGTACTGGACCCAAGATAGTATATACAGGCACATAATGGCATGCATAATTGTGGCAGTTCTCGAAGACGTTGTTTCTACTATCAAGAATGTGAAAAGATCAACATATGATTATCACGACTCTAATGAACAGTAAAATAATGTCAACATCCTTCATGTAATTTATCATACAATTGACACCTTGCTTGCCACCAGAATCGGTCAAAGACAATTTGAAGAAGTTGTAGACACTTCTTTCCCCATCCTTTCAGGAGATGGAGATGACTCACTAGAATCCTTCAAGATCTCATTTACTCTTAACGTTATAATTAAGAAGAGGTCAATTAAGTTTGATGCGTGTATTAGCTGCCAGGAAAGCATTGCTGGAGCCTTGGCTAAGGACACTGGATTTGCTCATGACACATGTCAAGCAACATAAAAACCGGCTTTGCTATAATGGTCAAGTCATTGAAATGATGCATTTTTCATGACATTCTTCTTCAATTTCGATATTCCAAATCGTCATCAGATCACGGACATGTGTAAATACATGTAGTCATATCACTATATAGAATTCATGTAGCTATGGAAATCACACAATTGGTCATCTTGAAGTACATGTAGTATGATCAGCTTGGAATTTACTCTTTCTGTGTTTTGCTTATAACATAATGGCGATAATACGATTGTTATTCTTTGTATACAATTGTACAATATACGCATAGTGATTGAAATCTTATTCTATTTAGAATTATTAAAAAAAAATGACATAAAATTAGTGCTTACGTGCCTTTGACCACAAAGCGGCCAAAATGGCCAGAACTCATTGAGTGGGGAAAATAATAAGCTTTAACGGGGTGAACATTCACAAACATTAAACTCAATACAAGTATTGCGTTATAGACTAAATGGTAAATTACTTGCATCCACTTTGGCGGTTGCTACCATTTTGACCCACACTGACCATTCACATATACACTGTCCGTCATAAAGGTGAAATATTTTTTTGCAGCTATAGCGACATGATTTTGCTCTTACTTTAATATCTATAATATGTTTGTCTCTGCTTTTACTTTTTGGCACCCTAGCTATATCTTAGACATTCTCCCAACCCTTCACGTGGACCTTTTTCCAAAAAAGTTTTGTCAACCCCCGTGATGCCCATTTTTGTAATTTTTTCTCATTTTGGGGCCCCTTTTTGTTTTCCCGGCAGGTCAAGCCCCCCTCAGTCCTACACCCAGGAAACGCGACTGAGGTGTACTGTTTTCTTTCAGTTAAACCTATATTTCTGGGGACAGGCTTAGGTCTCTTGTCTAGGGGAGGGGTTGAAGTAAAAAACGAGAACGGTGAAAATTCGGAATATTTTATTCCATCTTTACGCTGAAAACAAAAGAACTGAAAAACCACCTTTAACCCTTAGCCTAAATATCATAATTTTCCCCTTAAATTTAGTTCAGCCTTGATGACAAGGCTGTAAATAGTCATTATTAAATTTTATTTTGATTTATGTTTGGTTGAGATTTTACAATACAATTTAGGGAAGATAAAACTTTCCATAGTGTAAAAATGAATGAAATGAATGTTGAACCCCAATCAAAATAAATTTTGACCCCTCCCCTAGACAAAAGAGTCGAGCCTGTAACCATAAATCTAAATTAAATTAAAAAAAAACAATAACAAATCTCCACCTCAGACGTGTTTCCTTTTGGGTACGACTGAGGGGGCCTTGGTGGGTTCCGTGAACAAAAAAAAAAAGGCCCCAAAATAAGAAAAATGACGAAAATGGCCATCTTCTGGGGGCGACAAACTTTTTTGAAGAAAAATCCCCGGGAAGGGTTGAGGGAACGTCCAAGATATACCCAGGATCCCAGAAAGTGAAAAGCGGCGACAAACACATTAAAGAAATTAATAACGGAGCAACATAATGTCACTTGAGCCAGAAAAAAATATTCCACCTTTATGACGAACAGTGTAGGAATGGTCAGTGTTGGTCAAAATGGTAAGAACCCCCAAAGTGGACATTACAAATGATTAAATCACATTAAATACGGCAGATTTTCATTTTTGTGGATGCCTTTTGTTATAAAAACATGGCCGGCATTAAAGTAGGGTGTGGAGAATGTGCACATATTGTGTACGGGGAAAATATGTTCCTGATGACCGGGATGATAAAAATGTCTGTAAAGTGCTTAGAGACACAGTCTAACTATGTTTTAAGGCGCTATATAAATTGTAAATATCTTTTATTTCATTTGGGCTAGTGGTCATTCGGCCTTCGGCCAATAAGTGACCAAAAAGTGACCAGAACCTTATGGGTAGGTTGAATAAGACCTCTATTTTTTAAATCATCATCAACTTTTTCCCACTTCTCCACCACAGTCATCTCCTAATGAAATGAGTTGAACGAAAGGATAATCCATCTACATGTGTACAGATGTATACACGTACATGTGTAATACATAGGCCTTTATAGCAAAATCCCGCAAATCTGCAAAATGGTCACTTTCGGTCAAATTGGCCTAAATGACTAGGGCTGTCCAAATATTTAAGGAAAATGGTATGGGAGTATTCTTTTAGTCCCAAGGAAGTTTTTTAAATGGTTTCGAGATAGGAAAGCCATCACTTGGATGATTCTGATGGTCATTTTGGTCTAATTTTGGTCCAAAAATGATAAAAATGTCAATTTTTGGCCGAAATTGACCAAAATGACCTCTTTAATGACCCACAGAGTCAATGAAACCACTTTCTCTAGAATCAGCGCACATTTGTACATCAGATAAGTTGTAAAAAAATCCACTTATCGGCAAAAATGATATAACTGAAATACCCTTGGCCACAAGTGACCAAAATTGTCATTTTTTGACAAAAATTGGCCAAAATGGCCGAAGTGTCATGGGTACGGTCAGTAAGAGTGACATTTTTGGAATCAGCGCAAAATTTTACTCTTGATAAGACCTTCAAACCTTCCCCAGCAAAAATGCTGATTAAAGGCCCTTGGCTATATGCGACACTCGAGATGATTTATGGTATTGAATAAAGGTTGTAGTACTACAATTGTTGCAACCTATTTGTTTTTAGAAAAGACCTAACTCGTTATGGATCCAAGCAACAAAACAATAAGGGCAAGAGGACTCAACAATCTATACTTCGGCAAGGGTTCATTACATCTTGCTCACCATGTTCTTAGTAACATAAACAACGCCATCCCTTGATAAAATTGAAAACTGTGATAAATGTGATCAAATTTGAAGACATCAAAAGTCTCAATCTTTATCAAAACTCCCAATGTTTGGGAAAAAGACGTTTAAGCTACATTATATACATGTTACAATACTTTAATTTCATTATGTTAAAAATTAACGAATTTTTCTCTTCAGACACAGTGCAAACTTCATAATATTCAGAGTAATATAGATATTTCAATTTAATAGATAATAAAAAAGGTCTTCATGAAAACTTACTTTATCGCCCTTCTTGTACGTCCAAAGCACCCTGACTTCATCTAGACTGGTGTAGGTATTTATAAGCTCTCTGCTACAATCGGAGTCATCAAATGATGGCTGAGTTGTGAAGAGAATGGTGCCTGATATACTCCTGCCATGAGCGCGAACCTGGTGAAGATAACCTTGGAGATAAATAGAATATAATTTATTGAAATATGAATAAATAACATTAGATTTAATTGAATTTGAATAAAACACTTAAATATTGAAAGAAAAAACAACAAAAATATCTCTGTTTAAACCGAACAGTTTTACTATAAAATAGTATAGGATTTCCCGGTCAGTTTCGGGAGTTCGCCACTCCATTTGATAATCGGTTCGTTCAAATTAGGACGATTTTGCTTTCAATCGAATTTCCGGAGTTCAGATTCCTGTTTGCAGCAATCAAATGCATATAGTAAATAGTGGTCGTATTTTACGAGCTGTGATTGGTTGAAAGGGTGTCACGTGTCGTTCAACATTCTGGTATGTTGAACGCTTTTTTGTTATGTTGAACGGTTTTTTGTTATGTTGAACGGTTTTTACCTGTGTTAAAATGAATGGTGAAATCGATTGCCTTGTTGCGCAAGCGCGTAATAACAGTAAAATGGTGCGCACAACAATAGATACGCGGAACGACAATATACGTCACAATAGCTTAATTAGCACCAAAAGTTTGGCAAACACTTGCAAAGATAAAACCAGATTAGGCAAGGTCAAAGATCTAGGGGTCTATTTACTATAATGAATAGTGCATGCATCTATTAATGCAACATTACTGACTATGTGAACTCCAAATACTAAATTATCCCTCGGGCACATCTGTTTCAACTCGGCCTACGGCCTCGGTGAAATAAAATGTGCCCTCGGGATAATTTAGTATTTGTCGTGCACATAATCTAGTATGTTGCATGGTAGAGCATGCACTATTTATATAATAGTAAATAGTGGTAGTATTTTACGAGTTGTGATTGGTTGAAAGGGTGTCACGTGTCGTTCAACATTCTGGTATGTTGAACGCTTTTTTGTTATGTTGAACGATTTTTTTTTGTTATGTTGAACGGTTTTTACCTGTGTTAAAATGAATGGTGAAATCGATTGCCTTGTTGCTCAAGTGCATAATAACAGTAAAATGGTGCGCACAACAATAGATACGCACAGCGACAATATACGTCACAATAGCTTAATTAGCACCAAAAGTTTGGCAAACATTTTCAAAGATAAATCCAGATTAGGCAAGGTCCAAGATCTAGGGGTCTATTTACTATAATAAATAGTGCATGCATCTATTAATGCAACATTACTGACTATGTGAACTCCAAATACTAAATTATCCCTCGGGCACATCTATTTCACCTCGGCCTACGGCCTCGGTGAAATAAATGTGCCCTCGGGATAATTTAGTATTTGTCGTGCACATAATCTAGTATGTTGCATGGTAGAGCATGCACTATTTCTATAATATTGCTTGTTCGAATTCCGATTAAGTGCACGTTATTCCAGTTAGCAGGGACGTTGATATGATTGTGCAATGCCACCATAAGTAGTATTCAAATTTATTCAAAAAGTCAAGTTACAATATTTAGCAATCAAATTAGGGCTTTAATTCAAAGCTACAGGTAATGTTTTTGTTTTGTCACAGGTTTTTTTTTCACCCCACTTTTGCAAATATTGCTAGTAGTAATGATGGTTGATGGGTATGTACCTTATAAAATACTTAAATATGATATGTATTTCTTTTAATTGTTAATTAGTTCATGAAGTCATTTTTTTTTTTTTTTTAATGTAACAAATTTTTTTGGCATAATGACATGTTCAACACACAAGGGGGGGGGGGGGGGGGGGGGGGGGGGGGGGGGGGGGGGGGGGGGGGGGGGGGGGGGGGGGGGGGGGGGGGGGGGGGGGGGGGGGGGGGGGGGAGGGGGGGGGGGGGGGGGGGGGGGGGGGGGGGGGGGGGGGGGCGGGGGGGGGGGGAGGGGGGGGGGGGGGGGGGGGGGGGGGGGGGAGGGGGGGGGGGGGGGGGGGGGGGGGGGGGGGGGGGGGGGAGGGGGGGGGGGGGGGGGGGGGGGGGGGGGGGGGGGGGGGGGGGGGGGGGGGGGGGGGGGGGGAGCTCTTTCACATATTTGATTCATGCGGTATTCTGGGGCACGGGGCCTCACCGGCCACCCCCCCCCCTCCCGGGGTTGGCGCGGATGGGCCCAAAGAGAGGAGAAAAGGAGAAACGGAGAGGGAAAAAAAAGAAAAAGGAGAGAGAGCAAGGGAAAGGGGAGGAGAAGAAAAATAAGGGAAAAGAAAAAAAAAGGATCAAATTTACCTTAAACTGAGAGGCGCCATATTGACTAAGGGGCGCCAATTCGATTTTGAATTTAGGGGGGGCGCCAAATTAACCCTAAACCGAGGCACAATTTGACCTTAAACTTAGGGGGTGCAAAACTGACAAGGGCGCCAAATTGACCTTAATCTTAGGGGTGTCATATTGGCACAATTCATCTTACATTTAGGGGGCGCAGATCCACCTTAAACTACGGGGCCCCAGATTGACCAGAAACTTATTGGGGCGCCAAATCAACCTGATGCTAGGGGGGGGGGGGGGCATTTACTTAAACTAAGGTATGCCATAGTGATCTTTGAAATGTTATTCTAAATAAATTAAAGAGAGCTTTTTAAAAAAAAGGGGGGAAAAGGAAAAGTTATTTTAAAAATTTCATTCTTGGGTAATCACAACTTAACAGAGAAGAAACGATTAAAATGATCTAAAGTTTAACACAAGGAAAACGTTATTTTAAACGTTTTATTCTAAAGGAACAGATCTAGAGCTTCACAAAAAGAAATCGCTATTTGAAATGTTTAATTCGAAAGTGACCGAGAGTTCAAAACGATTTGCCAATTTGTATACAAACTTGATAAAACCAATGTCAAAGTTGATTGCCTCAGCGCGGATTTGATTGCAGGAGAGCACGCACTTCAGCCGATTTACTAATTTGATTGCTTATGACGGGGATTTTGATTTGAATACTCCAAATACCAAAACGAGCAAACTTAGTAGGAATTTGAATGGCGAACTTAACGCTGTCGAAATATTTTGGGAATTTGAATGAACTGATTATCAAATGGAGTGACGAACTTCCGAAAGTGACTGGAAAATCCTATATTATTTTATTTAAGTCTCTGTTAATAATAAAAAATAAAAAAAAATAAAAAAATTAAAATTAAAAAAATTCATGTAACAATAATAATAATAGTAATACTAATGTAATTTATATCGCACCAAATCCACTATGTAGAGAGCTCAAGGCTCAAGATAAACGTATACCAGTACCATATGTTTGAATGAAATCGAATAAAAGAAGTGAACATGGAATAACTTATTCGACTCTAGCGGATAACACTAACTATACTGGGCTAGACTTATCTTACTAGACTGCACTGAAATTAATTTTATTAGCACTTATTTCAAAACTGAATTTGACTACAAACCTGCAGGAATATAAAGGCAATCCCCAGGGTTGAGTGTTGCCCAGGTCCATTGAACTTTAGCAACATCTGGGTACTTAAACATGTTGATCATGTCAACATCCAGAGTAGAATATCCAGAGCCTGTATACTCACTCTAGATTTAAAAATAAATGACACTGGTAATAATATCATAGAAGCTTCAGCCAAACATGAATGGTATACTGATGATCAATTTAATGCTACAGTCACACAGACACTTACGTTTAGTTACGTATTTGTTGTTTTGTCCTTATTTCATCTTCTATTCAATATGTATTTCTTTGTTTTATTGGATGAACAAAATTATCACTATTTCCACTGCTGACAATGATGGGAAGGCATCCGTGGGGATCCGCAGAAAAGAAAATAATTTTTGGACGCAACCGGACGTAACTCAACGTAAGTGTCTGTGTGACTGCAGCATGAATAACATAATGTAGACAATGAATCAAGTGTCCTGTAACACAAAGGCTTATGTTTAATAAAGATACAATTGATTTGTTTCTCTCTATAGCCTCATCATGGACAGGTTGCTCCAAAGTTGACGATTTTAATCCTAACCCTTGCTCTAACCAATATCTTAATCATATCCTAATCCTAATCCATGACTGTACCTGCTTTTAAAATGAGGATACCGATACAAAATCAATCGTATCTTTTTTTAGGTTTTCCCGGTCAGTTTCATTGTTTTGTCAATCAATTGCATGTTAGAGGCATTCATTTTCGGAAAAAAACGCTGATGCATCGATATGTTGCAAGTCAAATTCGTATTCAATCATTAAAATTAACGA
Organism: Paracentrotus lividus; assembly: GCA_940671915.1. NCBI lineage: Eukaryota > Metazoa > Echinodermata > Echinoidea > Camarodonta > Echinidae > Paracentrotus > Paracentrotus lividus. The sequence continues at coordinate 31,093,136 of CALNVZ010000174.1, read as the reverse complement.
TTGTTGTGATTGATTTTGTATTTGTGCATTCTACTTTACATTATAAGCATTTACATTCGGCAATAAATATTCAAATTCGTCTTCATCCTGTCGACATTTCATTCCGTATACTCAAATTCGCACGAATTTGAATTCACAAAGAATGAACTTAAATAACTATATCCGAATTTGAACTTTGAAACCATTGCTTTGTGTGCCTAAAAGCGAATTTGAGAGCATGAACACGAAAGTGTTTGACTAAATTCAGTCTGTTGCATCAAACACGCGAATTTGAATACACATTAAATGAAAACGGATGATAGATGTATGAAATTGGCCGGGGAAATATCAATCGTAAGTCTTTGTGTTACAGGGCACAGGTGCCTTAACCTGTTGATCTTGTCAATATTCAAAGTGGAAAGGTAAATCTTAAGTGCAAGCTTTTATAATAGACCCCATACAATAGAGATCACTTCGGTCTCGCTTAAAAAGGTATTACATAACAAACAGTCATATTGCAGATAATTTATAAGGCTACATACATGGGAAGTTTCAGCTTTGTTCTGCCCATGGTTTTAGTACAAATTTGAGTGGAGTAGGGTAGAGGGTGGAGGATCCTACGGTGGAGGCACGTGTTAAAGTATAGGGAATACCAACTTTTGTTACTTTCTTGTCCTATGTTGCATTATATTTTTGCGACCAATTGATCTTATAGGTTGAGTGATATCATTCTTTTTGGAATTTTACTGGTTTTAAATTAATGTGAAGTAAATTTTTCAAAAGTCAGTTAATCAATTAATTAATCAATTAAAACATACCTCACGCACGCACCCTCATAGACAATGCATTGCAGGCATAAAAAAATTTTTTTTTTTTTTTTCTTTACATGTATGTACATACACAATTTAGTGGAAACATATTTCTTGCAATAAACTTTGTTTAAGTTGTACTCAATGTAGAAGACAGGATTTCTGCCATTTTGGGCCTATTTTACCCCCTTTTTTCACACCCTGTAGCGCGGTTGGAAAAAGATGATTTTGCATTTACAAGTTTATATTTTTTAGAAGCATAGGGTCTTATTAACACAATCAAAGTTGATTAATTTCATTTGGTGCAGAGAATAAGAAATTATTTGCCAGCGAAATTGTGGAAATTTTAAAACTATTTTTTCTTGTAGCACCCTGTACAGGTTTCATGACACACACACTGTACAGGGAAAAATTATGTCAATCATCTTCCTTACAATATCAGCTTCCAATATATATATATATATATATATATATATATATATATATATACTATATATATATATATATATATATATATATATATATATATATATATATACCCTTACAAAATATCGTGTGGTACCACACAACGGTACCATACAAAATACCACAGGATTTTCCTATGTTTTTTTTGCACAAATACCACACAAAATACCATACAGCAGTATCATACAGCCAAAATACCATAGGATTTCCTATGGTTTTGCACAAATACCACACAAAATACCATACAGCCAAAATACCATAGGATTTCCTATGGTTTTTTGGCACAAATACCACACAAAATACCATAGAGAAGTACCATACAGCCAAAATACCATAGGATTCCTATGGTTTTTGGCACAAATACCACACAAAATACCATAAAGCAGTACCATACAGCCAAAATACCATAGGATTTTCTTATGGTTTTTTGGCACAAATACCACACAAAATACCATACAGAGGTATCATACAGCCAAAATACCATAGGATTTTCCTATGGTTTTGGCACCAAATACCACAGGATTTTCTATGGTTTTTTGGCACAAATACCACAGGATTTCCTATGGTATTTTAGCACAAGTACACAAAAAATACCATACAGGTGTACCATACAGCAAAAATGATTATAGCATTATCCAAACTAGTACCACACATCAATACCGCACACACTTACCAGGATTATGACATACCGTTGCGAACCGGAACACCACACGCCGTTAATTCAGAGATGCCACACGCCGTTACCACAGGACTGCCGCTAGACACCCAAGGATACCATACATGGTATAATTACCACTATTCAGCAAAAATATTTTTGGGTCACAGTTAGTTATTTTCTATATTTCTTGATAATAATCAATGTCAAAACTATCGCTCTTGATGTTACTTTGTGTTTAGGAATATATATTCCCTAAAAGAAAAATATTAATATGCAGCAATTACTAGTAAATGAGGTAAGCTTCACAAAATACTGATTTGTGCATACAAAACATTGTATGCAAATGAGCTAATTACCATAGTACCACACAAAGTACCACAGGAATACCATACGACTACCAAACTTCAGCAGTAAACTGCCATAAATCCACTTTGACTAATGCCCGTTGGTTTCATCCCTGTGGATGTTTGTCTTCAATCAGTTCGTCAAATTACCATTTGGTCTAATTAATTCCCATTTCGTCTAATCAAGTCGACTAGGTCAAACACCACTTAGTCAATTCCTGTAAGAAACTAATCCCTTAGAAAAAAAATATCCGTGACAATACTACACAACGGTAGGTATTGGCGGCGTCCCGGGTGGACGGGGGACGATCGAGTCCCCCCTTCCCCCCCCCCCCCCATCGATTTTTGTTTTCTGGGGGATCGTCCACCCCGATTTTAAAGCTTAAGAAAAATATATGTACATATAATAGACGAAGAGGCACAGTGTGTGTAAAATGTACCAAGTTCAGGTCATTAAAAAGCAAAATTTCGGCTCGCGTTTCGCTTAACAAAAAACACAGACAATAATTAAACTAATAATCTTTCTTCAGGTCCCTATATTCATTTATTCTTTTATGTTACACACGCTTTATTTGTAACTTTGGTATAATGTGCGGGGTAGGTCATTCTATTGTGAATTTTGGATATTAGCCTATATTATATGTCTCTTTGGGGTGCTTATTTATTCTGATCTAGTGTATAATTAATTCCTCTCCAAATGGCGGCAATCAGGGGACATGTCCCCTTGATTTTCAAAGCTTCACATTTTGTTTTTATTTTCTAAATAATTGGATAAATTTTGAATTTGCCCACTTCTCCAAATGTGATGGAAATAAACTTTAAATTTCTTTAAATTCTTTGTTTTCAGGTCCGTATCGTTATAGAAAGGTGACCATATTCAGAAATTACAAACATATATATATATATTAACATTGTAAAACGTTGATTTATGAGATTTTCACTCGCTCTTCGTAAATTGTATTTCTTTAAGAGTAGTGATTATCAGCTAGTGAATACAATGATTAATGTTATTATAGAAGCAAAATTTTTAGCTCGAGCTTCGCACTCACAAACAAATAACAATACAATGATTTAAATACCATACATGTGGTCTACATGTGGTATTTGTGCCAAAAACCATACAGCAAAAACCATACATATGGTATTTGTTGCCAAAACCATACAGAAATACCATACATATGGTATTTGTGCCACAAAAACCATACAGAAATACCATACATATGGTATTTGTCCAGAAAACCATACAGCAATACCATACATATGTATTTTGCCAAAAAACCATACAAGCAAAAACCATACATATGGTATTTGTGCCAAAAAAAAACATACAGAAATACCATACATATGGTATTTGTGCCAAAAAACCATACAGCAAAACCATACATATGGTATTTGTGCCAAAAAAAAAACCATACAAAATACCATACATATGGTATTTGTGCCAAAAAAACATACAGAAATACCATACATATGGTTTTGTGCCAAAAAAACATATAGAAATACCATACATATGGTATTTGTGCCAGAAAACCATACAACAATACCATACATATGGTATTTGTGCCAAAAAACCATACAGCAAAACCATACATATGGTATTTGTGCCAAAAAAAACATACAGAAATACTATACATATGGTATTGTGGCCAAAAAACCATACAGCAAAACCATACATATGGTATTTGTGCCAAAAAAAAAAACATACAGAAATACCATACATATGGTATTTGTTGCCAAAACCATACAGAAATACCATACATATGGTATTTGTGCCAAAAAAACCATACAGCAAAACCATACATATGGTATTTGCCAAAAAACCATACAGAAATACCATACATATGGTATTTGTGCCAAAAAAATCATACAGAAATACCATACATATGGTATTTGTGCCAAAAAACCATACAGAAATACCATACATATGGTATTTGTGCCAAAAAACCATACAGAAATACCATTATATGGTTATTTGTGCCAAAAACCATACAGCAATACCATACATATGGTATTTGTGCCAAATACCACAGCACTGCTGTATGGTATTCTTATGGTACCTTTTCCTGTGTGGTATTTCCCTATGGTACTTCTATGGTATTTTGATTGTACCATAGAAATACCATAGGAATTACCACAGCGACAAGTCAGAAATACCATATGAATACCACAGGACATTCAGAAATACCATAGGAATACCACAGGACATTTTTGTAAGGGTATATATACATTTTTATACATGTCTGACTTACAATAGGTTTTCCCGGCCAAATTCATACATTTATCATCCGTTTTCATTTAATGTGTGTTCAAATTCGTGTGTTTGATGCGACAGACTGACTTTAGTCAAACAATTTCGTGTTCATGCTCTCAAATTCGCTTTTAGGCACACAAAGTAATGGTTGCAAAGTTCAAATTGGGATATAGTCATTTAATTTCATTCTTTGTGCATTTAAATTAGGGTGAATGTGAGTATACGGAATGAAATGTCGACGAAATTGAATAGTTATTACCGAATGTATATGCTTATTATGTGAAGTAGAATGCGCAAATACGAAATCAATCACAAAAATCGTTAATTTTGATGATTGAATATGATTATGACTGGTAACATTTCGATGTATGGGCGTTTTTCCCGAAAATGAATGCCTCTAACATGCAATTGATTGACAAAACAATGAAATTGACCGGGAAAACCTATATTAAGAAACTAAAGATTTTTTATTGTTATAAAAGATTGTTACTGTGAAATTGTAATGACTAGGTGACTACGGCACTCATGTCTGAAACCCAACGGTGAAAATAAAAACTTTCTGGGGGGAAGATAAATTCGTCGAGGCAAATTGAAAAAAAGAAGAAAAAATCTCCAGGGAAGTTTTATTTATCCCTTATGATAGAATCAAAGTTTTTGCTAGATCCTCGAAATTGTATTATAGATTTATATATTAATTACCGTCTGTTTCATTTCCAGGTACTTTGCATACTTGGGATGGATCATGATGAAGTTCTTGCGTCCACCAAGGAGGCAGTGAAGGTTGTGATCAGCGTCATAATGGATGACCGATGCTGTGCCTCCGCTGCTTATCCACAGGTTCGTCTCCTGGATAAAGCGCTTGAAGGTACCACACAGTAGGCTCTTTGGTACCTAGAGGGAATGGGAGACAGATAAGGAGAGAGGAGAGTGAGGGAGGGAGGGAGAGAGAGAGAGAGAGAGATTATATGGGTGGTGAATAGAAGGATAATATATAGAGATTCTATAACAAAAAGTCATCTCTTACGTTTTGGATTGTAATGACAAAGAAAGCTCCACAGTTCAAGATTTTATTGTCTGAAACTGAAATCTTCTTGCCCAATTGATCGTGGGCCCAGCGGTCACTGAGCAGCGCCAGATCGACGTTACTCTGTCCCTTTCTTGTTGAACGCCAACATGGTATCAGCACCTCGCATCTTTTGTCATATTTTGGTATGACGCAGTCAGGGTTTGAACCCACAACCTCCCGATTATGAGGCGGACGCTCTATCTACTGAGCCAACACAACAAAACTGGAATACTATGACAGCTATTGCTAGTTTTATCATGGTGTAAGAAATCAATTTATACTTAAAATCTCATCTCAAAGAGCCGTACCGGACTTCCATGTCATCCTTCCTCAGTAAGAACTCACTTTTTTTCACTCAGCGGTAGATTTTTTATTAGTTTTAATCATTATATTGAATATGAACTAATTATTGAAAAGAAAAAGGAAAAAACCCTGAAATACCCTAAAATCAACTAACCTGTATTTCATGCCTCATCTCATCTGGTAGGACAGTCACCACATACCAGTTTTCAGTCTCATAGTTATTAAGGAACTTAGACATCTTCATCCTCTTAGAGCTCTTTGTTCTATCCTCTTTCTTTACCTCGATCAGGACGTCCAGGTCCCCATATCTTTGTATGAAAGGACATTATATTAGGTGCTCATAGAGAATCATTATCTTAACCCAATCATGTCTTCTTAACAGATTCATCGCTTGCACACACATATAATTCTTTTTAGCAACATCAACATGTTCAAGCTGGTGCATGATTTAATGTTTTGGAAATCAGGAACTAACATACAGATAAATAAAAACAATTATGCCACTTTTTAAGCTGTTTATTCTTCTATGCTTCTCAATCTCAGGCATTTTTTGTCTAAAACAAACATTAAACAATTAAACATGCACAATTTAATGTAATAGATAATGATAAAAGCTTGATATGATGCCAAACTGAGAAATAATTAGCGTCTGTCGGAAGACGGGATTTCGAAGTTTGGGTTTCGATTTCCGATAAAAGTACAAAAGCTTTTGTATAGCAACTACTTTGTGTTGTGCCAATGTAGAGAAGCTTCGAAATGCATGTTTTTTTGTTTTTTTTTTGTATACTTTCCTAAGTCAATGTCCTCACAAAACATAATTAGCTTACTCTTGTTTGAGGTATTCGTCTGTCCAGTTTGTGATAGCGGGTGAGTCGCTAACCGCGTTCCTGTAGACACATGGCTCCCTATGACGCACATGATCTTCCCAGAAGTTCCTTGGAGGAAGGGGTTCCCTGTACTCTTTCACTCGACCTTGGGGCTTCTTTTGATAACCTATAATGCAGATGAGGTGACATAAGTAGGAGACAACTAATAAATCATCTATATACATATATGAATGTCCTTGACTCACTGCCCATCGGAGCAATATGTCATTAACAATGTTCACTGTAATTATTAAAATTAACACAATTTGATACCTGAACAGCTCCTTCGACCATATATAAATATATAAGTTGTGATGAGGCTCAACTTTGTTAAAGTAACGACGTTTGTCCAGAAAATATAAATGTGTAAGAAGAAAGAGTCTAGGACAGGTAGACGTAGCTTGAACTTTAAATCTTTAACGATATCGAGCTTTAGAAATCTTGAAGAAGCCGAAACCTCTATATCATTAAAGATATAAATTTCGAGCTACATCTACCTGTCCTAGACTCTTTCTTTTTACACTTTCTTTTTACACAAAAACGTGTATGAAATCAGTTGAGGTTTTGATAAAAAAAGTGCTCTATGCCGTTAAAGCGTACCTTTCTGTTTTCTGCTACCACTGGTAGCAGAAAACAAAAAGGTACGGTTGAGGCCAGAAGATTACATACACCAAGGAAATTCAATGAAAATTGTACACTTGCCAAACATCATAGAATTTACTGTATGATAAGATATCTGTACTATCATGACAAATTTGGTATCAAACAAAGGAGTATGTCATACTCTTTCATCACATTGGTTTGCCATCAGGGGCTAAAGAATTTTTAGGTGTCTTTTTTCCCCAAAAAAAATCTTCATATTTTAGAAATATGAAGGAAAAAAAAAATTGACCAAAACATTTCACACTTGTGTTCGTTATTTCTCAACAAAAACATTTCTTGCATAGTGATGACATATCATAATTGAAAATGTAATATTAATCATCGATTTGACATTTGTATATTTCTATGAAACGATTTTTTTTTTAATTGAACAAAGAAGATTCCATTTGAAATATCTTTTAATCCCACCAGCATCCCAGCCATGCGGAAGAGCTTAATACGCTCTTTTATTTGGTACCAAATTTGATATGGTAATATCAATATTTCTGAAAATAGTTAATTTCATATTTGGCAGATGAACAACTTTCATTGCATTCCCTGGGTGTATGTAAACTTGTGGCCTCAACTATATTATCATCGAGATCGAAATACCACTTCCATCATAATCATAACCACCAAAATCGTCATTTACCATCAGCACTGTCGTCATCACTACCATTATCAACATCATTAAGGCGGCAGACTAGTCATCATGATCATCATCATCATCATTATCACAATCATTGTGATCGACATTATCTCTACCTTCATTATTGACATCATTATTTTTTCACTGCCAACATCGTCGGCCAACATCGTCAACAACATTATGATCATTGTATTTTATTTCCAACTTTATCATAAACAACATCGCCATTACAAATAAAATCATTAGCATAACCAATATCATCAGCATCATCGTCACCATCTTCATTGCCTTAATCATTACTATAAAATATCACTATAAATTGTAATTACCATCATCAAGACTGTCATCGCCCCCATCATCCTCCTCATCTTCGTCACTCTCAGCCCCACCATCATTAAACATTATTAGTATCATCCTTCATCACTTTTACCATCAGCATCGCCATCTTCCCCCACAATCATCAACAGCCACCAACTCGATCACCTACCAAATGGACGAAGATGCCCCGTTGCTATGACTCCGTCTCTCCTGTACTGCACCTTTGGAGGAAAGGGTACGTCCACTCTGTTATCTTTTGGAAAGTTCATTTTACCTTGGCAGACAACCATGATGAAGGATAAGATGAGAAGAAGGAGTACTGGACTGGTAAGAGTCATCATGCTGTGATTCATCTAATATTAACAAAAATATAAGAAGCTAAAGACAAAGTGAGCTGTTTAAAAATTCCTTTGCAATATTCACCAAGTCTTTCGTAAAGTTACGAAGGATTTAAAAACGATTGTCAGTTCTTGTGCTAAATGCTTAAAGGGGATATCCGGATCAGAGATAGGTTGCTTTTATCAAAAGCAGATAAATTAGAGAAACGGATCCAAAATGAGTTTGGAGAAAATTAGACTTATGTTAAGAAAATTATGAATATCTTTATGAAGCAAAAAAAAAAAAAAAAAAAAAAAAAAAAAAAAAAAAAAAAAAAAAAAAAAATCTGATCGCTATACGTGATTGGCAACACAGTGGCAAAGATGTGATGTCATAGGGGCAGTATACTCGCCATGTGTTCTTTATTGTATTATCATAAATGTTCACTGAATTTTTAAAGATACTATTCTCCTCATAACGTTGCACAAATTAAATTGATAGAAATAGTAATGACATATCAACAGAAAAATAATATTTTGCATAAAGTTTACCATTTAAAAATTACTAGCATTTATAAAAAAAATAAAAATATAAAAATATAAAAAAATAAAAAAATAAAAATAAAAAATAAAAAATAATAATAATTCTTTGTAAAGCGCCACGAGCGTCATGCATGACGGACCCGAGCGCTATATAAGAAGCCACCATTATCATTATTATTCTTAATGTGAATCCTAAACCTAGAGTAATTTTGTCCTTCCTTTTTGTGGTATTGATAGAGGGGATGCTGATTTTTCTATATCTGATTAAATGCAATAACAAATGAAGTGAGAATTTATCGTAATCGTATAGCGCTAAATCGAAACTATTATCACTGATTAATATTTTCATTTTAAAACAATATAGAACACAAATGGCAAGTACTCAAAATTATCATACGTCACCGAAATTAAATCGTGTGCATGTCGGTGTGCTTAATTTCTGGAAAAAACATTCAAGCGTTAAACTAATATCAAAGACTTGTCGTTTACTAAAGTATAATATATTTGAAAAACATGTTAGAGGGAGAGATACCAATTAATGACAATTTATGCGGGGAAAAAAACTATCGCTTATCTTGACATTGCACCTGTTCTTTTTACGAATGTATGGTGTTTTTTAGGCTCGGTTTATACAGTTAAGATTAGAAAAAGTACATATATACAACAAAACACTTCAGATGTAGAATTTAATATAAAAAATCATATAAAAATCAATAGACGGAATCTAAAAGAAAGTTTGATAAAGTGCAAAGGAATAATTTATCAGCATAAAGAGATCTAAAGGAGATTTATGAGGTAGATGTTTTTACACTAATTTACAAACAAAAAGGGACACCGATTAAAATATAAATAATGTCAAAGGAACATGTTCAGCTGTAAGATTGATGTCCACAAAGTGGTTTTGTCTTTAAAGCAATATATTAAATATAATTTATCGATTTAATATAAATATAATTCATCGGTTTAATATAAATATTTAGTCATTTACACAGCCATTAAGACTCTGACTACATAACCATTAAATTTCATAATTCTCTGCCTTTTTCAATATTATAAGGTCATTTTGTATAATACATCCAAACAATTTGGCTGTGAAACAAACATTTGCAGGCTATTATAAATTCATATTAATTGATAACAACGAAGGATTTGAATATCACTCAAAGGCCTCCTCATTTCTTAATGAATAATTCTTTAAAAGACAGACAATGAGAAAATAATACAGAAGCAGCTGCAAAATAAAGGTTTTGTACTGAGGATAAACAATGATCTTTGTTATTCTAACTTACCTCTTAATATAGTAGAACGTGTTTTTTTTTCTTTTGTAGAAAACCTGCTCACTCAACCAAACTCAGGTCGATCAATGAGGTGAGAGCTAAATAACAAAGGACGTAAAAATCTTCTCAATATACTCCAAAAGACGACAAACCCACTGGAAAATGCATGGACTATACATAAATCACATCAGCATTATATAGCGCAGCATTGGGGAAAATGAAATATGATGTGGAATAGAGTACTGAAAAGAGTGATGTGGCGGGATGAACGTGTTGGAACAGCATTGGCTCATTATGTGTAATTAGCTCTCCAATTTTAGTGGAGAAGAGGACTCGGGTTCGCAAACTGCAAACATTGATCCGATAAATCACAGTGGTTGTTTGTTGGATAGGTGCAGCATCTGGTTGGGTTTGAGAGAGTAACAGGTGTGTACGTTGCGGGATTGTTAGGTTCCCATGGAAAAGACCTAATATACGAATCATTTTCTCTCTAAATAAGGCTACTTTATGAGTATAGCATAACTATGAAGATAAATATATCGTATTTGCACAATCGTATTAATATTGAGAACCATTTTTAATTCAATCCTTTGAAACAGACTCCCCCCCCCCCCCCCATTTCTACTTAGCCTCCCATGTTGTCTAATTCCCAATTAAACTATGCCAATTTTTGGTATGTTGTTTGATTGCTTTTTTGCTCTTTTTTTTTTTTCCTTCTTTTTTTCTTCTAAACCTCACTTGGTCGAACATCGCTATGTCTATTGCCAGATTATTATTCATTTTGACTAATTACTCATTTTAAACACTTAGGGCCAATTAAAGCAGAACAATTGAAGAGAAATATCAGGGAAGAATTAAAAGGAAATCCATCAGAGGTTAATAAAGTTATGAATAATTATCATAAATTTTATTTTTTTACCCTAACCCTATCGCTTTACAGTACACAACAAATAGCTAAAAAAAAAAAAAAATAATCAATTTCCATATATTGTTTTATAACGGTACTTACCTACGTACCTACCCAGTAGGTCAGCTTTGAGATCTATATATTATGTAATATTCCAATTAATTATATCAAGAATGCATTTCTTTCCCGGTCATCAATTCCATATTGCTACAGCATCTGTCTTCAAACTGCCTAGCTAGGTAGGTTCTTCGTTGTAACCACGCCCACGTCTCCTATGCTTGGGTTCCTCAGGAGAGGAGGGGGAGGGGCAGTAGCGGACGCAGACCGATGTCATACAATTAATTTATCGGGCCCATGCGTAAACAAAATAGAGCTGCTTTTGTCCCAGACAATTGGGCCCGAGAAATGCATTCAATTCGTTTTTCTTGGATCCGCGCCTGAGGGGGGGGGGGGGGGTTGAGACATTGTGTACTGTATACTGCTACTTGCTTCTTTACACACTTAAGTCAGTATAACCAGTAACTATTATTATGAACTGTTACTGAGCTCTGACTTCAATACGCTAATTATTATCCCCCAAAACGTACAGACAAAAAAAACAACAACAAAAACACAACAAAAAACATAACAATTAAAAAAAAAATTAAAAAAAAAACCTAATAAATCAAATTAATGAAACACAATTGTTTTTTTTTTTTTGTTTTTTGTTTTGTTTGTTTGTTTTTTTTTGGGGGGGGCACGGGTCCTTCTATAAAAGCTTTTCTTAATGCTGAAGTTAATCTGATCTTGTTCTTCTCGAGTCCTTTCTCCTATTCTTCTGTTTGAATATTTTGATTATTTTGATTAATATCAATATCTGATATACGATCATGACCATGATGATGATGACAATAGAATCACATATATATCCTTCAGACTTCAGGGTGCACTGGAAAGGATAGAAGGGGGAAGTCCTTTTTCATATTGTAGGCCTACAAGTTCAAAATGTTTGTTGGTACTTTGCAAATAATCCTACAATTTCAAATGTTTGTTGTACTATGTAAATAGCATTTACTTTAATTGAGCATATGGCGCTATGCACAAACCTGAGCTGCACCACCTTGGAAAAGTTAGTTATTAATTTATTTTTTTTCAATGCAAAACGATTAAAATCGATTTATTAAGTATTTTGGTTGGAAAAACCTTTCCTCATTCATTCCGGTGAGCGACTTGGCGTGCCCCAACGAGCTGACTAGGGAGATATTTACAATTCCATTCTTTAACGACTTTATTCTTTTATGAAGAGTGATCATTAGAATCATACAATACCGTTTTACTACCTGAAAACACATGCTACAATTATTGTAAGAAAGCCTTCGATTGGTTCTTGATAGAATTTTATACACAATAAGCGATCTATTCATCTGGATGTTCATTGAAGCATGATGCAAGCAAGGTTTAATAAACTTTTATAATACAATTCTCCATACTGTTGAAGTAGCCTAGAATATTTATAATGTATCATTCAAACTTTTGAGGTAATTGTTATGTAATCTCTAAATAGTGAAATTTTCATGTGGAATCATGACAACAACAGCGTTATAACCATACCGTATTAAATCATTCGTATAATTTTGACCTCGCTGGCCGCCGCAACTTGCTCGCCACTGAAAAAAGACACCAAACATGTTCGATCTCTGTTTTTT
>CALNVZ010000174.1:31008522-31080040 GCA_940671915.1 Paracentrotus lividus | reverse complement strand
TCGATCGCACAGGAGGCGTCGACTCCAGAGATGTTGTTGTTGTTGTTGTTTGGTTGGTTTTAACGGCGCATTAAAAAAAATTATTAACGCCAAGAGACTCGTGTCCCAAACTAAGCTATTTACCAGTGACATTTTTTCATTCATGCTTAAAGAAAAAAAAAAGTTCCTTATAACAACATAAGTTGACATAATAAGTTGACATAATAAGTTGACATAATGAGTTACCTGTATCAGTTTTATATATTCTTGGAACATAAAATTAAGATACGATATAGTGGAGATGTGACATCACCCTGTTTGTTGAATAGTCACGTGAATATGCATACAACTGTTAAATATTTCAAAGATCGATAATGCTTTGTGGAGACTCACGAGACGTCGCGTAAATTTAAGGCACGTCTCCGAGACGTCTTCGAGACGGAGTCGCAACCTAGTCTAAAACGCATCTCCACAGGTCTCATAACAGGTAAGATACTAACTTATGACATTTTAGGATGCAACATAGCTAATACCCAACCCTTGTTCCCAAGCCTGTTCAGAAATGTGTTCACAATTGTCTGAAATCCTCACTTAGATAATCTTGTTGGCGTTTTGGTGTTGTTGTTGTTGTTTTTGTTTTTGTTGTTGATGACGATGATGATGTCTTGTGTTACGAGGTTGATGTGATGTGGTGTCAATTTTAGCAACTAATGAACATGGTCATATACAAGATAATCTTTTTTTTCTTTCAGCACGATCATTATTTACTGTACCATATATTCAATAATAGAGTATATGGCACGTGATTATTCATGCACACTTTCAACATCAATATCAAGTAATCAATCAATCAGCCCCCTTAATAACTTACATTAAAAATCGATCAATCAGTCAACAAATCAATCTACCACTCACTCACTCAATAAATCGATCACCCTACGATGATTTTTTTATTTTATTTTATTTTATTTATTTATTTTTTAGTTATTATTATTATTATTTTTATTATTATTATTATTTTTTTTTTTTTGCGAGCAATCCAAACTCAGAATCAGAATCACAAAAATCAATTTGGGATAACGATAAATATTCTCATTAATCTCTGTCTCTTGCTTGGGGGGGGGGTTTGACGAACATTCCTAATTACAGGTTATGTCAAAAGTTAGTCACTTCCAAACACAAAACTAAAATCACAGTGACACAGTGTTTGGGTCGTAAGAACTTTATTTAAATTTGAAAAATTATACATGGGAAAAATAATAGTGTTGTCATTTGAATCCGTTTGAGACAAAAATAGTATACAACATTTTAGAGAGTGTATCTAGTATGCCGTAGTGTCATTAAAAGAATATGTATTTATTCAATTCGATATAAAAACAGATGAAAATATACTTTAAGGAAATGCACAATATGCCTAATAACGAACTAGATTTCTCCATAAGGCTGATATGATGCCAAATATAGCTCAAATTAAGTACAAACAAACACGAACATTTGGAATATGATCTATACCTATACATTTTTATGTATTGTCCATGAAAAGAGTATGTAGGTACAAACGAGTACAACCTTTACACGCCATTACTTTTGAAAGATACATCTATTTGTGTTATCCATGTGTACACATCAATTTTTTTTTTTTCAAGTATAGTTTTAAGTATGGAACACTGTATACATCCTACTCAACAGAAAAGGAATTTAACTTTTAAAAGTGTGGAGTAATGACAAATCCATGTTCAAACGGAATTTTGTGACGTCAACTTCGTTGTCAGGAGAGTTGGGCAGAGATGGGTTTGTATCTAGATCTGGGGTGAAAAAAAATAAATGAAAAATCAATAAATACATAAGTTTAAACGTTTAGCGTATCCATACACAATTTAAGGGAGGAAAGGACTTAAAGCCTAATAACCAATAACCACAAACTACCACAAAACATACCCTTGTAATCATAGAAAGTGAAACCAGCCTCACAGTTAATGCATTATGATTTGTTTTTAAGTATGAACTGCACAATATATTGTATACACAAAGTCATGTACGTGTCACATCAAGCAGTAATTTGGGTGCTTTCAAAGCAATCAACAATTTTGTTTACTCGCTGATCTTTCTTCGGGTAGTTCGAAAAATGGATTAAATGTGAGTGGATAGGGGGGAATTCACAT
Source organism: Paracentrotus lividus (assembly GCA_940671915.1). NCBI lineage: Eukaryota > Metazoa > Echinodermata > Echinoidea > Camarodonta > Echinidae > Paracentrotus > Paracentrotus lividus. Next base: position 31,077,899 of record CALNVZ010000174.1, on the reverse strand, counting down.
AAATACTAATAATATTAATTCATTCTCATGAATGTTTGACAGATGCAAGATCATGATAAGAGGAACTCGCAAACTTTATCAAATCAATTGAAGAGGAATAAAAACATCCAACCTAACTAGAAATTCATTAGATAAAAAAGAAAAGTTGGGCCCGCAGCTAATTATGTTATATATTAGCATCCCTACTTTTTTACTTTTCATAGGAAAGGCCCCAAAACACCCTTATAATACCTGCTATGGTGTGATCGTCCATCTGAGCTTATTTTCCAGCGCTGTATCTCCAGCCGTAAGGAAAGATCCTATCAGGTGATTTAGCATTGAAAAAGAGAGAAAACAGTTGTATTAACGATATATAAAATGGAGATTTACTGGCTCCGGTAATTAAAAAAGGGGGGTATTGTAAGACGTATGTTAAGGTCGTGTGTTTTCACTTAATACCTCAAATAATAATTATCATAATTTTTCCCATTTCACTTGATCTAAAAGAAAACAAAATGTTCTTTTCTCTCTTTGTTATTATTATTATAACCATTTTAGACCAAGATAATCCCACTCTATACTCATGTCGGAGAGGGCTTTCACGTTTAACAATAATTGTTATAAGATGGCTAAGTAATTTCCAACTTGCTGATTGGTCTAAGCGTACCACGTGATCATTCGCGAAAAGTGTCTATCCCTGCACGCCCGTGGGATTTTTGCGCACCCAAATTGTCTAATGCACGGTTTTGGCGCATGCGCAATGTCTCAAAAGTTGAGATTTCGATTAGTAACATAGCTTATGCTCAATGAGGTCACGTACAATGAAAAAATCACCTTAGCTAGCCGTGATGATCCACCAGATCATGTTGAAAAAGAAACTGAATTTATGACCATAAATTAATCGATCCCGGATCCCCAGGGGCCCGAGCTAGCTAGCCAAGTTTTTTTTTTAGGGACGAAATTCGAAATCACAACATTCGGAAACCTTGAGATTATGGCGTCAACAAAGGATCAGGAGGGGGACCCAGTCGAGATCGTCGGTCACTGTCAGGAGGGACACCAGTCAAGTTCGTTCGATTTCCGTTTTCAACCTCCCCCCCCCCCCCCCCCCCCCCCCCCTCCCAACTATTTTTAAAACCTGGTTATGCCACTACAAGGGTAATTGAGTAATGAAACGGTTACTTACATTGGACGTTGTTTTTTCTTTCCTCGCTTTGCCATATCCTCCATGGCGAGAACGAGATCGGGATCACGTTTGAATTCCTCATCGTTCATCATTTCGACTTCGAATTCGTCCGAAGCTGAAGCCAAAAGGATGAGAGCGAGGGAAGCGAAGGCGAGAACGAGAAGTACCTTGGAAGCCATTTTGATTCGAGTCAGTATGAGCTGGAAACAAGAATGAAGACGAAAATTAGCTTCGGATCTATGTAATTTTCAAATTAGAAGAAAATGGCATAGCTTATTCTATGGAAACACTGTTATTATATTTGGGCAATTCCAAGTAAAAGTGGACTTGGAGCTGAAACTTAAATGTGGTGCCGTGCCTTTGAAAATGCAAATTGGGATCTGAAATTACCACAAAGGCTTATTTACAATACAACCAATCATTTAAGTTAAAAAATTATGCGATTAAGTTTTCTTACACTGAATACTTATTGATGAAACCAAAAATTTGCACAGATGGGACTATGGTGCTTTAAACATGTTAAATGCCTCATTCTTATATCTAGTATTTTTCGACGATTTATTTATTTATTTATTTATTTGGCTTAATGTAATTATCATGGACTACTATAACAAATTATCGTATTAATATTTCTTAATAATGCATTTGTCCTCACGAAAAAAAAAACCCGGGAAACCAGATATCACTCCGTAACCGTCACTCCGTGACCGGACATGGGTTCAAGTTTTAAGTCATAACTAACAAAATAATTGAACACTTTTCTTATGAAATGTGGCATATTACATATACTTAGGACAACATACATGTAGAATCCAATCAATTACTTTAAATTGTGATAGCCATTTAAAGCAGGCCCTTGTGGCTCTGAACTGGACTACCCTGCATTTTAAAGAAGACCTGAATAAATAAATAAATAAATAAATAAATAAATAAATAAATAAAAGTTCACAGAGTTTAAGCAAAACGTTTTCTGCTCAGCTATGCATGTCCATTTTGCGTCACTCCGTTACCATGATTAAGAACATTAATATCTCATTAATTATGCGGATCACTATAACTAATGTTATCATTTTGAAAAGAGGGTACCATCAGCTATTCTCATGAACCATTTCTTTGTAAATAAAGATCAAAGTTTGGATTATAAATTTGTTTGAATGCTGAAATGCTGTTTCTGAATGTCACTCCGTTACCTTGGAACGGCCCATTTCTGTTCATGTAATGGATGATGATAATAAGCTAAATTCAGTTTCCTTTTCACAATGTTTCTTACATATTTTGCAGCAGGTATAATAGTCTCACAATTTTCCATTTAAATTAAATTAAAATACAATCTTTTTGTGTTAAAATGCAAAAGTAATGCATAATTACCTTCTCCCATTAGGCTTGGGCCTATATGTATCTTTAAAACTTGAAATAAAACATGCATCAACGTGGGATGATATCTACTTTAAATATAAACGCTTCTAAATATAATCCTTTAACAATCATAGAATAAAAATCAAACGTACTCACTCTGTCTTCCGTCAAGGAGGTAGCATCCAAAATAGTGCACAGGTTGGATGTGATAGCCTCTCATCTTTTCCCTGTCTCTTTTATAGACTTTGCGATAAACTCATCTGTCAAGAAGATTTGAAAACGTCACCCTTGCTTGATATACATTCCTTCCTTTGGGAGGATCGTATTAAGCTATTAACACCATCCTAATAACAGCAAACTGGTTTTCATGAAACCGCGGAAGATTTATATTGACACTCATGGAAAACGAACCCCGAATGTTACGTAACGTCTTTGATTATAATGAAGACAGAGACAATTATTAAATATTAAAATAGGTGAATGAAAAGAAGCAGTAAATTACCTCTGATTGTCAAGAGGGATGAATATTTCATGGAGTTGATGAACCTTTGCAAGCATGGCAAGTGTACAGTTTCTTGTGCTTTGGACGCAGTCATTAGGCTTGATTACAGCTTTATCCAGATGACCTTATACATGTTATAGATGTATAAGAGAAGTAGGGTTGTTAATCTTCTTTTTAAAAAAAATATATATATTATCAACATGAGCGGGGGTGGTTACAGAGACAACAACAAAAAAAAATAAAAAGATAAAAACCCTTCTTTGTTTAAAATCTTCTGTTAAATCCCATTGAATAATTATTCTCCAGCCCTAATCACAGTCATTGCGAGCGCAAAGCATGAGTATTTATCTATTGCCCATCAAGCTGGTGGGGAAGGGTCGACCTATACCCCCCCCCCCCCCGGCTTTGCGCCTGCGTTATCATTTTATTTGGTATTTTTATTGTATTGCTGGTTATCTACAGTAATTATTGTTAATGATTCATGTCATTAAACTTTATAATAATTATTATGATATTAATTGCTTCCTTGGCTGACAGTTTTTAATGTTTAATACAGAATCAGTCATGAATAATGGTAATGCAGAAGAGATGAAGTAGTTATAAAATGAACGGATGACAGTTTTTATGTATAACATCGAAAGTAAATCTTTTCTTTCATAAATTAATGTCGAAAGTGATATTATATATTAAGTAAATTTAGTACTTCCGCATTAAATTTCTTTATAGCATGTATAAAGTCTGGGTTATTACAGTTGTCATACAGTTTCATTTAGACCACCACGTGAATTTTGTCATTGGTTGATTCAGGAATAATGCCGTAGAGATTTTATTATTGTATTTGCAGAGAATCTGTAAGCAAAGCAATATTTATAGCATGTTTATGTTTTGAAGAGTTGGCACCGCTTCAGTATTGGAATATATTAGAATAATTGTGAATGAAGGGCAGGATCAATGGCATTCTTTGCTACAACAAAACTTGTTCTACTAATTGGGTTTCTGTTCTTCGGTAAGTATTCTTGACGACTCTCTAAATATTCAGCTGTTCAATACGCCTTTATATTACAAATATACAAAATTATTGCAATTTCCAAATACACTCTCCTGATTAGTCAAAACATCGAATTGCGTTTGATTTTATTTGTAACGTTGAATCACAACTTTTTATGCAAGAGTATGCTATTGCTGTTCAAGGATTTATTATATTGTGTAAGTTTAGTCTTTAGTACCTATACAGTGTGTCCCAGAAAGAAATATATATTTTTGAAATGGCAACCAAATAAGAAATATATAGTTCTTAGGGGGAAAGATATATGTAGACAAGGCTCATATCCTCAACTATTATTTGATACCAAAAGGTCTGAAAATGATGCATGCTTCAATGAGCCCACTTTTGTGACGGACACAAAAATAAGGCTGCGCAGGATTTCGCTATTCATTTATCACCTGCGTATGGGCAGCAAAAAAGTCAATATCAATAGATCATCTAATGTCAAGAAAAAAAAATAAACCAAAAGTCAGAAAGAGACATCAATATTATGCAAAGATGTAATGGTAAACCTTTTTGATTTCATAATTATGCTATTGATGATTGTTTTGTATTTTAGTTTATTTTTTGTCTGTGTTAGACGATTCACGCCATCATTGATATTGACCCTTTTGGTTGCCCATAATCAGGTGGTAAATGAATAGTGAATTTCTGCGCAGCCTAGTTTTTGTGTCCTTCACAAAAGTGGGCATTGCTCACTGAAGCCGGCATGCATCATTTTGGGACATTTTGGTATCAATTAATAGTTGAGAACATGAGCTTTATCTATATATAAATCTTTCATCCAAGAACCACATATTTCTTATCCCGTAGCCATTTCAAAAGTGAATAGTTCTTTCTGGGACACACTGTACAGGTCAAACCATTAACCGGGTTTATATAATGATTTCATTCAAAACATGAAATACCCAATTACAGACATATTGATAATCAATTATAAAAATGGCCAAAGATGAAGCATAATTTCTAGTTTATATTATTTTTTACCAAGAATATTACCTAGTATGTCGGTGAAGCAATATCAAATATACATTAAAAAGTAATTAAAATCAGAATTAGAATTACTTACCCGTTTGGGTTTCGTGGACTAGGCCCGTGTCGTTCTTTGAATCGTAATTTACTTGGTTATTCTTTGAATTGTATGTAATCCAACTGATGAGAGAGGGTGGTTAAGAAAGACCCAAGTACAGGATTTGGGTGAGTTTTTATGTATTTATTTAAACACTTCCAGCATGTCCAGAGAAAACTCATGGTTATCATGACATTAATCATTGCATGCTTATGCATCAGAAAAATATGTAACTCGATTTAGCGAAATTTGGTCTCATATTTTGAATTCTTTTTAAAATTATTTCCAAATGATTAAACGAGATAAAATAGAAATCCTGCAAAGGAGAATATATTACATTTTTAGGTAATTATGTATATTTATTCTACAAATATTTAGAACATGTTTTATTTCATTCATTCATTTAATAACAATCAACAATAAAAGTCTCCTTTGTATCCGCGACGTCTCATGAGTTTCCTCGACAGGTCGTTACTCGTGGAGACAAAAAAAAAAAACATGTATTGGAAACGGCTCCGAGTATCCGAGTCACGGAGAGGTCTCCGCGAAGTGAGATACCACCTTTACACTGGAACCATCACCAGGAAAAAAACAAAACAAAACAAACAAACAATCAATCAATCAAACAAAAAACAAACAAACAAACAAGCAAAAAACAAATAAATAAAGAAAAAGAAAAAAATTAGAAAATAAGATTCAAAAAATGGCAAGCAATGTTGAATTAGATTAAGGCTGGTTAGAGTAATTACAAAACCAGCGGCTTAAATCCGTGTCGAGGAGTGGGGGGGGGGGAGCGAAATAATTTACCAACTTGTCGCGATCTTGTATGGCATACACAAGCACTAGTGACACAATGAACGTTTTAATACCCATATAGCAGAGGCGGCGGGAGAGGGGTGGGGTGCGAATAGAATTTGTCTTGTCTATGTATGCTTTCAGCTTGTGGCTGCCTTGACTACAGTTCATTTTAGTAATGGAAAAAAAAAATAATGCAAGCGCGAAGCGCGAGCTGAAATTTTTTAGCTATAAGTTGGAGATATTTGTTCATTATAGTTCCTATTTCGTATCAGCGAGCGCGAAGCGCGAGGCGAAAATTTCAAGCTGAAATTGTATAAGTTTGTGAATACAAGGTCCTATATAGTATCCGCGAGCGCGAAAAAGGAAAAAACAAATAAACAAAAACAAAAATATATAGTAGAGGTGGCGAAACGGATTTGAAAGTGGGGGTCTCGATAAAAAGAGGCATCTTTCTGAAAAGTGGGACACTTTAGATCAGAAGCCCCTAAAGAGAACTGTATTCGAGAGCAAGGGGATACGAAAAAATTGTCTTTAAATATATGCTTTTAAGAATTATAATGGCTGCATTGATTATTTTTCATTTTAGTAATTGAAAAAGTAATGCGAGCGAGAAGCGCAAGCCGCAAATTTTAAGGTAAAAGTTTGAGATATTTGTGCATTATAGTTCCTATTTGGTATGAGCGAGCGCGAAGCGCCAGCCGAAGATCAAATCAAGCTGAAATTTAATATGTTTGTGCATTAAAGGTCCTGTATGGATCCGTGAGCACGAAAAAAAAATAAACTAAACAAAACGAAAAAAACATATAGTAGAGGCGAAGGAACGAATATGAATGTGGGGTCTCGCTGGAAAAAGGGGCTTTTTTATGAAAAGGAGATACTTTAGATAAAAGGCATAGACCTAAAGAGAAATGTATTCGGAGAGGTAGGTGATACGAAGAAAATTTTGTCTTTTTTTAAGAATCATAATGGCTGCCTTGACTTCTGTTCATTTTAGTAAAGGAAAAAGTAATGCGAGCGCGAAACGCGAGCCGAAATTCATAAGCCAAAAATTGGGGATATAGAGTATAGATCCTATTTAGAATCAGCGAGAGTGAAGCGCCGAGCCGAAAATTTAGTATCCATTTAAAGAATAAATTTTACATGCTTTGTTAAATAACAGCGATAAGAAAACAAATAAAAAATCTTTGCTATAAAAATTTTTGGCCTGCAGGCCCCAAGCCCCCCCCCCCCCATAGCCCGCACACAGCTACATTAATATTTTCATTGTCAAAGAACATCCTTTCCTAAGGTTTGTGCCCAGACGAGGGCATTGGATCCAACCTTTTAAACTAAGGTTACTGTTTTTACTTAGTGCGAGGTCGCATAGCGACCGAGCAGAAAATTTTGGGGTTTTGGGAGTAAAAGGAAGCGTATTTAGTATTGAAAACGCTATTTTAACCAATAACACCATTATCTAGTTATTGATTTTTTCATTTCTTTCTTGAAAACTGGGGGGATGTTTCTACAGGCCACCCCCCCCCTCCTCAAAATCTGGGGGATGTATTCCCCCTCCCCATCCCCCCGGGATTTACGCCCGTGAACAAAACAACACAAAGATTGCATCACTTTTAAATGATATGTATTTATGATTATTTTTGCATCTCACAATCACGAACTGACGACTGAAAACATAATAATATAGATGGAAGGGGAAAAACGTATAATTTGCAAGCCTTTTGTGCGATGGGTTTGGGAATTTAGGCTAAGGGTCCGGATTTTTTCCCCATACAGCGCCCAAAACATTTTAGGTTTTACTCATTAAACCGTTGCTTTGTTTTTTATTTTGTTTTTTAGTTTTGTTTTGTTTTGTTTTGTTTTGTTTTGTTTTGTTTTTTTTGTGCAGTTTGCTTTGTTAATTTTGCTGTTGTTGTTTTTTGTTTATTTTATTTTTTTTTACTGTAGAAAGTGTATTGCATTCGACGGAGTTTATCCTAACGCTGGTAATACTCTTCTTCGTGAGTGTCTTCATTTACGTCTTCTTTCTTCTGAGGACAATCCGTAATCAGCCCCAAAGTAAGTAAAGTTCCTCTCATATCGTTAAAACTGATAGGTCATAGACGTCCTGATTTTGTTTTCATTTTAAACGATAACGATAAACTATAAAAATTTTAATAAGACCCTATGCTTCTAAAAAAATATAAACTTGTAATCATGGTAATACAAAATTATTGTTTTCCAAACGCGCTGCAGGCTGTCAAAAAATAAAAATAAAAAAAATAAAAAAAATAATGCAAAATGCAGAAAATCCTCTCTTTTACATTTTGTTTACAACTTAAACGAAGTTTATTGAAAGAAATATGTTTCTACTGAATTTTATTTCTACATACATGTACATGCAAAGAAATGGCAAAAAAAAAAACCACCCAAAACACACAATTATTTTTATAAAATTGGATGTTGCAATATGTGATTCCTGCATTGTCTATGATGAGGGTGCGTGTATGAAGTATGTTTTAATTGATTAACTGACTTTTGAAAAACTTTTTTTTTCACATTTATTTAAAACAACATAAATTACAAAGAGAATGATATAGCACTCAACCTATAAGACCGATTGGAGTAAAAATTATAACGCAACAATTAAAAATAAGAAAGTAACAAAATGGGAATCCCTATAGGGGAGACCGGGTATGGAAGTTACACGGGTCAGTTGTTACAGTTCTCAGTGTGCTAAGTTGGAACAAGAGAGTTCGTGCTAACTGGCATCTATATACAGCCTACACTAGCTGTGATGAATTGCCGGTCGTGAGGTTTTCCCGTTGTTTTATTAAAAGTAAATCAACAAAAACCATTTTTTACAGTTCCAAGTGAATTTTTGACAAAAATTATATTTGTAATAGTTCTTACAACTGAAGGCACATGATGATAGTCTGGTATTGTGAATATAGTACATGTATGTCACTAATATACCCCTGAGCCATGCCTGTAATTCTGCCTAATGGCTTTGCTGCAATTGATTTTATTTGTAAAATCACCATGGGTATGGTTGTTACAACAAGCTACCTCATGTCGATGTAACAACCTACCCCAATTACATTACACATGTAAAGTAATTTTGTTTCAATTTTCAGGAGTTAATTTTTGATATTTCTATTATTACTTTAGTCTATGCTAGAGCTCTACTTGATCTACTGTTAACGATACCAAGAAACTGGAAAGTTGAAACAAAAGTATGGTATAAGAGATTTACACATTCTAACAAATTACCCCGTATGATTACATAGTAACAATTGACCCCGTATGGTGTAATAACCTACCCGTATACGGGGTAGGTTGTTACAAAAAAATGTCTTCATTAATTAAGCTGTAGTTAATAAGTGTTTCCATGGTTTCAAGTTTTATGTGCCTCAGGTTTTAGCCAACATAATAGGCTACAACAGACCCAAAATGGAGTGTGTGAGTACTTTCATTAGAATTATCTGGCCCAAAATGTGAATTTTGTAACGTCCATACCCGGTCTCCCCTACTTTAACGGCTACAGCCCGATAGTCCGCGGATCCTACACCCCTACTCCACTGAAATTATCTTTGTATTAATACTATGAGTACAAAAAGCTGAAACTTCACAGACATGTAGCCCGATGAATTATCTGCAATATGAGACATTGCAAAACTCATGAATGTACACTGTTTTCATGCAATGTGAAAATATGCGATAATTTCCCTCCAAAATTTAAACGCCTCCACCCTTTTACTATACCCAATATGTTACACATGACCTTTACAGTACGCTATGATCTCTGTATGAAAGGTTTCGTATTGATTGCCACTCTCAACTGCATTTTAATATTTTTTCTGTTTCCTTCAAACGGAAAGGATCTTTGCAGATTAAGGGTATTGCTCGAGATAGCAGAAAGACAGGACCTAATCCCCAAGAGTAAGTATCCTTCTTCGTCATTAATATCCTTTACCTCATGATAACACAGTTCTGAACTTGAAGACGTTTCGGATGATAATGCGCGTCGATCATTGTGAATATGATTGTCCTTGAGTGTAAATATAAGTGCAAAATTGATCACTTTTGTGCGTGAGTGCGTATCAGTTATTATCCTTCAAATGATTAAATGTTTGATAAATTTGCTTTAGGTCATCTTTTCTCTCTCTTTGTTTAATATTCAATGAACGGGCTATGGTTATTTTCTTGTGTTTCGGTCTTCTTGACACCACTCATTATTGTTTACATTGATCGATTTTCCCTCACGTCCGCTAATTCTCTTTTTTAAACACGTTTTATTACTCATTTTCAGCGTTTTATTAGTATTGTTATTATTATTATTATTATTATATTATTATATTATAGGTTTTCCCGGCCGATTTCATACATTTATCATCCGTTTTCATTAATGTGTATTCAAATTCGTGTGTTTGATGCGACAGACTGACTTTAGTCAAACACTTTCGTGTTCATGGCTCCAAATTCATTTTTAGGCACACAAAGTCATGGTTGCAAAGTTCAAATTCGGATAGAGGCATTTAATTTCATTATTTGTGCATTCAGATTAGTGCGAATTTCAGTATACGGAATGAAATGTCGACAGGATGAAGACGAATTTGAATAGCTGTTGCCGAATGTATATGCTATGTATATGATAACACAGTTCTGAACTTGAAGACGTTTCGGATGATAATGCGCGTCGATCATTGTCGAATATGATTGTCCTTGAGTGTAAATATAAGTGCAAAATTGATCACTTTTGTGTGAGTGCGTATCAGTTATTATTACCCTTATAAGACATCTGAACCGGGCTATTGCAAATTCATACGCGACCGCAGTTTTGATATGATATGAATATGAAGCGATCATGGGTATATTGGCCATATTGCCGAAATAAAATCCCATTGAAAAAACACGCATTGACGTAAGGCTGCCTTTTTACAATGTTGACCGGCTGGTCGGGGGTCCTACGCGTAATTTAATGATGCGCGTTTACAAAGAGTAGTAAGAACATGGATACGCACAGAAGCATTATTGCGTCACAATGGTTCAACTCAAAATGCTGAAGAACAAAGAAAAGAAAAAAAAATCCCACGACAAATGCCAGTTTAAATCAGTTTTTTTGGTTTTTGGTAGACGTTATATCCTGAGAAAGCAAACTTTTTATGACTCGTTGAATGACACATTCTGCAATTTATACGAGGCTGATGTTTCGAGGGGAATTGATTCCTTATATTTTAATATTGATGAAAACAGTGGAACATTTGGATTCAAACATACATGACTGTACTGTAGCAGTTGTACCAGACCAGCTAGGATATGTTGGAGTAGACTACACTGTGTGTTTCAATGTCCTATGTTGGAGATAGGTATTGAAGGTAATAATAAAAATATTGACTGTTTTTCGGGCAATATGGCATATAGTGCCCTTACTAGCACATATTGCCCTCGTCTTCGACTCGGGGCAATATTATGCTAGTTCAGGCACTATATGCCATATTGCCCTCAAGGGCAGTCAATATTAATTATCCTCAAATGATTAATGTTTGATAAATTTGCTTTAGGTCATCTTTCTCTCTCTTTTGTTTAATATTCAATGAACGGCTATGGTTATTTTCTTGTGTTTCGGTCTTCTTGACACCTACTCATTATTGTTTACATTGATCGATTTTCCCTCACGTCCGCTAATTCTCTTTTTAAACACGTTTTATTACTCATTTTCAGCGTTTTATTAGTATTGTTATATTATTATTATTATTATTATTATTATAGGTTTTCCCGGCCGATTTCATACATTTACCATTCGTTTTTATTTAATGTGTATTCAAATTCGTGTGTTTGATGCGACAGACTGACTTTAGTCAAACAATTTCATGTTCATATTCTCAGATTCGTTTTTAGGCATACAAAGTAATAGTTGCAAAGTTCAAATTCGGATATAGGCATTTAATTTCATTATTTTTGCATTCAAATTAGTGCAAATTTGAGAAATGTCGATAGTATGAAGACGAATTTGAATAGTTATTGCCGAATGTATATGCTTATTATGTGAAGTAGAATGCGCAAATACGAAATCGATCACAACAATCGTATTTTGATGATTGAATACGATTTTGACTGGCAACATTTCGATGCTGCAGCGTTTTTTCCCGAAAATGAATGCCTCTAATATGCAATTGATTGACAAAACAATGAAATTGGCCGGAAAACCTATATTATAGGTTTTCCCCGGCCAATTTCATACATTTATCATCCGTTTTTCATTTAATGTGTATTCAAATTCGTGTGTTTGATGCGACAGACTGACTTTAGTCAAACACTTTCGTGTTCATGCTCTCAAATTCATTTTTAGGCACACAATTCATGGTTGCAAAGTTCAAATTCGGATAGAGGCATTTAATTTCATTATTGTGCATTCAGATTAGTGCGAATTTCAGTATACGAAATGAAATGTCGACAGGATGAAGACGAATTTGAATAGCTGTTGCCGAATGTATATGCTTATTATGTGAAGTAGAATGCGCAAATACGAAATCAATTACATCAATCGTTAATTTTGATGATTGAATACGATTTTGACTGGCAACATTTCGATGCATCAGCGTTTTTTCCCGAAAATGAATGCCTCTAATATGCAATTGATTGACAAAACAATGAAATTGGCCGGGAAAACTATATTATACTTTTTATCTCTTTCTCTTTCCTCTCTCTCTTTCTCTCTTCTCTCTCTCTCTCTCTCTTCCTCTCTTTCCTTTTTCATACAAAACCACTATTCTTTTGAGACAAAAAGAAGAGAGAGAAAAAAAAAAGGGTGTGACATATATATTTGTTTTTAGTGGTTAGTCTCGTGACATTAGGCAATGTTGCAGTAGACTGATAGGTTATTGATACCAAAAACCAACCAATTTATTTCAATAAACAATGGAAAACGACAATGGGGAATGATTAAGATTAGTACTACTTTTGTTTCCTTGACTTTAATTATTTGAAATTCATCATGATAAACCGCATGTAACTTCTTTGAGTGGATAATTACAATCTCGATTAAGGCTTATTATAAAAGTAACACCATTCTCTCTCTATGAAAAAAAATTCATCCACGTTTCCCATCGTCTCCATTAACGTTTCTTATACTTTCTCTTTTTTTTTTTTGTTGTTTGCTTTGTCCTGTGTTTTCTTAAATCTATCTATATATCTTTGTGTACGTAAACATACACATACGCACACACACGCACCCTCACAAATACAACAACACCCCCCCCCCAAATACACACACATGAAGGTGTTTTTTTTTTTTTTTTTTACTGTTTTTAGCCCTATGCATTACAAGTGCGTGTGATATTAATTATAATAAAATGTGAGGGTGTGTATGTGTGTGTGTGTGTGTGTGTGTGTGTGTGTGCGTGCGTGTGTGTTTATCACGACCTTGTGGAGACTGAACTCGCGCAGAAGTACCTTTATCATGGAGTTAATTCTAGCATAGCGTGCTCCCTGAGACATCACTCTTAACATGCTTATTGAGAGGGGGTATTAAATCAGTGTAAAACTTGATTTGGGCGCCTCCACAAGGAATTCATTTCCTATTATAAGGTCTGTGATGAACTCATTCTTCACAAGATAGTGACTATAAGAACAAACACACGCACACACACATTCTCTCTCTCTCTCTCTCTCTCTCTCCTCTCTCTCTCTAACCCTCCCCCCCTCCTCTCTCTCTCTTCTCTCTCTCTCTCTCTCTCTCTCTCGCTCGCTATTTTCATTATATCTGTACATGTGAATAACTCTTCCCCTTAGACATTGTTGATTTTAGTGTGTAACATAATCGAAATACAGAAATCCTCCATCGGTGACAGATACCGAACTACCAATACCAACCCAACAGATGGCGCCATTGATGATTACATCGAGCTTGATGATGACCCCTCATTTACCTTCAATAGGTTATACTCAAACATCTCCGCTCTGCCAAAAATACCAGAGGTACAGGTATCATCAATATATATTTTTTTATAATTATTATAACGATTGCGAGGGATGCCCTCCCTTCACAAATTACTAAATAATTTACAGGGAAGATAGTGTGGACACCTATGACCCCTCAAGGATTTAAAAGAGCATCTTCCATCATCGTGCACATTCTGTAAAACAAAACAAGTTTCTTTAAACGGCTTTCTGTCTCTTTCAGGGTCTAAGCTTTCAAGATAAAAGTGGACATTTTGGGGACAATTATGAAACCAAAAACAAATAGGCGAAAGGCGTAAGGCCTACATATGCAAAATATTATTTAGGCAAGTTGACTCGAACCTATTTGCTTTATCCTCCTGAAAAAAAATCTAACCCAAACACATCGGTGAAAATAGTTTTCCCACTGTATGTATCGGTAGTTTTTAAACGTTTTTGTTAACCTTTGCTTTTTTTTTTTTTTTTTTTTTTTTTTTTTTTTTTTGTAATATTATTTTGATGGTTATTCATCAGGAACCGATAATTAGCGGAAGGGATGTTACTGACCAAGGTCATGCGAAATGCCCAAAATATGTCCCCAGTCATTTGTGAAACGATAGCGGAGATCGGGCCAAGCGGGAACGCCGGAGATGTTAAAATCTGTCTTACACTCAAGTCATCTGAGGTTCAACAACACCAGACGCGCCAAAATGAGCCGAACGTAAGCCGATCGCACTCCGACCGTCTGCCGAAGGGCGTGACTAGCGAGATGAACCAAGTTGGAACGTCAGGACGAAGCGTGACACTCCCTAGAATACACGTGACCACCCCGGCTGGCCAATCAGCGGAGGCGAAGTGCATGACGCTTGGGAAGAAAGCGGGCGAGAGCACAGACCTCTCGCACGAGTACATGCCAATGGGAAGTGTCTTGTATACTGATATGGACTATGTGTTGGGTACCGGCAATTATGAAAATTAAACCTTATGCCAACAGTTCAGAGACTGCAAGGGAAATGCAAAATTTATGAAGGTTATTGATTTAACAAAAAAAATCCTTGTTGTTGGCTAATCAAAGACATATAACAATGAATAGTGCACACTCTGATGTATATACACTACATGCACGGAATCCTCCTGCAAGGATATTTTCTATTGAAATATGTCATTACGTTATATTTATAAACACTACGGCCCGAATTCACAAAGGAGGATTCTGCAAAACCGACGGATCCGTGGATCCATGGGTTTTTTAATTAACGGCTCCACGGATCCACCAGTTTATGATTCACCAACAGTTGACCCAAATTATGACGTTTTATGACGCTGTGGATCTGTGGATTCAGTCGAGTCCACCTTTGTGAATACCAAATTGAAAATCCTAGGTCCAACCCTAGGTTAAACCCAGGGTTGAAACCATGGATTTTGCAGAATCCACCTTTGTGAATTCGGGCCTTTATGTTTCAATGTTACATAGCATGAGATATTGTGTGCAGATATCCTGCTGTTTTGAAAGTGAATTCCTAGTTACAACGCCACAAGACTGATTTTTTTTAAAAATACTATTTCACAAGTGAACTAGGTTTTCAGACCAATGGTATATAATCATGTTTATGAAATCATATACTTATATTAGAGGATTTATTTTTATTCAATTTCAGTTATATTAGTTACGGAAGAAATGTAGAATTTGTGAAGTAATATAGGAACATAATCATGATGATAGATATTATTAAAAAAAAGAGAATTAGCTGTATAAAATTCGTATTTTATTCATAAAAAGTAAATCTTCTCACAATTTAAATTCTAGTGGTTCTGCAAAATAAATGCGATCATTATTATGGCATGTTGACGTAATCATGCCTAGTAGATATCCATTGATGAAGTACATTCATGTGCCATTGTGTCTTTATTACTTAGATAAAACGAATACCTATTCGATTTAAGGGTGGTATCTCACTTCGCAGAGAAGTCTCCGCGACAGAATAGAAAATTTCGTCTCCGAGACGGATAAAAAGTTTTAGAGACGTCTCCGATATCGTGGAGACGTCTCCGCGACAATTTATTAAACAAAAAAGTCTGAAGTAGTCCCAAATCCATCTCCGAGACGTCTCCACGATATCGGAGACGTCTCTTATACCCCATTCACAGTGGTTTTCAAATTTATCCCGGTGCTGTCGCGGTGCTGTCGCGGGACGGCAACACCGCTATAAACCCGCTATAAATGCATTCACAGTGGAAAAGTTATCCCGGGACAGTCCCGGGATAGATTTCATGTACCCATTCACACTGCAGCGTGTGATTTTTATGACCTCGGTAACAAAATACTTGCATTTCTTTTGTATTTCTTTGTTTTTCTCCTTCTTCCATATTCTTTTTCATCATTTCCTATGTATTTCTTTGTTTTGTCTCCTTCTTTCCTTTTCTTTTTATATCATTTCTTATGTATTCCTTTGTTTTTTCTCCTTCTTTCCTTTTCTTTTCTATCATTTCTTATGTATTTCTTTATTTTTTCTCCTTCTTTTATTTTCTTTTCTATCATGTCTTATGTATTTCTTTATTTTTTCTCCTTCTTTCCTTTTCTTTTCTACCATTTCTTATGTATTTCTTTATTTTTTCTCCTTCTTTCCTTTTCTTTTCTACCATTTCTTATGTATTTCTTTATTTTTTCTCCTTCTTTCCTTTTCTCTTCTATCATTTCTTATGTATATCTTTATTTTTTCTCCTTCTTTCCCTTTCTTTTCTATCATTTCTTATGTATTTCTTTGTTTTTTTCCTTCTTTCCTTTTCTTTTTCTATCATTTCTTATGTATTTCTTTGTTTTTCTCCTTCTTTCCTTTTCTTTTCTATCATTTCTTATGTATTTCCGTGTTTTATCCTTCTTTCATTCTCTTTTCTGGAAATTCTTATGTATTTCATTGTTTTTTGTCCCGGTGCTGTAGCGGAGTGCCTTCACACTGAAGGCACTCCGCGACAGCAGCGGGACTGTCCCGGTGCTGTTACTATGGTTTGAGCGCGATAGTTTATCGCGGTGTTATAGCGGGTCGAGGTTATCCCGGGATAGTTTATAGCGGGTCCGAGCATTCACACTAAAGGCAACACCGCTACAGTCGCGGGACTGTCCCGGGACTGTAGCGGTGTTTGAGGCCACTGTAAATGGGGTATAATACTTTTTATCCGTTGCGGAGACGAAAGTTTCTATTTTGTCGCGGAGACATCTCCGTGAAGTGAGATGCGGTCATTTTCTTTCCGTCGTAAACAAGTTTATGGACATTTTTTTTTAAGCAAAACTATTCATGCACGCGCATATCAATCATTGTATAACATTATGTTGACTGTATTGTCGAGGATAAAGGACTAAAGGAGTGGAATGTATAGGTATAAAATAGTTGGTTTGGAAAGATTTACTTTTAGTGCCTTCTAGAAGTTTTTGGTCTTTGCAATATTAAACAGATTGGAGAAAAAATGAATTTAAACGAAACGACACAAAAATAAATGTAGGATTGTATGATAACAAGTTAAATTAGACAAAAATTGGGCGTAATAATCATCAGTCATGAAATTCAAATATCAATATACATAATGAAATATAAAGAATAACAAATCATCAAATAAGTTTTTTTTTCTTTCTTTTTTACACACCACATGTACATTTTCATAAAAATGAATTTTATGACAGAAGTCAATATTTAATGTCACACTGGTACAATGTTTCACCTGTCACCTGTTATTGATAATCAATAAACGTAAAGCGATAGCATTGTAATAAGTGTGAAAGCAATTACAGAAAACCTACTCCATGGTCTCTGACACCTTGCTTGTTGATCCAACCCTGACATGTTGGTCTTATATCCCCTGGAATAGCTTCTTGGAATTACATCTTCAACACACACATACAACTTTATGAAGAGACCATACGGTTGCCTTGTTATTCTAAATCATATTCATGGCCTCCTTTTATATAACACGAGATGACCCGCTATACTCGTTTGTCTTGGGAAGAGAATGAATCAATGTTCTAGAGGTCCATCGATTCGCAGGTGATTCTTGTAAAGTCGATTCTTGTAATTATCCTCAAACCACCCTTCACTGTAAAGCATAATAAAGCAAATAACATTGTAATTGTTTTGGTTTTTTTTTTATTTTTTTAATTCATTGAAACAGGTAAATATATAATTATTGTATGTATATTTTTCTTCAAGGCATAATAAAGCAAATAACATTGTAATTGTTTTGTTTTGTTTGTTTTTTTAAGTCATTGAAACAGGTAAATATATAATTATTGTATGTATACTTTTCTTCAAGGCGTAGATGATATTATGTTTTTAAATGTATTATATCATTTATATGTCTATATCAAAATAACAAAATGTACTTTTGTTAAAATAAGTTCAAATCTTTGAGAGACAATTTGTAAAGAAAAAGAAAATGATGATAATCATGATAACAGTAGCATTGCTATGAATGCCTACAAACTTGAACACACTTGGTAAATCGACTGAAAAAAACAACAACTAAAAGCAGGTAGATGCTGACAATTTGAGCATTAATCGGGTTTTTATTTTGTTTGAAAATTGATTGCTGCTGTATTATCTTACACATGGCATGCATGGTAAACGTGTCCTAAAAATGCCAGGATGAGTAGGGCTACTGCGTTTTATTATAAAATAGGCATTGTAATTTGTTACATCCACATTCAGGCTCTAATCATTGTCGAAACATATTCATAAGAATGGATGTATATAGTGGCGATTACGATACTGTTACAATCGATCGATAGTAAACTCTCACAGTTTTTTTTTAATCTGCCGCGCAATTCCTTGAAGAGGACACGCCCTAAACAATAACAAATCATAACGACTAAACCAGTAGTTCATTATCCATAGATACATATGCTGCTAATATGTAACTCGGTCAAATATGAATTCGTATTGGTTTTGAGGATTTACCAAAAGATTCGCTGATCAGCTGGATAGTATATAAGGCATCACTCGTCGGGGGATCATCGAAAAGCTACTTTGAAGTCGCCTTATGAGGAGCTCTGTCTTTGCCTAGAATTGTCTTCAACCACAACACAACGTGAGTACACATTAAAAACTTGTGATATTGTTCTCAATATTTCTAAACTATAAAGAAATAAATCAGTTAAAACAAAGGAGAAAACTATTTGCGAAGGCAGTACGGCAATATATCGCTTGTTTGTTTGTTGATATTTTTTTTAAAGGTTTGAAATGAATATACCTGTCTCCTCTATAATTAGCAATCGAGGATTTTATTGTAGACACCACTTACCTGAACATCGATATTAAGACTATCTAATAAGAATTTTCAAGCTTCACGTGACTTGTCATGTCAGTAGAAACTGTAGGCCCTAAGGTCATGATGTATAGGATTTGCAATTTAATGAAACTAATTGGACACAAATTAACGGTAAAGCAATTAAATAAGATTGATGATGTAATGAGATCCTGTATGCATAGCTTTTAAACAACACCACCAACAAAGCATAAATGGTGCTTATGTGGTTTTAGCTGCCAAAACATATTAGAGATCATTTTCGGAATGCAAACGCCTTTAATTAATGGTTCAATGTGTATTCCCCAAAAATATGTATAATCAATTCAGATTATATTTTATGATTTTAAAAAAAACCTTGTCGGTCGTTGTACCGGTATATTGCATTTGTTATACAATTACTTTGAGAAATCTTGACTGGAAATAGCCCCCTTATCTTCATTTCAAAATATTATTATAAAACTTCTTAACATCACTTTTATGGCTTAAATGATTATTCTATGTACACTGTAAAAAATATTTGTATTTTTACAGCAAATCTGCTGTCAGCAGTGTCGCCATAAAAAACGTATTATAAAAAAACAGTTTTGTTGTAAATTTCTCCTGCAAATAATTACATGAGAAATACCAAATATACATCAGGAGTAACACGTTTGATCCTTTTTAACCAACTGAGTAACTTAAAGAACTCTAATGATTTTTTTTCTTCTCTTTCATTAATTATTAGAGGAGAAATTTACAGCAAAACTGTAATTTTAAATTACATTTTTGTATGGCGACTCTGCTGACATCACTTTGCTGTATTATTTTTTTACAGTGTATGTGTAATGTTTTGGGATTTTCCCCCTTTTTTGTACTTATTTCTTGTAACCACAATTAATATGCAATGTATTTATAAGGTCTCTTGTCTTGGGGAGAGGTTGAAAGAGAAGTGTGATTCGTGAAAAGTTTGAACATTTTATTCTACCTCTATGTCAAAGACAAAAAAAGAAAGAAAGTAAACTTAAACCTTTAATTATTATCATTTTAATCCAAATTCAGTTTCATTCAATGATTCATTACGACAAGGTTGTAAATAACAACTACATTTTTTTTTTTCAATATGACTTGTGTCTGGTTAAGATTCTACATTACATTTTTGGGAAGAGAGAAATTTCCATGGTGTAAAGATAAAAAAATAAATAAATAAATACATTTTTACTAACAAAATTTAAAGGCAAGGCAAAATGATGATACTGGAGCATTTTTTTTGTGTGTGTGTGTGTGTGTGTGTGTGTGTGTGTGTGTGTGTGTGTGCGTGTGTGTCGCTAACAATTACGAGTATCTTTTTTAACCCCTACTTTATGTGGCTGCAATACTCTTTGCACGACTGGCATTTAAATTGTCAAATAAGTCTCGGTCGAATAGCTTTCTTAGTTAAAATGCGAAGATTGACAGGCCCAGTCGACTCAATCGAGTTAAATTCTTGCCACCACATGTCATACCAATTTAGAGCTCTGAGGATGGACCCTGAAATATCTCGCTTCAATAATCCGAATCAGACCAATTTATAGAGTCAATAAATATACTTTCAAATTGCACTTGAAATATTAACATTCACAATGGCGCCAGTCGTAATGTTAAATTACAAACTTAAACACCATTCTAGTTGTGACGAGACAACATCTACGAATGATAATGAAAGTAGTATTCGCAGCGGCAAATCCAAGGGGTGCAACAAGCGTGTTCACCAGTTTCTTTTCCTATACACCACTTATTGAATGCACGAACTATTTTTCGAATTCCCCCGCAACCCCCTCCCATTTTCAAATGTTGGATCAGCAGCTGATTTGTAAATATTGTTTTGCTATATATGCCCATGTATCAAAATACTAATAAAAGGTTGTTGGTATCACACGTGGGTACACACCAGACAACTGGGCGTCGAGGATGTCCTTTAGTCGTGCCCCTCCATGAAACATCTAATGATCTATAATGAAACCATTCATTGCTATCTTTGAAAATATTATTTGAAATCGAGATGTCAATTCAATGTCACTATAAGAGCCAGATCAAAATTAAAGGGAATGGTGACTTTTTTAAAGGAAAACAAAAACAAAAGAAAAAATCAACAACAAAAACAATTACAACAAAACCAAACAACCAAAACAGATATTTATATCATACAAAATGAATACCTTGTCATAATAATTTATGAGGATATCATGACAATTTTTGTTATTAAAACACATACCATGAACAAAGTAAGCACTGTCGAATTGAACCAGATAGGCTGAGAACAAGGTGAAATGAATACATCGGCTGTTTTAAATATAGGGTACATGCAGGTAATATGGGCTACGTAAGCAAATCATGTCGTGACCGGTGACCGGTGACCGGTGTGAGCGCCATCTGCTGTTCATATGAACTGTTTACGAAAATCTATCGTCGTGATAGGATCTGATGCCGAAATTTCTCTGAGAAAATTGCTGAAAACCAACAAGGTAGGTAAAATTACGGCATTTTTTTTGCCCTGATGTAAAATTTGATATTTCTCATAATGTGATGGCGAAAAGAATGGATGGCATCAATGACTTCTTATAACAAAATATAGATTTAATGTTTAAAAGTATAAAGCCGGTATTCTCGAAGGTTACTAAAGTTAGTAGGCCTACTAAATGCGTATTTAGTAGGCCTTGCTATTGTTCGAGACAATGGCAAGGGTGACTAAATAGCCTACGTATTCCGTAGACCTACTAAGTTTAGTCACCCTTCGAGAATACCGATTTTAAAAATTGCAAAATGATTTGTCGAGATAAAAACGTACATATATTAATAGGTATATACTAAATTTGGAAAACAAGGAAAAGAGAAGGTGTAACGCTTACTCACACCCATGTGGTTTCTTCGCAGCAGTTTAGTTCAATACAGGTGACTTTTATCAAATTTTGTTTAGTATTTATGCTTTGCTGCTTGGTAAAGAGGAATATGATGAACATTTCAGAATCAATTTGTCCAAGTTTCTCTTGATTTTCAAACCTCAAGATTGGCTATCGCAGTTGCAACTTTCTTCTCTTTATAATCTACAGTCTACAACCATGGCTTCAAAGCTTCTTGTCATCGCTCTCGTTGTTATGCTCATCGGCACTGCCTGCGCGATGTTTGACTTCGAAGGCATGGATAATGGGTACGGGGTCGAAGGCGAGATCGATCAATTGGATGATGAACTCAATCCAATGATGGCAGTCAAGAGGGACGCAAACCGAGACAAGGCAAATAAGAAGTACAAGGGTGAGTCCTGCTAGTTTAACTTAAATTCAAAATGATACCACCAAAACCGTATCAGGACATCTCCCCCGGAGGACGACTCCCCCGGGGACAACTCCCGGAGGACAGCTCCCCCGGAGGACAACTCCCCCGGAGGACAACTCCCCCGGAGGATAACACCCCTGGAGGACAGCTCCCCCGCAGGACATCTCCCCCGGAGGACAGGTCCCCCCAAGGACAACTCCTCCGGAGGACATCTCCCCCGATGAAAACTCCCCCGGAGGACAAGTCCCCCGGAGGACAACTCCTCTGGAGGACAACTCCCCCGGAGGACAACTCCCCCGGAGGACGACTCCCCCGGAGGACAACTCCCCCGGAGGACGAATCCCCCGGAGGACAACTCCCCCGCAGCACAACTACCCCGCAGGGCAAGTCCCCCGGAGGACAACTCAACCATTCCGGAGAACAGATCCACATGCAGTCGTTTATTTTTGCTCCATTTTTTAAATGCTTTTTTTATTTAATTTTTTTTTTTTTTTTTTTTTAAAACCGAAATAGCCATTCATGGAAATACAAAATCTTTGGCAATTTTTTTTTTCCTTTTTCCGGCGAAGGGTGTTAAGTTTGGCAGCTGTAGAGGCGTGCTGCTATTGGAACCGAATTTTACCGTCAAAAGAGAGAGAAGAGATATCAACTTCAATCTTAAAATATCATTCTACTCCATGTAAAATGTAAAGCAACGTGTACCATTTCGTAGCATTAAATCGGTACACAATCGCTTGCGCCAGATGAGTTAGGCGCGTCAATTATTTAAGGAGGGAGGCGGCCGCGGAGAGGATATGGTTTAACGACGTGCGCTGTGGGCGAGAAGCGAGCAGACAAGTAGACGAATGCATGCAGCTAGGTACGTAGGCTACAGTGGTGGATCCAGATTTCATTACAGTGGGGGGGCAAAATCAGAATTTCAGATTTTGGTACTTTTTGTTCTGTTACTCCGGGCAGCGAAAATATAACTCAATTTTCTTCTGTCACGCTGGTCGATCGATAAGCGGGGGGGGGGGTAGGTGTAATTTTTGGGGCCTTCGGCCGTCAAAGAGGTCATCATGCATATTTCAAATGAATGCTATGTATAGGACAGGCATCTATATAGGTTGATATACTTATTTCATGGTATTTTCGATGAAAAATAGCAATCAGTCCTAGTTTTGTTTTTGTTGTCTTTCAGACAAAAAAATGTCCATTTTTTGCCAAATGTAAATAACATGGGTATTCTGATAATTAAACCTAGTGTAACCCCAGTCTTAACTAGAAACTTAGACCACACTTCTATGGAGTACTGTTTTTATCTTATCTTCTATAATCATGGCGAGCAACCAATTTATTAAAATTCATTGTATTTTCATACTTCCCAATCTTCTCATCTCATGACACATATTATGACAACTTTTGCTGCCGGACTAGAATAATTTTTACCTGGTAATGAGTTGACAACTGGCACTCCATAAAAGTGTGGTCTAACCTAGGGTTAACTAAACCATGGCTATGAGACTACCACCCAACGACGCCCACCATGCCCACAGCAGCGCCAACGCCCATTTCCGTTATACCATCCATCCTTAATTTTAAGAGTTTTCTGAAATCCTCAGATAATTCCTTTCAGAAAATATATGCTTAGTTTAAGGGGTGCATAATTTAAAGTTACAAAGATTCAAATAAAAAAGACCAATTCCATGTTGCAAATCAAGTCACACGAAACTGGCCCATTAAAACGCATGGCCATGAAAACAATTTGAATTGGTTTTGAGATCATTTGATATTCAGAAGAAAATTATATATACATCGTAGTATATATATATTTTAACGATTTTCAAAAAATTATTGTTCAGGTTTGTTATGTTGGATGTATAAAGCATATATAAACCATAATGTTAATCTGATGGATAATAAAATATCACTGGATGGTCAAAGATCATACCTCATGTTCTGGGCGGTGGGATATTGAAAGCCAATGTGTATTGTAGGCCTATTTATATAAAATTTACATATAATTATATTTGATATATAATTTGAGCGTCAGGAAATTATATAAATATATACTTAAAAGAGAACAAAACTTCTGAATAAATGCAGGCTCCGGTCTATCTGGCCGGTACCCCCCCCCCCCTCCCACCCGAATATTGAATTAAATATTGTGATTTAATTTGGTATGAAGTTAATTGAAACGAATGATGGATGAGAATATACAAATTATTCTGATGGCTTTTGGATGTGTGTGTCGTTAGCTGCCAGTGGCCAAAGTTACATCTAGATTGACTTGTAAAGAAAAACGCACGTAACGTAGGCTTCGTGCTGCTATAATTAGCGCGTAAAAAAAAACTCGCGTAAGAAGACTTCCCCCTGCAGTCGAATGGATCGCCCGTCCGGTAGGAGCAAATTACTGCGTGGAGGGTGAAAGGAATTTATGAACTTTTTCTCATGGTTAATAGTAGATGCTTCAGACCAGATGGAGGAAAAAAGACATTTTGGAAACTATAACATGATTGTGCTGAAGTTGTAATCAAAGACCTGTATTTTACATAGATTGATGCTCCAAACCAAGAGATCTCGCCAAGACGCCGTTGCTTTATTTTCTATGCGCTATGCATGTGATTTGCGTAAACATTGACCAATCGAGAAAAAAAATCTCTATAATAGTTCAAAGTGACAGGACTTTTTTAACCAATTGAAATAAATATACCTAATGGAAAGCTGAGAATGCAACCTTTAAAAACCGTGTGATCATTAAAGTGTAATAAGTTATGCGTCATTGAGGAGCAAGACTTTTGAAGCGCGATGAGCTGT
Source organism: Paracentrotus lividus (assembly GCA_940671915.1). Taxonomy (NCBI): domain Eukaryota; kingdom Metazoa; phylum Echinodermata; class Echinoidea; order Camarodonta; family Echinidae; genus Paracentrotus; species Paracentrotus lividus. Next base: position 31,052,671 of record CALNVZ010000174.1, on the reverse strand, counting down.
TCTGGGCGTCAAAATTGGCCATATTGTTACAGGAATATGTTCTGACCAGGCTTTCGAATTGATTCAATGACAGGACTTTTTTTCCCTTGCAATAAGTTTCCCTATTTCTGAAAAATTCAACTGTGAAGTACTCAATCAAATTGATCATTTCTTTGAAAGGGTAGTTGCTCGCCACAATAAAGAAAATAGTGAAAAACTGTCCCAAACAAGGCAAGTAAATGGGAGCGTTCGCTTTGAGTAGAATGGTAGCGCCCTCTATCTCTTAAGTTACAACTAGAATGATATGTCACCATAGGAAGTGTACTGATTAAGATTTAGAGTATGTAGGTCAATGGTCAAGCCGCTAACTAGGATTTTTGGGGGGTTCGAAATCTGAAAAAATTAACCTTTTGAAGGGATGATTCTTGAGCGCAAAGCGCGAGCCAAAATGTTTTGACTAAAAATGACCCGAAGCATATATTGTACTTATTTCTATTTTTTGTTGTTGTGTCTTACAAACGGTGACGATCATCTTTCTTTAAAAAAAAAAAAAAAAAAAAAAAAAAAAAAAAAAAAAAAAAAAAAAGAAGAAGAAAAAACAAGACGGATTTTCAAAGCGTGAATTCGTCAAGTGAAAATTTATATCACACCTCTTCAATTATACCGACCAAAAAACAGGTACATAATTTGATACAAGGGTTTGTGTTTGTATTTGGCTTGTTTAGTAAATGTTTACAATTATAAAAATGTTTTTATCGGATATGTTGACGGAAATACTGAAAAAACTGGTTGATATACCGAGATGTTTTAATTTTCATCTACTTCTGGAGATATTTCATACCAACACTAGTTGCAATAACACCCTCTTTTTGATAGCGATGACCACGGCATGAATGCAAAGCTGTGCAAGTGCATACTTATGAACACACACCATCCAGATATAACAATTGTCTGTAAAATTCTTAAACCAATGACAATGATTGTATTACATTATTCCTTGAAAAATGACAAAACAGTGATGATATTGAAATTGAGTTTTGTGAATTTCTTTGTGATAAATAAAAATTGTGTTCTCGTTACTTTGAACTTTTGCGCTCATTCTTATTTGTTTTAGGGTGTGATTATTATTAATTAAAGCTTAACCTGGTGTATAGTTTTGGTAACAAAAAAAAAATCGGTAAAACGGATTAAATATGTCTCATGTTGTTCACATTGCAATAAAAGACATGTGTGAGAAATTTTGTGATATTCCTTTCACGATTTCCGGTGAATTTCGGTTAAATGTTTGAATCCAAACACAATTTGTAACGGTTTTGAGACCTTTGCTGGGTTGTCCCGTCCCCCGAACTCCTGGCATGAATGGAGCGAAGCGGTCTGTGTGTATCACCCACACAAGAGAATCCCCATTGGTTTTCCATGTGAACGCATAGGTCACACAAAGATAAGTCGGATCCCCGACTTATCTTTTTTATACTATAATATCGTGAAATAAAGACATTAAAACGAGATTCCATGTAATATAACTATCTTTGTTAAAGTTATAGGATTCAGTCTCTCATATTATTCTAACTGTGAATCCAAATTAAATTTTTCCTTCTCCCAACACTATACACCAGCTTTAATTATCGTGGCTCACCCCCCCCCCCTTGCTGAAGACGACTAGAGATATGTAGGCTAACTCTCCCTTCGTGCTCTTTTGTACTCCTGTAGCTTCGTATTTAAGTTCCCCATTTAGCATCCTTCCTTTTTTCAATATTTCTTTTATATCTTGCATTTTCATTATTTTCCTTTTCTGTGTACATTTCGTTGGGTTACTCTGAATCTGCAAACCTAACAACCTTTTGAGGAAGGGTAGCATTATCTAGATTGGAAGGGGTGGTCAGTGGCGTATCTAGGGTCAAGTGCGCCGGGGCAATTGTTGACTTTGCGCCCCCCCCCGGTCTACTCCCGTTTGCTCAAACGATTTGTTTTAGTTATTTACCATGGCTCATATACATGCCCCAGACCTGGGGATGATTTGCTGTCCATACATACATGTGCTTTATCAATTTTTTTTTATTTCCTCTCATATTTTAATTTAATGCGAGCGCGAAGCCCGAGCGGAAAATTTGAGTTCGTGCATTACTCGAATTTGCATTTAAGAATCATTATACAGATTCGTTTCAACGAAGGTACAATATAATAAAAAAAATGCCTTACCTTCAGGGTGTCAAAAGGCCTATTGCACAAATGTTTTGGGAATTGTAGACCTATGCATCGGATTCTTTTTTTTTTAGTAGGAAATAATATTTAAACCTTTTTTGTTGTCCTCCTCAAATGATTTTGAAACATATAAATAATGCGACGCGAAGCGCGAGCGAAAAATTCTAGAGCTCTGAACTTGAATGAACTTGCAAGGAACAGGTCTTGAGACCGATGGTCATAAAATACGGAAACAAAGACATTGACAATGAAGAACAAAAAGAGGAATAATTAGCAGCGAGAAAAGTATGGACAAAAAAAAAAATCCTTTACTTAGAGGGACCTTCATGTTTATCTGAGCGGGAGGGGGGGGCAAATTGATCATGAATTTGAGGCCATATTGACTTAAACATTTAAAGGGACTCTAAATTAAATTGAAACTCAGGGGATGTCAAATTTGTCTTAAAATTGGGATTAGGAGTGTACACACCCGGGGCACACAATTTGATCTTAACATTTATAAAAAGACGCTAAAATGAAGTTAAGCGCCGATTTGATCTTTAATATCAGGGGCGCAAAATTGACCCGAAACTAAGATAGAGGTACTAAACCTTAAAAATTACTAGAAACTTTTGGGGCCAAAAGTTAAACTAAGTGGTGCTATGTAGGGGGCGCCAAATTAAATAATGGGAGGAACATGACACATTTGACTGTGGATCACCGATCTCCTTTTTCTTCATCTCCTTCTTCTTTCCTTCTTTTTTCTTCTTTTTTTTTTTTTTTTTTTTTCCTTTTCCTTTTTTGCGCCCCTTGAAGGTCCGCCCGGGCACGTGCCCCTTGCCCCCCTAGATACGCACTGGGGTGGTTCCAATGGATGATTAGCAATAAACAAACATTCCCATTTCCTCGCTTGTCATTACAGAAGGGTTATCCATTTGCGAAAAGTAATGTAATAATTGTAACAGAAAGAAAAACCAAGGGGTTGGCATAAAATCAATAGTTATAAAGCATTTAAATGAGGGAGATGTCCATCCGGGGGTTTCCTTGGGGACCTATCCTCCGGGGAGATGTCCTCCGGGGGAGTTGTCTGCCGGGGAGTTGTCTCCGGGGAGCTGTCCTCCGGGGTGTTGTCCTCCGGGGAGTTGTCCTCAGGGGTTGTTGTCCTCCGGGGAGTTGTCTCCCGGGGTTGTCCAGGGGAGGTTGTCCTTCGGGGAGTTGTCCCTGGGGGAAGCTGTCCTCCGTGGGACTCGTCTTGGGGGACCTGTCCTCCAGGGGAGATGTCCTGCGGGGGACCTGTCCTCCGGGGGAGTTGTCCTCCGGGGGAGCTGTCTTCCGGGAGTTGTCCCCGGGGGAGTTGTCCTCCGGGGGAGATGTCCTAGAACCCACCAAAACAAAACGCCAATTATCCTTTTTGTTATTTGGCACTTTTTTGTTTATCTGTTGAATATTATTTTATGGCTTTGTCGACTTATATTTTTGAATAAAAAAATACTGACGTGAAGAGTTTTTTGGAAATATGTCCATCTGCCTATAGTTTATTAAATACATATTTTTCTCCATTTATTGCTAATCAATGCGAGTACCGTATATTCCCTTTCTAAGGTTTTTTTTATTTATTTATTCTTTTATTTTATTTAATAAACATGATTAAAAAATATCTAACGTGTGTCTGGCGTTTATGGTCACCATAAATTATTATATAAGTGAGCATTTAGGTACATTATTAGTCGCTGGAGGTTTGACTGCATTGAATAATTGTTGTCAAGTTTCGTTTATACAAAACGGGGCTTTTTTCAGGCATCTTAGCAGCATTAGGCCTAAGCCCTTTTAACTATATATGTATGTTTTCAGTTATCAAGTTGACATATTATTATTGTTATAATTTTGCTACCTTTATGATATGATTTTCCTTTGTTCAAACCTCGTTTTGTATTTACAGTATTTTTATTATGTTTTTCTTTTTTATGATTTGCTCATGTTTTGTATGTAACATATATTATTGATATATTAACAAATATTTATGCACCAGCTAAACAAGATAAACAGAAACAGAAACAAAAACAGAAACAGAAGCAGAAGCAGAAGCAAAAAAGCAATGAAAATAACAGAATGAAAGCCAACAAGAAATATGTATGTAAGTATGCACTAATGAAAAATTCATCTTTCTTTCTTTAATGCATCGTATTTTGACCCTTTATTTGTTTGTTCTTTTTTACACACACCCTTAATTAAAACCCAAGAAAAAAAATTCTTTTTATACCAGATAGAAATCATTTTGGTTTTCGGAGAGTTAATACAGTTTGCGGTGTTGCATTGATTCACAGTGCATGTATATGCATGTCATGTTTATTGTGTCCAAATTAGAAACAGGGATGAATATCTAACGGTATCAACACTAATTCTGGTAAGAACTAAATGATGAAAGAAGTACACGTCAGCTGCTTATGGATTGAATTTTAATTCGAATTTATTCAACTTTATCAATTAAAGTTACATATTGTCAACAAAGATGCAACATAATAATATATTACGTAACTGTTTATATAACCCCAAAAGAGAGACAAAAGGATTGAGTCGTTTTAGGTTTTGAATTTTTTGATTGCCAGTAATATTTTCTTTAACCTTGAATCAGACATTAAATATCCATCAAAATGAGAATGTTCTAAATTGTTCCAAAACGTTCGACTTATGTCTTCTGGAAATTCACATCTAATAATAAAAATAATGCCATCCACAATTACCCATGTATCAATACACAATTTGGGTATGGGTATCATACAGCAGTGGCGGATCTACGGGGGGGGGGTTAAGGGGGTTAAGGGGTTTAACCCCCCCCAAAAAAAAAAAAAAATAAAATAAATAAAAAATGGGGGGCGGGTTCCAAACTCTAACACACCCATTCTTAATTTAGTACATCAATCCTACCTTTAAGAATTGTAGAAATGATGACAAAAGTATGCATCAGATTGCACCATTTCAAATGTCAAATTGAAAAAGCTCCCTACCGTGGAAGGGGGATACTCCGCTCCCTCGCATTGCCTGGCTACAAATTTTCACTCCGGGTAACCTCCCCCCCCCCCCTTAGCAAAAAGCTAGATCCGCCCCTGTACAGGGGTAGAATATTTACACACAATAAAACCCTGAGAACTGTTAGTTTGATATAGTTAAGTATAGAGAGTTCACTCACCATCACACTACTTCATTCATGTCAATAACAGGAGGAAAGTTCAATCGATCTTTGCTAATTAAATCTGACACCATGAACTGTACTTGTAAGAAAAGTGGCGGCGGGCACTTTTCAAGGGTTTGTACTGACGAAGGTGTTTGTATAGGCCTACACATACAAGATACTATTATTTATTTGCTCTACACTTATTTTATTTATTTTTTAATTTTTTTGTTGTTGCAAATTCCCCGGTTTCAAAGCATTCGGTGTACCTGTTTGTTTATACGCATGCACATTTCTATGCTTGAATGTTTTTTTAAACTTCCGTTGAATTTTTTTATTTTTTTTTTAGTGTCTTTGTTTTTAGGAAGCTGAGAAATAAAGTGTAAATGCATGTTAACCCATCTAACCATTTCTCCGTGTATACAACTTTTCCCTCTTCTCTCCCCCCCCCCCCTCTCTCTCTCTTCTCATCTCCTCTTCCTCTCTATCCCCTTTCTCCTAAATAATATGGGAACTCATTTTCCACACCAATTACCCATAAAGCTATCGTCAAGTAATCCACATTGCTTACCCGTTGTGACAATTTTAGAAGAATGCAATTGTAATAATGACATGAAAAGCGTTACATACGAAATATTAGCGTTAAAGAGAGTTAATTCCAATTGTAGTGGTTTCTTTTCTTTTTCTTTTTTGTTCTTTTTTTTTTTTGGGGGGGGGGGTTGTTTTTGTTTTTTTTTTAATGTGAAGTACATGTAGTTGTTCAAAGTGAAACTGGCAGTCCTTCTACTGTTTCCTAACTAAATGTATTTTACGACTCCTCTCAGCTCTACGGTCGGTCTCTCTCTCTCTCTCTCTCTCTCACTCACACAAACCACACCCACTCACACTCTCTCTCTCCTCTCTCTCTCTCTCTCTCTCTCTCTCTTCTCTCTCTCTCACACACACACCGACACACCACCACACACATACACCCTGGCACATAAGCACACTCACACACATACTCATCTCTCATCCTACCCTTCTCTCTCTCCTCTCTCTCTCTCTAATTTCTCTCTGCTGCAGTGTATAAAATGTGTTTCTCTCCGCTTCCATTCCCCTGCTATTAAAACCATTTTCTTTTTTTGTGAAATGTTATAATGAATTGTTGAATAATTTGTCTGAGTTTAATACTTCACTAATACTTGAGTTTTTGCATTTCTCTTGATATTGGTATCATATCCAAACGCTGCATTTCAACATAATAAGATATTATAATGTGATAGAATTGAATCATTTGTTATGGAAATTTATTATAACTATTATCACTAACTATTATCGTTGAAACTTATAGCATGCCATCCTATTGCGGGATCAAGCCAAGAATGCTGGTGCTTCAGACGCTCTGGGGCTATCTTTTATTGCTTCGGTAAGAAATTTTCCCTTTTCACATTTCCGAATAAACCACTTTCCCCGATAGTACTTTCTGTATTTACGTTAGGCATCGACATTGCCAATAAAAAATTCTAGCTACTACTAGCAACTACTCCCCAATATTACCGGTACCCCTCCCATAGAAAATTTAAAAATTTGAACCAGCATTTGTCTGAAATAAAGGTCATTAATAAGCATACGTTCAGTCAATATCGCATCCACCTACTTCTTGATCACCATGTTACCACACTGCCAAAGTTCAATGTTCATCTAATAATTTGTTATTATCAAATTTTCTCTTCACGAAGAACCCTTTTTTTCCCTGTATGAAATAATATATAATTCTAAGATAAGCGAAATGTAACTCTTTGACGTTTTGCTTGATCTTATCATTACAGGTGCCTCCAGTGGCAAATAAACATGGACATGTTCCAGCGACAGAGGGCTCTAAACCACATACTGTAATTAATATGGCATCATTCTCGAATCGAAATATATGGGCAGCTTCACAGTGACTTGGGGGTAGTTCATTAGAAACAAATATGCAAAAATTAGGGGCAATTTGTTAATTTGCAATTGTTTAATATGGGAGAAGAGCAATGTTTACTGCCATGAAAAATCGGAGTCATTTTTTTTTTCCTTCTTACCATTCACTTTTTATATCTTATTGATCATAATGAAATCTCTATGAGGTAATATTTATTGCAGCTGGATGGGGAGGGAAGGAAGTGCTTAATTCAGCAGGTTTAAGAAATCATTACAATAAAATTCTGTTTAAAATTATGTATTTGTGTGCTATTCGTATAGGTAGGGGTGTAACAGACAGTCATAATAAACAACAATTTGTTCAAAAGTAACCATTCCCACTTCAGCTTGATATAAATAAAATAATTCCCCTCACACAACAATTTATTGTATGTCCACAATTTGTTTAATCTGTGTCAATGTAACATATTGAAAGTGATATTTTGATCTTAATGCCTGTATGTATTAAAAGAGCAGCTTATGAATGAAAAGCTTAGAATTATAAGTCACCGGTTGGAAATTGATCAAAATTAGCCTGTAAACACTCTTTAAAATATTTCCAGCAATCTTAAGTTGTTGCAAAGTAGGCCTACAACGGTCAGAGTGCTACTAGACTGCCATCCGAGTTCTGTTTGGCACTTTAACAAGAGTTGGCCTTTTAGCAAACAACCAACTTAAAAATGTGTCTCTATAATGAGCCCAGAACCTGGTAAGGCCTACCCCGATTGCACCCTGCCGAATGAGAAGCACAGATGAACATGTTAACCTAAAACAAATCTCACGAATTGTAGCAGATCCTATTATTAGGCCTACATGATGAATTTACTCTTGAATGATGTGCAGATTCAAATTTGCATATACGACATTCATTATGTAGAAATATGATCTGCTACGAATTATGATATGTGAGTTTGTCTGGCGTGTTAATAAGTGCTTCTTAATACAGAGGGCCAAGGTTCGAGGCTCACTAGAACTTGGCTTTCTTTATTTGTTTCTTGTTGGAAAAGTCAGGTTTCGGACTGTGTTGAAACAGCACTTTGGGTGTTGTTTGTTCGTATATTACTTCGCTTGTTGAGTACAGTAACCATATTAAAATTTAAATGTTCACAAAGTTGGTTTATCTTCTATTTGACACTTAAAATAAAGGGAACAAAATGGCGTTCCATGAATGCCCTACACCACAGGGGGCGGGCTTCTTACCCTCGCCCGCAAAACTTCCTAAAACTAATTGCTTCCACTTACCCTTAAGTCACATGTTGTCGAAAGAGAACTTAGATAGGGGGTAAGTGCTGCTAGAGGAAAAAGGCGTGATTGGGTGAGAAAGAGAGAGAGAGAGGGAGAGAGAGAGAGAGAGAGAGAGAGAGGAGGGGAGAAGGAGAGAAAGAGAGAGAGAGGAGAGAGAGAGAGAGAGAGGGAGAGAAGGAGAGAGAGAGAGAGAGAGGGGAGGCATACATTTACTAACTATATATATTTAAAAGAGAGTTATCGAGATGAATGAATGGCTTTGATTATTACTAGTAGAATGGAAGGGAAAGAAAAAGAGATCCCATTAGACCCCCCCCCCCAATGTGAATAGACATGATAGAAGAGGGAGGGAATAACGGATAGATAAGGAAAGGGAGCGCACAGAAGACCAATCGCGACATGAAATTAACAAGCTAAAGTGTTAGATGTTTGTTTAATTTCATCTTACATGTCTTACGTTACAAAGGTACAAACATGACAAATGTAAACAAATATTACTTTACATTAACGTATGATACAAGCTATTTGCTGTTACAAACTGCCATCTCTAAACTAAAATACTCAGTTCATATTTTATATATCCGCTTCATGAATCTAAATAATTTGATAAGCGACAAATAATGGGTGTTCATCCCCGCTGTCGTGGGGCGAGCTCCTATTTGGTCGTCGCTGCGTCTCCTCGTGGTATATACAAAGTGATAGATGCAGCTGTTGCTTGAGGCTTTGAATTAAATTCCAATTTTCTTGTCATATTATCCCCACTTTTGTTGTCCTAACAAACTGTTTTGACATTTTAACATTTTTAGTCTTATTGTGGAAAATAGATTAATTCAAGGAGTTCCTCGACAGTATCAAAAGGTTCTTTGTTCTTAAGTTGGTGTTTTGTGAAAAAGGAAAATTGTTTAAGTTTGTCTGGGTTGTTTTTAAGTTAGATTTATTTAAAACAAGATTTACATACATGTACATAATATTTGAAACCGCTTATCCAGAAAATAAGCAAAAAGAAATATAACCGTTCAACGAACATGTATTGCAATACAGGCGAAAGATAAATTAACTTTTACGGGCCTGACGAAGGCCAGATACATGGCGGGAAGCTAGCCCAATAAACGGAAAAAGGGATATGTAGGAAAATTTATATGAATTTGAAATAAAAGGTGGTACTATTTATTGTAAGTCTATAATACATGATACAAAGCACAACAAAAAAGTAGAGAAATACCGGGAGATACGTCCTATTTGAAAGAAATCACCCTCATTCTATAAACAGTTTACTTTAGAAGATCATACGAAGACGATTGGAAGTCTTCAAATTTTCGCCAGCCCAGGGGGTATACCACTTGCCCGCCTATAGCTGCCTGGCATGTCTAGCATAGGTGGTGTAATATAGCGTGGTTTAAGGTGCATTTACACTCGGCCACCTTCTTACTATAAGTTTTCCCGGCCAATTTCATACATTTATCATCCGTTTTCATTTAATGTGTATTCAAATTCGTGTGTTTGATGAGACAGACTGACTTTAGTCAACAAATTTCGTGTTCATGTTCTCAAATTCGTTTTAGGCTCACAAAGTAATGGTTGCAAAGTTCAAATTCGGATATAGGCATTTAATTTCATTATTTGTGCATTCAAATTAGTGCGAATTTCAGTTATACGGAATGAAATGTCGACAGGATGAAGCGAATTTGAATAGCTATTTCCGAATGTATATGCTTATTATGTGAAGAAGAATGCCGCAAATACGAAATCGATCACAACAATCGTTAATATTGATTGATTGAATACGATTTTGACCGCAACATTTCCGATGCATCAGCGTTTTTTTTCCGAAAATGAATGCTCTAATATGCAGATTGACAAAACAATGAAATTGACCCGGAAACCTATACTTTACAGAAAAGCGTATAGTATAAACGGGGATATAAAATTTGTTCCAAATAGTTTATACAGCCAGGTTTAAACTTGACTTTTTGTGTGTTCAGATAAGTAGTTGAAACCGTCTTAGAACTCAATAATTCTGCATCTTTCCAGATGTGCGCGAAGGCAACTGCTGAGCAACATAGCAAGATCGTAGTGCAGTGTGATCAATTGTTTTTACACTTGACTTTAATGTCATTGGACGTAGTGGCGCAGGTTAGGAACATTACAAAAACTTAACACAAAGAAGCTTTAAATATTTTTAAAGACGGAATAAATATGAAAGATGTGAACGGGTCACAACTTGGGGTCAATTTGCACTTCAAATTTGTTCTTCTATCTTCTTTTCTGGTGGAAAATGCTGTAGAGGGACTCCAGTAGGTAATCTTACCATGCATGTGGCTATCCCGTGCTGAGAATGTGTTAATGGAAGGAAGTAGCACAGTGCTTGCTCGAGAGGCAATTACAACATTTCTTCCGAGGAGGTGGGATATTATAAATTGTTAAGACAAAGTCAAGAACGAAAGTTCGGGTCAAAGTTTAACCTATGAATTCGATATCCTTGACGTTGTTTCTAATATTTACATGATTTTTAATATTTTACATCTTTCAATGCTTTTTTTTTATGTCGCAGTATCATTCACTCTTTCTCTCTCTCTTTTCTTTCTGTATCGCGCGCACACACACACACTCACACCCATACACAACACCAATACACACACATTTACACACACACACACACACACACACACAATGATGTGTCTACCTCTTTCATTTTCTTCACTCCCTCTCCCTTTCTCTCTATTCCTCAGTCTCAGTTGTCACCTACACTTCTTTTAGCTCTTCCCTTTGTCTTTCATACTCTCTTTATGCGTACAAGGGAAGACATGGAACCCTCTAAAATGAAGGTTAAAATGACCCCCATCCTGGCTGGTGCATTTGGGCTATACACCATTCCTGCTCAAGTGGGGTCTTACCAGATGTTTGACGACACTTGACCCGGAAAGGCAAATGGTCCCTTATGGATCCAGAATGGGGTCATTTTGGTAAATTGCCACTTGGTCTGAGTCCACTTTCACCAATACCCGTTTGGTCTCATCCCACATGGTCTATTTCTATTTCGTCTACATCCAGTTCGTCAGAGAATTAAACCATCTGTTGTTAGACCAAATTGATATCAACCGTCATGTTGACCCTTCATCTCTTTAAGTGTAGAAATTTTCCTCCAAATCAACAATTTCTTTCGTGTCACTGCATAATTACTACAACGTTTCATTAATTAATATAATTTCCTCTCAAAATGTCTTATTTAAAATATATATAATACAAATAGGAAGACAGGCAGTACTAAGATTCAAAATGTGATTTATAATAATAGAACAAAAAGTTATGCTATCGAATAGGTGTACCGTTCATGACAACTTTGGTCGGAAGACAATAAATGTTATTTATTAGCTGTTTATTACAATCATTTGAAATTACATTCACGTTGCATGTACAAAGACGAAACAGGGTGGAACTTAAAAATACATATTTATAATGAGCCGTCTCTTATAAGTGTTTTAGCGACGATTATCCTTCCCGCAGTACTTTTTTACGAATATCAAAAGTTAGACCTTTTGATTATTTTGCATTTCATATTTACATTAAAGATGCACCGTCTATTCAAAGAGGCCTTTCAGACGATTGTTGATCTTGAAATAATGTAAACATACGGTATATTTTAAAACGCACACGCAAATATATTTTTACTACTAATATCCTTCTTATTATTCGAGCTCGAGTGGTTCCTACATTGGTAACTGTATAGCCTATGCTGCATTGTCTCACGATATGCAAAAAACATTTTAATATTCAGATATGAAACTACATCGTATTCAGAAATGAAATTTTATCTATACTCATAATCTTACATTTAATTTCTTAATAATATCTGCACCATCAAATTACACTATGTTAATCAATTCATGTACTTAAAACTGATTTTGAAAGGAAGACGATGACGGAGCATATGCAAATGAGGTCAAAGAAAGATTGGCTGATGTCGATTTATTTTTGCTGTCGTGTGAGCTTAAGGCATTGCAAAAGGTACCCCTTCCTCATCAGAAATATCAGAATAGAGCCTCATGGAAACTCTCTGGAGAGCAAGCCGGAGAAAATGGTCTCATTCTCGCCATTGATGTCATTCTTTTTGGGCCGTCCCTGGGTTTCGTCGGGGCATCCTGTCTACCACTTTGCATTACCTGCAATGAAGGGATGAAGTAATTTGAAAAAATGCATTTATTCCACATTTGCCAACCTTAATACATGTAGTATAGATAGGCAAAAGGAATTTAGCAGTTCCTTGAATGCATAGGCGACATGTTCTTTAGTACTGTACAAACGTTTATGTGTCATTGGTATTGATAATAGTTATTTCTCCAAATGATACAAAAATTCATATATACAGTGCGTCCCAAAAGAACTATACACTTTTGACAAGGCTATATACCAAATTAAAAATATATGATTTTTGGGGGAAAAGTTTAGATGTATATTAAGCTCATATCCTCAACTATCATTATGACACCCCAAAAAAAAAAAAACAAACAAACAAAAACAAAAACAAAAACAAAACAAAAACAAAAATCCGAAAATAACGCATTCTTCAGTGAGCAATGCCCACTTTTATGAAGGACACAAAAAACAGCCTGCACAGGGATTCGCTATTCATGTATCCCCTGAGTATGGCATGCCAAGAAGGATTCAAGTAATAATGGAATAAATCGGCTAACAAAGACAAAAATTAACTGAAGTCAGAGCAAAAAATCAATGATATGAAACCAAAACGGTGAAAAACTACATTTTTCATAATATTGATTGTTTATTTCTGACTTTTGATAGGCCTATATCTTTTACTCTGTTAGCTGATTCATTCCATTATTTCTTTGAATCCGTCTTGGCATGCCATACCCAGGTAGTAAATGAACAGCGAATTCCTGCGCAGGCTATTTTCTGTGTCCTTCATAAAAGTGTGCATTGCTCACTGAAGAATGCATTATTTTCAGAATTTGTTGTGTCATAATGATAGTTGAGGATATGAGCTTTATATACAATAAACATTTTCCCCCAAGAAATATATATTTTTAATTTGGTAGCCTTGTCAAAAGTGTATAGTTCTTTTTGGGACGCACTGTATATAAGAATTATTTTCAATAATACAGGTTAAAAAACAAGAGCTAAACAAATCAAAATGAAAACAAAATCAATTGAACTTGTACTACGTTATTCTGTCAAGATAATTCGTAAAATTTTGAATAATTGTTTTATCGTACATTTCTCGTCAAATGTCATTTACCACGTCTATATCTCATCTTACCATAGTCATGAAAGAAAAAATGAACAAAAGTTATCACCTTTGTACAATGTGAGGTGCATATAACCCTATCTGTGTAAACTGCAATATGTGATACACATATAGAACAACTGCGATAATTATGTTGCCACGTTTTCTTTTATTCTTCTTCTGCTATCGTCACCTCCAGTCAGATAGAATGTGGAAACTAACCTGCTTTTTCCATTTCATTCTCCTGTTCTGATACCAAGTCTTGACCTGAAGCTGACTAAGTCCGAGAGTCTCTGCGAGCTCCAATCGATCAGGGGTCGACAAATACTTCTGCTTCTCAAACCTGTAGCAGACACGGCGAGATGAATATAGATAATATTGAAAAAGAGGGCATTGATAACTCTACAGTGACAGTTAATACCGCAATTCATCTGTTTGTGTTTTGGACTCCTACTCCTTACATAAACAGAGTAGAAATAATGAAGAAAAAATCAACCGAAACATTTGTTTGTATGTTAGATAAAATGGTATGAATAATTAATGCACATTTCATTACAAATCAAAATGGACATATAAGCCTACCTTTTCTCCAAGCCTAAAAGTTGGAGCTCGGTGAAAACCGTCCGACTCCGTCTGCATTTCTTCGCCGCTCTTGCTGCTTCTGCCGGCGACACAGCTGGCGACTTTCCTCTCAGGTAAACGGGTACTGGGATGGGTACACTCAGAGAAGGATGGGCGACATTGTGAGGATAGGGGTGGGATGGGTGAGAGCCGTAGGTCATTGAGTGATGATGGTGGTTGCTAGGCGTTAGCGATGGGTGATGCCGTTGATGATGGTGGTGATGATGGAAGTACGTCGCGGCGGCCGAAGGATGGGCGGTCGAGTAAAGATGAGCTAATCCATCTGGAAATAAATAATAAAAATCAAATAATCAAAACAAAGCTTCATGAGGTGTTAATGAAGTCTAATGGAGTTTATATTGAAAATGCAATAGCAGCTCGTGTTGAGAAATGACGTATGCCATAAATTGTAAATAACTTGATCAGGTTAAAAATATTGATAACATAGTCATTATATATATTCTGTATACATTCTGTGCAAAAAAAAAAATGTTTGGGCCCTTCTAAATAATCTTTATGAACATTTGATTAAAAATAATCAAATTTTTCCCTTGTTCTTTTAATATCTAACATGTCTAAAAGAAACAAATGTCCCGTCACCTCATATACGTCACATTCAAATTCCTGTTAATAAATCATGGTTCCTAACACAATTTGACTACAAAAACTACCACTGTTCTCAGAATCAATGCAAGAGAAAGATAAACCAAGTTCAAGAGGCATTATGCAAAGTGAACAAAGGAGAGGAAATTCTTAATCTCTGCAATAGTTCTTTATCATGTTCATTAATCATGTTTGCATGTTACCTTTTTGTTTTTAATGTATTGCAATAATGTTCGACATATCTTAAGTCGTGTCTTTGTTCTCAATTAAGCTATTTAATCTTGAACGTATATTCAATAGAAAACCTTGATCCCGAAACAGACTTTCTAATTGTTTAATTGCCTCGAATTTGTGGTGACATTTAATGCCATCGAGACGAATTAGACAAAATAAATTAAAAGTGAAGATAAGAGACAGGTGCTATCTTCAGCCTTCGGCGGGATAGTAATTGCGATAAATGATACCTTGCAATTACATGCATTATTCGCGATAATGATGCTATTTGGGCCGCACGGGTGGCGCCGCTGTGAGTGGTCATCCTCACGCATGCGCAGACAGCGTAGAAGTACATGCTTTTGCGTAATGACGTAAGTATTCATCGTCATTCAACAGTCTTCAAATCTTCTCTATTTTGTTTCATTACATGCAACCTTTGCAAATGTATGGTACATGAATAATGAGATTTGTAGATTATAATTTTTTTAGACATCATTTCCCAAAAAAGGCATTTCATGTACATTTATACACTTTTTGCTGCTTCCTATCAAAATATTATTATTATTATTATTATTATTTTATAAATCTGATGAGTTATTCTGTTACATAATGCTTACGAGATAATTGTAACAATTGGAATATCATCGGATGTAAAAAGGAAAACATATATAACATATAATATGGCACTGTATGTACAATGTAACGTCCTCATAATACCATCCGCAAAGCAAGCAGATCGCAGACAGGCCCTAAATTGACAAGGTAAAAAACGAGTGCTCTCCCGCCTCATCCCGGTTGGATACCGCTCGATTCTCCGGAGGCAGCCGCGCACAGCGATTCAAAAATGACATTAGGCTGGAGGGTGGTACGCTTATAGAAAAATCATTTCCAAACACTAACAGAACTATCTACCCTGTTGTGGGGTCCAAACATTCCTGAAGTCTCTTTATACATCGTCCATTATAGAGGTACGTTTCAATTAGAGTTATACTGTGATGCTTCTTTCCATCTCTCTCCCCTCTCTCGCTCCCTTTTCTTTCTTCTTCTTCTTCTTTTTTTTTATCATTTTTTTTTAAATTTAGTTTTATATGCACATTGTACTGTGGTTACAATCTCCGAAAGAGAATACTAATGCCGATATTCTCTCTTCATCTTCAGTTAAGGATCTGAAAAAACCTACTATGTTTCTCAAAAAAATGAATAGAAAACCCTTTTCTCGAGTTCCTTATCAAAGCTAATTCATCCGTCTCCCTATTAAAGAAAAAAATAATAAAAGAGATGTAAATCCAGATGGGGAAAAGAAAGATAACACGATTTTTTTGTGTGTAAAAAAGAAGTCAATTATGACTGATTGCTATATAATACCAAATAACAAGAAGAACAACAACTTTTTCTTTATTTAGAATTATGTCTCCCTTGCGTGTACCTCAAAATAATATAAAACCCTCACAAAAAGTTCCGCAAATCGACTTTGGTCTTTGATAACTTTTCAGGTACTTTTTAGTTATTCCTGATATTCATACCATTGGAAACAATTTATTGATATCCTATTTGTAATGATTGTGTCATGCTTCAATGCACAGAATATTAAAATATGGGGAAAGTAAAAATTTAAACGTTGTAAAAATGCATTTTTATTGATCACATTGACGTTCCGCAACTCTAATTGAGGCCCTGATAACTTTTAGGATATTTTCTAAATTTTATTCAATTTTGTACCATTGTCAAGTTCATTTATTCCTCTTTTTATTGATACCTAATTTGTCATGATGATGTCATGCCTGGGTCAACAGAACCCTTGAATACCACCTAAATGCAAGGCAAAGCGAAAGAAAATGTTCATTTTAAAGTTCTGTAACACAACTTTGAACCTTGATACATTTTAATGTTGGTTTCAATCACTATCAATTTATATAGCATTGAAAAGTTCTTTTATTCCTTTTTTTTTTATTGATACCATATTTGAAATGTTTACATCATGTTTCAATGCACAATAATACAAAGTAAAAGTGAAATGTTGCGAAATGTATTGTTATTGCTCAATAATAGTCACAATAGGCATTCAATTGCAACATTTGACTTCTGACTTGTTCTAACATTCAGATGTTCTGTGCTTGCAAGAAAAACATCATTGTTACAATCAGGGTATCATTAAAATGAGGATAAATGAACTTGATAATGGTATATAAATTCAATAAAAATTAAAAAATCCCCCCAAAGTTATTAAAACCTAAAGTAGAGTTGCGGAACTTCAATAAGATCAATAAATTTTCCAACATTTGACTTACTTTTTTTTTTTTTTACTTTTCTCCAAATTCTGATATCCTGTGCATTGAAGCATGACACAATCATTACAAATAGGATATCAATAAGAAGGAAAATAAATCATCTTTCCAACGGTATAAATGACAGGAATAACTAAAGCATACCTGAAAAGTTATCATGGCTCAAAGTCGACTCGCGGAACTTTTTGTGAGGGGTTTATATAGCTTTATACTAAATCACCTCTTGATCCAAGTCGACTTTGTTCCAGGCGCATAAAATGAATCGATCATACTAGATACCCAAGTAATGCGGCGGTCACAACTCGTCGTAGGCTACGGGGCACATGCCATCGACGACGTAGCCTGCGTTGCATGTGCAATGCACGCACAGGTCCTAATTCAACTTCTGCGAATCCTGCAATTCTATAGTAAGGGTATTGTAAAAACTTTCTGCACGTCGTACATGCATTGTACCTGCGAGGTACCTCCGCCGCACGAATTTTCTACGAAATCCATCGTAGGGAGTTGCACGTCGAAGGTACGGCGAGTTGTGACCGCCGCATTAACACCTGAATGAGGTGAAGCATGTATATAAAGGAGTTGCCCAATGTCATTAGTGCTGATACCGGATATCGAACCCATGACCCTTGCATCCACAGTCATGTGATACCACCTCTACATAACAACACCGCTACTTTGACTTCTACTTTTTTTTTTTTTTTTTTTTTTTTTTTGCTTTTAGAATTCAATCTGTTGAAGTATGATGCACCAATCATCATATGATTATGTTTTAGAAAAAAGTCGTAAAGTTGACGAAATTGTGGGAAGGAAAATGAAATTATAAGTCCAACGAAAAAGTAACCCCCCCCCCCGTAAAGTAATTGAATCGATTCTGATATGCAAATTACTATAAAACCTTTAGGTTATTAATTTTGTTGACACACAACTAGAAACATTGCATTTTAAAACCTGACCATTTTTCCGGAAAAATCTCCATTCAGTTTCAGGAGAAACACAACATGACCGAAATTAAAAACTGGTAGTGAGACTGTAAGACTCCACCTACTGGTATTTTTCAATTAACGTGTCACTGCTAATATCATCATGCACTTGGAGATGTAAAGCACATCCGAGCAATGCACGACTCCCAACGGACACACATCGCGGCGCCGTCTGAAATAGTGTACATGATCTTTTGTAAAATAAACAAATAATAAGAGGAAGAAATCAAAATATTAATAAATGAAATCAGGTGCACGAGGGTACGGAGTTTGTAATTACGAATTATAAGTTCAGAATGTTCAGTCTTATCTCTTTAAAACATAAGTACTTAGGTGGTATCTCACTTCGCGGAGACGTCTCTTGCGACAGAATAGAAATTTCGTCTCCGCGACGGATAAAAAGTATTAGAGACGTCTCCGATATCGCGGAGTCGTCTCCGAGACGTCTCGCGACAATTTGCGAAAAAAAAAGTCTGAAGCAGTCCCAAATCCGTCTCCTAGACGACTCCGAACGTCTCCGCGATATCGGAGCGCGTCTCTAATATTTTTATCCGTCGCGGAGACGAAATTTTCTATTCTTTCGCGGAGCGTCTCCGCGAAGTGAGATACCAACCTTAGGTCGTGAGGACAGCAAATGACAACAGACAGGGGAAAACAATTGAAAGTCGAAGGCATGGAGGAGGGGACATTCAATGCTGGTTCAGTTGTTACGTATTTGAGGTAGTTTATATTCCAGGTACATCGATAATTTGTGACAATATTTTGCTTGTTTGTTTGCTTGCCTTCTATTCAGCATAGAGGTCTAATAAATCATAACCACCAAAATAAATTACCATGACAGAATTAAACACAACGAGGCAAAGATATGATTCTACAAGTAAGTGAATGAATTATATGTACGCTTACGTTTTAGTATTCCCCGTTTTAGGGGTGTTACAGACCACATGACTTGTTGATTGGTAACGTAATTACCGTTATCAACTCATTTGTAATTTCTTTTGAATGACCGACTAATCGCCAGAATTTAATCACTATGCGTTTCTTTCTGTTTAATTCATTTTTAATTTTCTCGGCGCACGCCTATTCTTTCTAGCGCTAGGCGACAAGCGTGCCGTTCTCACTCCATGGGTTCGGCGAGTTTATTCTTCGTCTCCCACTGATGCAAATCACAAAAGTGTGCCGTCCCTTCTTAAATCTGCCTGCCATATGCATTTCAGTCGGTCTAAATGGTTTTTAGTTAACCTGTGTTTCTTAGAAAGTAATTATAAGCCCCCGCCTAAATGTTGAGGCAATAGCAACATAATGGGCCGTATGCGTAAGAGCAAGAATTTTACTTTTTTATCTTTATTATGATATTGTGATATTTTTGTTATTTTTTTTTTTGCGATGACGAAGTGTTCCCCTCCCGTTAGTTCTATTTGAATAATTGATATCAGAAAAATAATAACAACAAAAAATTAAACAAAAAAAAACGAGAAAAAAAAAGAAAAGCGGAAGGCTAATTTGGGTTTAGAAAAGTATCTTCTTTGTAACAATATTTTCTGTCGTAATGCTCTTAATCAATCATAAGTGTATAATAAGAGTACTTGACAAAAAGGAGGCAAGTTGGAGCTTAGAATAGCCACTATATAAACATCACATCGACAGGGAGCTTTTAGTAGGGGAGGGGGTGTTACCTTAGTAAATATTAAAAATGAATTGAGATACTTTGATTGGGTAAATTAGTATATTCCCATAGAGCAGACAAATAAGTTTACTTACTAGTCAGTCTTATTCCAACAGCCACTATCACAAAACAATAAATAAACATGTAGGTCAAAGGAGGCTTTCACCAGTCGGTCAGTAACTGTTTGGTCCATTTGTCAAAATCATTTACGGATGGACTCTTGAAAAACAAAATATCATTTAGGTCTTTTTCATCTGTGACTAAAGCACCTGTGTTTATATTTACGAAGCCGGGAATTGTTTCCAATTACTTATCTATCTCTGGGCCAATGCCTTTGGGGCAATATGAAATAATAACCCGGACAGGTGCTCTTCTTTTGGATATGAAAAGATCATAAGGCATAAGTATTTTTCTGAAGGAAATAATGCATCAGTAAGTGCGTGCGTGAATTTCCCTGATTTGTATCTATTATCATTCTTTGCATTCTGGTTAGGAAATACGTCATCGCCTACACAAGCTTCCCATTGGTCAAATATTTGCCGCCGGAAGTAAGCTCAAGAGCAGAAGAAAAATAAAATCGGGAAATAGATTATTCTTAATGAAGTGATGGGTCTGTTTGAAATTAAGAAAAAAAAATTTCAATCACTTGAATAGAATTACTTTGTCCATAAATACCAATTGAATTACTTCGAGATTTATTGAATTTGAAATTTATTTCCGATGTTTACAGATTATATATTTTTATAAACTAACTTAACTTTTCATCAGAAAGTGTAAGTGTTCAATTTCATCTATTGGAAATTTGCTTATAGAACTCTGATCGAAATTAATTTCATTAGCCTTTTTTTTTCAGGGGGAGGGTTCAACTGTCCATGTTGATGTTTAAAATAGTTTTTATTCAAATCTTGGTTGTGTTATCTTTATCAAAATAATTAATGTTTGCTTTCTTTTCCTCCTACCCATTAAATTGCTCTAATCTGTTATATTATCTTCTTCCTTTTACATTACTGTGAGAGCGAGTCTCCAAAAGCCTCTATCGAATTTGTTTTTAAAAATTATAATTAATTACGAAAAGACACCCTACTATTATGATGGCTACAATCCCATGTAAACGCAATTAAATCGTCCGATCGAATCAAGATAATTTATTTATATATATACTTCATAGTGCCGTTTCAGTACATGACGCTTTATTTTCAAATTGTGGATCACGGTTGTTTGCTACATACAATCTTTTCCGCATGCCAGTAAAAAAATAATTTTATATCAAATAATTGAATTTAGCTAATGATATGTTAGAGATTAAAACGGTATAGTCGTTCGCTTTTCCGCCCGGGACTCTCCGGGAAAGAAACGTCATTGTCCGCCCATCCCGTCAACGTTTATTACCTCAACAATTTTGACAGAACAATATGGCTGCGGGGAGATGACTATAGTATTACTCTTTTTAGTTAAGTAGGTCCGGATAATTTCCTAGACCAGTCAATTATTCAATTAGGTAGATAATGGATTGGTAATGAGGGACGATGATACTACAGTAATAATAGAGAATGGGTGGGCTTATTTTGAGAGGATGCTAATGAAGATGGCAACGGTAAAAGTAACACGTCTGATCTCTGTACTGACGAGACGAGAAAGGAGAAGAAAAAAAAAACTTATTTTTGTGTTATGGTAACTATTTCTTCGGAATTATAAGCTTATAGCTTTGAAGGCTTAAAGGTTTGAGTAAATGATTTGGACCATATTTGGTAAAATCTCAATTCACAAGGGATAACTCCCGACCGGGTTGTTAATTAAGAATTTTAAATTTAATGTTAATATGTTAAAAGGTGTTTGCGAAGTATTGTGTTGCTTATAATAATGATCGTATAGTCATAATCCTCATCAACCAGCTGAATTCCTGAAAATGTCAAAAATCAAACATTTAAAGGAATGTTATTAGAAAGAATAGAACTGTTATCAAATCGAACTAATTCATTATTATTCGTATATACTATACATGTACATCTGTACATTAAAAATTATTGATCAATTTTGCGTAGGCAATACGAATTGATCTTATCGATTTGTCAATTCTAATCAATATGAAGTACATAATTATGCCTTTAAATTTTGGTTTGACTGTTTCCCTCTAACCCGCTTTTATTACCTGTCGAATCTATTGCTGATTTCGTTGTTTGTATGCGGCAATTGTTTCGCCGTGATCGGTTGTTTGGGTACATGTGTAGGAACCACTCCCGAGTTATTGTGGTTATTTTCATTATTAAGAACATTGACATGAAACCTAGTCAATATATTTAAATACAGTATATTAAAGAATAAATTTTAATTATACATATTTTTAAAATAACGATATATGAAATTTATTTTTCTTATAAGGGATGATACTAAATAAAAGAGATGCAGAAGTCGATTGGGCGTTACTTTTTTTTCAAATAGTTTCAAATTACTTGTAGATCGATCATTAATATTTATAAAATATTTTGTCAAAAAAAAAATCACTTCATGAAGCTCATTAACATTCAAAAACGAACTTTTTTTTAGACAAAACATCCTCGTTTTGTAAAACAGAAACAGAAAATATAGCACAGTTTTGTTGTGAACAAAACGTTTTCACAAGACTATGGTCATATGAGCCTACACATTAAGAACATGAAAAAAAATTGCATTTGCAAAGCAAAAATTACATTCAGCTTCAAATAAAAAAAAAATAATAATAATGACGCGCTATTAATATTGATAATAAATTGAATAACGAAACGAATGTCAATATATAAGCTAAATGATAAATTTATCCAATTGATTGTCTAATATCTGCGATGTCCCCGATACATATAACATGACTTTGTGTTTTAGATGTTTTAAAAGCAAAATTACATCTATTGCATTGCGTGATAAGTTGGGATTTGCTATTTTGATCCAATTCAAGAAAAAAATATGTACCATAAATAGAGGACTGGAATATTTGTAAATAACGCATATCAATCTACTTTATAGACTGATTTCTGTGAAATATACAGTTTATTGTAGAAAGAAAGGATGTAAAAGGCAGTATAACTTATATTTATGTTATTTTTGGTGTTTACTTTTTAACGCTTAGTTTAAAAGATAAAAAAGTGGCATGCATCATTTTGAAATATTTCATATTGTTTCCTATTTACGCATCTTAAGAATACATGCAAGTTGTGATTATATAATGATATTGGAAGATAATGACCATACCATTACTCCTCCCCAAGCTTCCACCTGAATCTCTATATTGCAAACTGTGTGATAATGAAAACACGATTAAATATTATTTTTGTAATGATAATGATGATTCTATGTTGATAACATTCATTATGTTCCTGGTAGTGAATTATTTTTTTATGATGATAATGTTGATGACGATGATGATGAAGATGGGGACGTGGTTTATAGTTATTTTAAGATGACTATGAATAAAATAGCATTAAGACTTATTCTGTTTATGAACAAAATAGCATTAAGACTTATTCTGTTGAGCCCTATGAAAAACAAAGGTTAACAAAGCGCTTACCTGACAGTGAAAACAAATTCGAATGTGAAGACGCTCTCAAAGATGACAACTGCAGACCATTAAGCTTCAAATCTTGATAAAACTTGCTTTGAAGTCTGTTGATGAATTCAATGTTTGTCTCTTGGGTTCTTGAGCAGACCGCATCACCAGGAGGACTGTTTCGCCTCAGCTCCGGTGAAGGCGAACATCTTTGTTGCGGTGGTGACGACAACCGCTCCGACGACGAATGTAAAATATCATCAATCGAAAAGCCGCACTTTTTCATTGTCCCAGCTTGCGCACCTGCCTTTACCTCCGAAATATCTGACTTGGAGTATTTATCAGTTTTTCCTGTTTTCAAAGTTGAGTTCGGCAACAAAATAGCGAGGTTGTTTACTCGAAGAGTTGCTGCATGGGGGCACTCTGCAACATCTCCCGCGGCAGGTGTGTGACGTGTGGCGGCGAGGCTCGGACGCGGCACGTCCGCGGCCGCTAGGCTCGGGTAGTGGAGATACGACGTGCCGATGGCGAAAGCACCTGTACTTTGTTTGACGTTATCTTGCATGGCCATTTTCTATTTGGTTTTTATGTTTAATATATAATAATACACTCCTATACTCTGAGATTATATATTGGCATGTGTGTTATAATATAATATTAGTGTACGCGTTTGTGGAAATCCGTTGTAAGCCTTCAAAAATAAATTCAATATACAAAAACTTTGAGCATCAGTATGTCTGTCTTTTGGACATAAACTAAGACTGCATTACTGTGCAGACAGGATTTTAAGAAGCACAAATCAATTAAGTTAAGAGGGTCGTCAAAATCTTCTGAAGAGAGTCTGCTGAAGTAAGTCAACAGCTATTTCAGCATCCAATCCGGTGAAGATACAAAAACGAGTATAATAGCCCCGCCTCTTTTATGTAGGGTCACTCTTGGCGGTCTATCCTGATATTTAGCCTGCCTTGGTCGAGGGTTACACATTTAATACACCCCTGCCCACCCCCTCCCTCTCTCTCTCTCTCTCTCTCTTTCTCTTTCTCTCTCCCTCTCCTTTTTCCATCTCTCTTAAGTTTTCTTTCTAACCTTTCCTCTTCTATTCCTACTTCTTTCTGTCTTTCATTTTCTCTACCACTTCGATCCCTCCTTGAGTAATATTTTTTTTTTAACTGAAGAGTTAAAAACGAAATAATGCGGGATGTGTTGAGATTGTAAAATCACTTTAAAACCTGCAGAGATATCTAAAACAAGAACAAAAAATATGGATGACGAAAAAGGAGTGATGCAGGATTCAGACATTATCTCAAAATGCCAAAATTTCAAGAGCATGGTAAAAAGTGTAACGAGGTGATTAGAAACAACGATTACAGTTAACATGATGTGTTGGGGAAAATTTCTACAAGGAAAATTGTTTTGTTATGTTTATAAAAACCAGTAGGCATAGCTGAACTCTTGAAGAAAAATGCCCAAACGCCAGATTAAATCAGCAAAAGTGAACATGGTTTCTCTTCGGCTCTAAAAAAAATATTATGACAGGGTAAGGAGGGAAATAATATGACCATGATGACTGAATGTACTTTGGCTTTTTGACAAAAAAGTGCAGCGGTGAGAAGAGAACACGAAAGGTAATAGCGCGGGTAATATTGATACCCTGACCGACTGAGAGTCAGGCCTGTTAGCACAGCGGGTTGGCTTGAAAACCGCGGGGTTTCCGCCAAATAGCAGAGCAGGACGAATTACAGATTGAAACTTTATTGCCCACTAATAAGGCAAGGGGCTGTCTATTTTTCAAACTTCAAGGAGATATGATCAAAGATTGTTTTTGTTTGTTTTAGGAAATGGATTATGGAGATGGAAGCGTTTCATTGCAATACCTGGGAAAGAGAGGGGGCTAGACAGGGCTTTTAGGGCGAAGGGAACTAACAGTGACAGAATATTAGGTCATTCATTCAGTACTTGATTAAATAATAATTTTTGTTAGTATCGTTTTCATTTCTTTTGCGTTAGTAGGATTACATGTATCCTCAAGATGTACCTGTTTCTATTAAATTTAAGATAATTTTATCTATTTTCTTTCTTCTACTAAACCCTTTTTTTTTTTAGGTCGATGGGGGGGGGACTAAATCTGGCCTACTTCCATTCAATTTATTTCGTCGACACTTTGCAGTTCTCCTACACTTCTCAATCCCTCACGTTCTACATCATTATAGTTTTACGTTGCACAATTTTGTAGTCTTTATCTTGGACAATTATTATCAATATTCTTACTATCATTGTTTCAATTACAATAGGATAGATTGTACCAACAGTAATCTGTCATAATATAAAAGACCGAGAGTTGTGATTTGTGTTTTGATTTCATGTCAGTTTCGCTCACGCTTGGCTGGTAGCTAGATTTGTTTGTATGACACGACTTTCTTTAAAAAGTTGATGCCATAATTTTGCAAGAATTCCTTGTTAACATTTTATTTTTCCATTTGCGTATATCAATGTTAATGTATGATTATAATGTAGTGCCGAGATGATGTCGTCATTACACATCAAATAATGATTACATCATCCGGTACGCCTCACTATTACCATTGCGTACAGATAGGTAGTTCAATGTAAAAAAAAAAAAAAAAATGTTATGTTAATGCACATTTTCAGTTACTCCTATTTATATATCTTTGTATTTATTTATTTCTTTATGTATTCTTATACATCATCTTCACAAAGGAGCCTATAATGTAACAAGCTTAGCTTTCAACTTAGGCTCCTTCATATTTCTTTCTTTCTTATGCTACTGATGTCATTCGTTTTATGATTATCAAATAATGTATAGTTTGAAATGACATATAATTGTTGTTCTTATTATTGTTTGATTGGAATATGTAAATAAACTGAACTGAACTGAACTGAACTGAACTGATTTAGAACATCGCCTCCGACTATACCATGTATACGGTCAATATGAATCGCCCCCTGACCATCCCATTAGTAATAAAACATATTATTGGACAATAATTACACATAACATGTTCAGACAACTCTACCACATTCTCTACCACTACCCTTACCACCCAAATATTGCTCCTCCTCCTTTCTGCATCATTTCTACCATACCTCCGTAGGCCAGGCTGCGGGTCACTGCGGTTCGAAACGCAGCACGGAGAGCTGGTTTCAACCATTTCTCCTGACCCTTCTACCTGGGTGGCTAGGCCCTGTTTGTTCCAATTTTTCATATTTTCCCTCTTCATCTTAACAGGGCAGGAATCTACAGTGAACATAATTGAACCTGACGTGATATCTCTTCACCAATAACAATTTATATCGTGTTTTTATGCTGAGATAATCGCTCAAAACAGATCGTGTTCTCACTAGGTCCAGGTCTAAACGTATCCAGTCTTCAACAAATATAAACTGTCTACCATATGCATTCATCACTATGTGTTAAATTTTCTAGTAGGATGCTCTAGAACGAAATAACTTCATATCTCACAGTCGAATAACATATTCACATTCAATCAAAAAATAACAATGCATTTAATAACAATGCCTTGCATTTGGAGAAAAGATCGTGTTAGATCAATTTTGAAATCATATATAATGACCTTTTCCATATGAACGTAATCTTCCTGGTATCGGTTTTGTTAATAATTGTACTCCTTTTTCTATTCTTTTCTATTCTATATTTCATATTTTATATAATAATATATTTTAAAGAATATGTCTCGTTCACATTTCCTACATTGCTGTCAAGATTAGTCGTTAGCTTTAAATATGACACAACTTGAAATCGTGATACGAGTTAGTGTCTGTATGAATAACAATTTCACTTTGAGTAGAGAAAGAGTTACCTCTCGACATTTTAATTATTTTTTTACGCAACCAGAACTTCTCATCCAGCAAGAACACGCACCAAGAATCAATATCTGAATAGGTGGAGGATTAAAACACCAATGCGATGAGGATAATCTTGAGACATCGACAAAAGAACTTGTTTATGCCACCCTCGTTAACCTTCGCCCACACCTCCACTTACATCCCTACAGAGAAAAGCGGTTTCTTCCGTTTCCGAAACAGCCATTACACTCCAGATCACGACACTCCAAAGTTTTCATTTTTATGATAGATTTGTGAGGAACACACAGTTAGCCTAAAGGAAGCCCGACGTTTTCATATCAATTTATATCAATATTTTCAATAACCCCTGCGATGGTGTGTTCGCTCATATGTTTTGCCCGCTGAATGGCTAAACTTGAGTTAGAATACGTGGGAGGCCACACACACTGGTAGCAAAAGACATAATATCAATGCCGATTTTGTAATGGAAAATGTGAATTCGAAGAAAGATATATTTACACTTTTCATTTCAAACTCTAATACTGGAAAAAAAAATCACCAGTCTTCAAGCACACATACTTTACAATTACACTCCTCGCACAATAATTAATTAGCCATCCCCTAAACAATAAAAATAAACCTTTACCTAAAATGTTATATTTTATTCACAATCATTGTGTTGTCGATAAGTTTTGTATCACTATGGTTGAGTGCATTTGGGAAATTGAGAATTTAAATGCTATCTCAATATTGTTATTATTTTATGTAAAGGTATTACATCTGAATGTAGCTATATCTTACCTTGCATATATTTTTTGCAATCCCTGTCAGTTAAAATGTAAACTGCGATATTAGAATTTTGTAAATAAAACCATCAAAAATCCATTTCAAACTGTACTTGAAAAAAAATCACCAGTCTTCAAACACATGTACTTTGCAATTACATTCCGTGCTATAATTAATTAGCCATCCCCTAAACAATAGATTACAAGCCTTTCTTTATATTGTTTTATTTTATTCGGGTGGGAATTATCAGTTTGAAAACATGTACATCAAGCTGTATCATATTTCCCCAAAACTGTTTACATGTTTCTTTTACAATCTTCCAAAAGAAATAATGGCCATAAGGTGCAAAGACAACGACAGCAGAGTGAGACGATGGGGCCCGAGAAGATAAATTTATTTTTGCTGTTGTAAAGGAGTTTTTCGCCCTGTATTGTAAAAACGTTTTCATGTAACTTTCTTGCACCGTACAATTAAAGTCTGTTTCCCCATGCAAATGTTTTGTAATTTACGTTTGGTTTTCCACACATTTATTATATAGGGTACATGCAGGTAATATGGGCTAGCAGGTAATATGGGCTACTTGAGGCAAAATCATGTTGTGACCGGTGACCGGTGTGAGCACCATCTGTTGTTGATATGTATTGTTTACCAAAATCTATCGTCGTGAGAGCATCTGATGCCGAATTTTCTGAGAAAATTGCTGAAAACGAAAAAGGTAGGTAAAAATTACGGCATTTTTTACCCTGATGTAAAATTCGATATTTCACAGAATGTGATGGTGAAGAAAGAGTTTGAGGGGAGAACTAGTTATTTAATTATTGTTTGTATATTTAGTAAGCTTATAACTTCATTTTAATCATAAAAGCGTGTAAAGGTCAATTTGTTGTAATGAAGGGGTGCAATGTGGCATTGAATGCTTGTCTGACATAGCAAAAATTAATGCAGGTAATGTGGGCAGTCCAAAATGGCGGAAATGATTCTGGTACTTTGTATTAGGATGAGGCATCAATCCCTTCGCTAAGATTTGTTTGTTTGGTGTTTTTTTTAATATTTAGAGTATATTATTAATATTAATTGATATTATTATTATTAATTAATTTGTATACTGATAATGACATTTATTAATATTATTTAAAAAAATAATATATAAAATAATAAAAAAAAATAAATAAAAATATCCAGTCAAAGCATTTACTGAAGGGTCTTATAATTTCAAATGATGTTTGAAAGTTAATGGTTTTCAACATTTTAAGCAAATTCCAGACATAGTAGAGTCATTGTAGTTTTTAAAAAAATAATAATAATTAAATATGGTAAAAGTGCCTGAGTCTGCGAAGTGCCTATGTCTGCGCACCCACGCAATTTCGCGAATTTGATAGAAGAAAACCCCCAACTAATTACTAATATCAACCTTCAATCTTAACCTCAACAATCCATTTTGATACAAAAAATTGCGAAAATAATTGATTAACAATGGTTTTCAACAAATTTTATTTGCTACCCTGGAAATTTCAACCATTCTTAAAAAGTGAACTTCAAAACCTTGCGTGAGCTAGATTTGCGTGCAAAATGAGTTAGTGCGCTGACATGGGCACTATTCAATTTTGCTACACAAAATGACAAGCCCGTCGAAAAGTCGTAAAAAACATCGTCCTTGTAAATGATTTCGTGAAAATTTTGGCTTCATTGATCATTAGAATATGAAGAATGGAATAACACTGATGAATCTTAAAATAATATTTTACTTTTAATTGAAATTCATGTCAAATTTTAGGTGCGCAGACTTAGGCACTTCCTTCATACATATGCCCATATAGTTCAGATTCTGAACGATTTTATTGCATTGCGATATTACACTACATCTCGGCCGCCGAGAGATGGCGCGACCCCGAATCATCCGGGCGAGAAAAAAAAATTTTTTCGCCCGGTACAATTCGGGGATCGCGCCCTCACTCGGGTTGGCAGCAAGATGGATTATGGATTGCTCTTATAATAAAATCGTTTAGAATCTGAACGATTTTTTTTCGCCCGGTACAATTCGGGGATCGCGCCCTCACTCGGGTTGGCAGCAAGATGGATTATGGATTGCTCTTATAATAAAATCGTTTAGAATCTGAACTAATGCCCATATTGCCTGCACATGCAGGTAATATGGGCACTTTGGTGATGACGACAACATTTGAATAGTGCAGAAAGGGAGGTTGATGATAATTGTTTTTCTTCACAATAAAAGTTAGACCAGTAGTTATTGATTCATATAAACAAAGATTAGGCTATGTGTCATTTTGTAATTTTATGCAAATTACGCAAATGAGCTTAGGTGGCCCATATGACCTGCATGTACCCTAGGTGAAAACTTTGCAATCACTATGGTTTGGTGCATATGAGAAATTAAACATTTAAATACTATGCCAATATTACAACATTGTTGTTAATTTATGTAAAAGTAGTATATCTGAATGTTACTATATTTTACCTTGTATATATTTTTCCTTGTTGATTAAAATGTAAAACTGCGATATTGGAATTTTGTCCATAAAACCTTTAATCAATCAATTTGAAACTGTACTGGAAAAAATTTGTATCATTATGGAATAAGAGGCTCAACTCGAAACTGACCAGACTTTACTTGACTAATAAAAAAATAAAAATAAATTGTACGTATTGGTAATGTAAAATAAAATAGTCTGGACATCTCTGTAGGCGTTACTCAAGGTTCAATATTAGGTCCGTTATTATTTGTATTATATTAGGATGATTTGTCATATGGGGTGCAGCTCGTTGTAAGGATCATGTGTCATATGAGGTGCAGCTCGTTGTTCCGAAGTTTCATTTGTCCGAAAATTTGTTGTTCCGAAAGGTTTGTTTGTTCGAAAATGAAATAAGGTCCGTTGTTCCGAAGTTCATTTATCCGAAGGTTCATTCGTCTGAAAGTGAAATAGAGTTCATTCGTCCGAAAATGACCAAAAAAAACCCCCCCAAAAAACGGTTCGTTGTTCCGAAGATTCGTTTGTCCGAACGTTCATTCGTCCGAAAATGAAATAAAAGAGTTCATTCGTCCGAAAATAAAATAGGGTTAATTCACACGAAAACGAAATCGGGTTCGTTCATCCGAAAATGAAATAGGTCTCGAAGGTAAAAAAAAAAATGGGGGGGGGGGGCAGCTGGCAAATCATTTTTTTTTTTTTTTTTTTTTTTTTTAAGGAAAAATGGGAGGAACCTGATTATTATGTTCAATGAATAGTTTCCGATAAAAAAAAATAGAAATGAATTTTTTTTTTTAAAGTTCACGTATAAAGCATCTTCGCCCTAGATTTTGCCGCAGTGATCTATTAATTTTGTTATTTCTAGAATAACTTTTACCGCCTATATAGCTAATATACGGATGGCATCATAGGGTCAAATGGGTTCATAGGGTCAAATACCTAGAACAAATAATAATTTTGAAGGGGTTGTTTGAGGTTAAAGGTTTAAAAAATTTTCATCCAGAAAAAGAACAGACACCTCCATCCGCGCCCCAACCAGTAGAGGGGAACAATTTTAATAGCCAACCTTATTCAGGTTTCGGGTTTACAAACCATATCTCATTTTCGGACGAATGAACCCTATTTCATTTTCGGACGAAGTAACCCTATTTCATTTTCGGATAAATAAACCTTATTTCATTTTCGGACGAACGTACCTTCGTAACAACGAACCCTATATCATTTTCGGACGAATGAAACTTCGGAAAAAAAGAACCTTTCAAAACAACGAACCTTATTTCATTTTCGGACAAACGAACATCCAGGTAGGCCTATAGGGAATTTATGTGTCCGGAAGATCGAACCTTCGGACAAATTAACGTTCAGAACAACGAGCTGTAATCGTCATAATCTACCAGATGTATGCTACTGAATCGCTTCACCCAATAATCTTCTTCTTTTTTCTTTTTTTTTTACGGCGGCAATAAATTATACTGAAATTGCTAAATATTACACGTCAAAATACCGGAGATTGATAAATTGTTTATATCGAACAAATTGATGGTGTATTCTAATAAACCTCTTTATTACTATTAAACACAACCAAATAAAACAGAATGTGTCTATTCATTTACTTACTACATTTTTTAATATCCATCAATAAATTCCTAAAAGTAAAACTGGATGAAAATATAAGCTGTTCTGATCATATCAAGGATGTTCCTTTACATAAATCACGTGCAAAAGATGTGTTGAGATATTTGGAATCGTCCGAGTTTAATGCCTTTTTAAAAAAAAGTTTAGCCAATTTCATTTGTGAACCAAATAACATAAATTCAGTTATTAAATTTAATTCTATATACAGTGCGTATCGAGAAAAAAACAGGTGATCCATTTTTGAAGGGGCCATATTCCCAGCTCATCTATTTTGGATAGTTATTTCTATCATAATAATTGAAGACAAATCCCTTACCTTTTCACATTGATACATTTCACAAATCATAAATGTAATGCATAACCGAATAAATCGCAAATGAGTGCGACATGTACATTTTTCCAAGTTCTTTGTCAAAAGACTGAGTGGATGCTTTCAAAGGAGTCACAAATCATCGCATGCAATCCTATCCAATGCTCGGGGACAGCAGGGATATCATTCACTGAATCTTCTGTCATTTTCTTAAAACTTAGAAAAAAATGGATTCTGTAACTGGCATTTTCATTTGCAATTTACTCAATTATGCTTTACATTTACGTAAATTCAAGAAAGGTATCGTTGGAAAGGTGGAGAGTTGGTCTTTAAATATATGGTACATATGAACACCAAAACCAAATGAGTTTGGAATACGGGCCCTTAAAAAATAGATTAACTTTTTCATACGCACTGTATAACTATATTTTCACCAAAGAATCTCACTAGAAATATGAAGGGAAAAGGTTTGCAGTTCATAGGAGAAAAACTAAATCCTGATTTGCGTTGTCCTGCAATCTGTAAAGTAACCGAGGTGAGTAAACTATGAGCCAATTCAAATTACCTCCCACCCCACCCCTGTCACCTTCTCATTAGCGGTACGACACGCAACACACCTGCGTCTTGTAAAAACACCACCACCGATCGACACGAGGTATCGGGGCGGGTCATCATACACCATGCTCTGTCAAAACTTCAAAATTAAGGTTAGGCTAACTATCCTTCAACAAGCTATCCCAACTGGACTATCTGCTGAATATCATAATACAAACGTGAGAGAAGGCTATGTTAATAGCGATCAAATTATCCCACTTCTCAACTTAATTATGACTTTGACGTGACAGTAATTACATGGCATGATTTGAGAGCTGTGTTTGTAGTAGGTATATTACTCCTCCCTCGCCTTCTCTCTTTCTCTCTGTCTACCTCCATGCCGTGAAATATCTGACACGTGCATGCTCCTTGCTGAATCGGATTTATAACTTAGATTTTCATTGCAATATCATGAGAAATAGTTAACCAACTAAGAATCATTATCATTAAAAGGCTAAATCTGCGTCGGTAAATGATGACCAGAAGAAAGCCGTTGAAATAGTTATAATGGAACAAAGGAAATTGCTAGATGATAGAAATGAGAAAATGATGAATAGGTGCTTTGGGCGGTAAAT
Source organism: Paracentrotus lividus (assembly GCA_940671915.1). NCBI lineage: Eukaryota > Metazoa > Echinodermata > Echinoidea > Camarodonta > Echinidae > Paracentrotus > Paracentrotus lividus. The sequence continues at coordinate 31,018,821 of CALNVZ010000174.1, read as the reverse complement.
AGTTTCCAAAGGTATAAACATAATTTTCTTTCATGTCCATTTATACGCTTTGCTTTTCTGAATAGCATTCTCATAATTAAAAGAAGAAATAGCTTAGACACTTGGCACACATAAATGACGAAATTACTTTGGAAAGGTGAATATATTTTTTATTCTGTTTTATGTGTCTGTAACTGGGCGAAATGTTTAATGGCAAATATGGACAGGCATTATGTTGACTTTGATATTTTCTGCTGTCACGGTACTCGCTGTCCAATCACTAATTAGGTAGTTTCAGGTGTGTTGGTTGGTGCGGGTACTTCAAAGAAGATGACTTGCGCCAGTGAGAGGCAATACAAACTTCCACCTACTGAGCCTGATAAGTGAGCATAGTGGAGACCATGCTTTGATTGATAGGTACAAAAGACTTTCTTTTCTATATACCTGTTGAAACCACCACCTTTCTTTCATCTGTTCATTCCTCATCTCATATTTCTCATTCTCTCTCTCTCTCTCTCTCTCTCCCTCTCCCTCTCTATTTATGATCTATGACATTTACACACGGCTTTCATGCATTTCGTTTGTACCTTTTTTAAATTTTAATTCCAGTTCTTATATCTTAAATGTCCCCTGATTTTGAATTTACATTTACAAACACACACACACACACACACACGCACTCACAAACAAACAAAGCCAAACACCCTCACACACACACACGCGCGCGCGCGCACACACACACACACATACATACATACACACCCTCTCTCTCTTTCTCTCTCTCTTTCTCTCTCCCGACTGATCTCTATCGATCTCGATCACGATCTCATATTCTCCCCTTTTTGTTCATCACTGTTTCTCCTCTTTCTCTCTCATTTTGCTTTGTGTCAATGTACCGTTCCTTAACAAGTACCCTGACCTGCCAAAGATATGCACCCGTAGAACTCCACCTTAAGCGTAAAGAAGGGTACGAGTGCACATCTTTTACTTTCTTTCTGTTTTATTTTTTTCTTGGAAATAATAGTGTAGGGGATACATTTACGGATATTTCAGGGGCGTGCTACTTTGGCACACTTTGTCACCATTTGGCACCCTAAAAATACCGCGCTGAAATTTCACTTTTTTTCGTTTACAAATTATGCACATTTAAACTTGCAAAAATTTAGTCTATGGTTGAAAATATACAGCACATTTTTTAAGACTCATGATTACAAATGGGACTGGACTATATAGGTAAAATATATGGGAACAAAAATAATGGGCATAAAAAGATTCAAGATGGTCGCCCCTTAATTTTTGTTTTTACATTTAATATTATTATTATTATTATTTTTTTGCCTTGACTTGTGTCTCATCATATGTTTAAAGGGTCAACCTACCTGTTTAAATGTATTTTTGAACCTTTTTCTGAAGAGTTAATCCCCAATAGCCCGAGAAGGTGCGTATAGCTTAGCCCCTCACCTAAAATCTTTTTAATAACCTCTTGTATTTTAGGCCTACATTGCAAACACAAATAATTAGAAAACGCTTTTTTTTTCATTGTTTATTTATTTATTCTAATTTTTTTGCGATGTTGCTCTTGAATATACGTGCCATATCGTTGCAACCGTTACGCCGATTTCGCAAAGTGCGGGAAACATAAAGGAGTATTGATTATTTACAGGGCGATGAATTTGTGTTATCTATGCTTGCTTATGATTGTTTTACAGATGATTATTAAGAAAAACGTTGAGGGTGAATTTAATCCCCTTCCTTTAATCTACAATCAAAACAACGATTTTTCATTGGTGCCAAAATAAGTGGCACCCATCTTGATTTTTAATCTAGTTTTTCAGCCTAAAGTATCATTTCTAGTCCTCCCTCTCCCCCACTCCAAAAAAAAAAAATAATATATAATAAATATAATAAAAAAATAAAAAAATAAATAAATAAATCAAATAAATAAATAAATATAATAAATATATAATAATAGATAAATATAATAAAATAAAATATAATAAATAAATTAATAAATAAATCATTATAATAAATAAATAAATAAATAATAAATAAAATTAAATAAAATAATATATAATAATTATTAAATTAAATAAATAAATAAATATATTATAGAATAAATAAATATAAATAAATAAAATAAATATAATGATTATAAAAAATATAATATCGTTGGTCAAATCTTTCTAATGAAAAACAATTGCCTCTTGTTGCTTATTTCTCCATGGTTTAATCGCGATCAAATATCGTGACAATTTCATGTTTGGATTAGTCTGTGTCGACAATACAATGTCTATTAATTCACAATTGAATAACCACATAATAAAAAAACCCCAAATGACATTATGATATTATGAAAAAATAATTGCATCCATTTTTACTATAGATCGTCTCAAAGAAACATTTTCCCGATATCTTTATGACCAAACAATTTTTTAAAAATAAACAATAATCATCGTCATCACATATAATAAAGGCTACAACATTTGACAAAAATATGATTATTTTGCAGGTCTTCTCCAGCAAAGACCTTTGAAAAGGTTCTCACTTGTTCGTCGTATATTTAAACAACGTTGACAGGAGGCAGTTGACATTGAGGCTGTCTAGCAGTATAAGTGATATGGTACCTTGTTTCACCAGGGTAGCAAGTTATATTTAGCACTACAGGAATGATCCTTGGCCGAATTGCCAAATTGTGTTCGTGCCCAGCAGAATGATAGGCCTACACCCACATGGGCTGCGGGGAGGACGGGAGGCCTGGGGACCGCCCCCCCCCACCCACTTTTTTGCCAAAATGTAAATTTTCTAAGGGAAAAAGGAAAGAAAAAAAGAATAAGACGAGAAGAAGACAAAATGGTTGAAAATAACACTACCTTCGGATTCATTATTAAGCCCAATTGTTTTTTTTTCTGCTCGCGCATCGCCTCCCAATGCTCTCCTTTTCCCCCAAAAAAAGGGGGGGCACCCAAATTGACTGATCTCTTATTTCTATATTAGTAAAGTTATGTAAATTTTTCTACTTGCACTTGGCCCTCGCAATTTATTTTTGTTAAAATTGAGGTGATCTTGACGCATAGAAGAATTCAAACAAAAAGAGATCAGATGGAAAATGTGCGTAAAATATACGATATTATTATGTGTCATTATAAGCCAAAATTTTCAGCTCGCGCTTCGCGCTCGCAAAGTAAAGTGATGGATGTCAATCAAGTTTCAAAATCTAGAATACACTACCTTCAAAAATCAAAATTTTGGGCTCGCGCTTTGCCCTCGCAAATTTTCCTTTTAATGGCCCATTGACTGATCCCTGGCGTCCCAAATAAGTAATGTTATTTAAAATTTTCTGCTCGCGTTTCGCGCTCGCAATTTATTTTTGTTAAAATGAAGGTGATCGTTACCTAGTAACAGAATTCAAATAAAAATAGGCCTACATAAGAGGGGGTAATTTGCGTAAAATATACGGCCTTATTTGTTTTTTTCATAATGTTTAGCTCGCGCTTCGCGCTCGCAAATTCCTCTCATAAAGAGTGATTCCTGACGTCGCAAATTAAAGTGATGGATGTCAATTTTCGAAATTTTCAAAATCTAGAATACACTACCTTCAGTTAATTATAGGCGTAATTCAAAATTTTCAACTCGTGCTCGCAATTTTTTCTCAGACGGGATAACAATTTTCAAAATGTGTCGAGAACACACTACCTTAAGTTAATTATAAGCCAAAATTTTCGGCTCGCGCTTCGCGATCGCAAATTTTTCTAGAAAAGTTTATTATACTGACCCCTGACTTCGCGCTCGAATATGGTCTTCTCAAATTTCTCTCAGGAAGATTGACTCCTGACATCGTAAAGTGAACTGATAGGATGTAAATTTTCAAATTATGTCTAGAATACACGATACCTTCGGTCCGTTAAGCCAAAATTTTCGGCTAGCGCTTCGCACTCGCAAAGTTTTCCAACAAAAAACGGTACATTGACTGATCCCTGGCGTCCCAAATAGTTAATGTTATGTAAATTTTTCTGCTCGCGTTCGCAATTTGTTTTTATAAAAATAAAGGTGATTGTTATCTTGTAAAAGAATTCAAACACAAATGCATAAGAGCCTCGGGAAAATGCGTAAAATATACGGCCTTTGCATCATTGTAAGCCAAAATTTTCATCTCGCGCTTCACGCTCGCAAATGTGTCTCAGATGAGATGGTATTTATCAAAATGTGTGTAGAATACACTACCTTCAGGTAATTATAAGCCAAAATTTTTTAGGCTCGCGCTACGCGCTCAAAAATTTCTCTAAAAAGTTCATTATACTGACCCCTGACTTCGCACTTGAATATGATCTGTTCGTTCACAAAGGTGCACTTCTCGCGATTTCGGAACCCCCTCCCCCCCCCCCGTAAAAATCCTTATTATTCGGGCCTAATTAAATATGTGTCGCATGAATTCCTCAAACTTGTGCCCCGTCACTTTTAAAAACGCTCCGCCGGCCTGACCCAGTTTGGCCCTGTTATAATTTCCCCCTCTTTGTTGCGCGTGTGCAATATGTTCTTATATGATAGCTGATATTTTACATTACTATAATAAATGATAATTTTCAAAATGTATTGTTAACATTTTAGATTTTGTATCAATATATTCCAATAACCAAAAATTAGGACTTCTATTCAAGTTTAATATCTGTAAAATCCCTATAACAAATGGACTGTGGCGTTTAAGGATATAATGGGCACCAGTACACAATATATCCACATGAATAATACACGTTGACCCCAGTGGTTATTATTTATCTGCAATCAATTATTGAATAAGCACGCGCCCGCCCCTTTTTCGGCTTAATCCGACCACATAACGGAAACAAGATCGACAACCACGAACACGTTAAGAAAAAAAAGTACTTTACATATGATTATAATAAGCCCCCATGGCAGACTAAATCTCTAACTTTTTGAAAATCTCGTTGTGCCGTTAAATGATCTATAGAGAGTAAGGGGTAAAGAAATGAAGCATTTTAATTGCAAAATTAACTATAACCAAGCCCTTAAAGCTCATGTATAGTTTTGGGAGAACATATTTTTTGTTTTACTTTCATAGTAGAATAATATGAATTAATACCTCAAATAACCTCTCTGTACAAAATGATTTGTTATAAAATCCACTCTAAGACCTGAATTTAGCAACAAATCGATCTGTTTGAGTGGCCATGCCTAAACAGGATGACACTGGAGAGAGTGCAACGTGTAGTGGTTTGTGTGCAAACTATATGCTATTGATACACAGACTGATACACACAGAATGCACACACGCCCTACCAGTCAGCAGTGGTGTGGCATGCCCAGAGCTCTGGGGTGAGAGTGAAGGAAGTATGGTCTCATTTTGATGAACATCTCCCCATGTTTATGCTAACTATAACATATCATGGGAAGACATGCATGATACATGGTTATATCGCTTGTTCATGTATTGATATGTCATTGGAACACTATGAGAACAAGTTGAGTAAGTTTTAGAAAAATGCAATTTTCTCTACCACAACTATACTTGGGCTTTAATATCATAAAAGTATTGCTTGTTTTGAACAGTCATGTATTTTTCATGAATATACATGGAAAGGTATTGAGACGTCTTTTTGTTTAGTGAGCGCTCAGATTTCGAATCAAGTTGCAGTGGCAACTGCTATTTTGCCGCTGTTGATTCTTGAAGTAAATTGAATTAAACCAAAATGCCTCGAGCATTGTATTCTAGTTTTTTTTATTATTAGTTATATTTATAACAAATGTTTTGTGCCTAAATTATTGACATGTATATTTCTTGTCACGAAAAAATACTATGTAACTAAGGTTCTACAAGTTTAGTTTTAATAATAATATAAAACCAAAATTTAATTCAACAGCCTCCTTTATGATTGAGAAATTTGCTGTATTTTAAATATAACATCGTAAGCTATAAAGAAATTATCTCATTATAACAATAATAAAAAAAGCTCAAACAACATTATCAATAGTATTGTTTTTGATGACTTCCCCATGCATGGATGAATGAGGTAATATTATAAATGGAGAATGCCACAGCAGTCCGGCGTCTCGGTATGATTGCGTTTGCTATTTAAGGTTTAGGGTTGTTTAAGATTCAACAGCAATATACCCAATTAACTTATTCAAATTCGTGATAATGTTTTTCTTTTCTAATATTTCATATGCTTTTAATGTAGTATTACGTCATCCAAACACGCCATCATGCGACCTTGAAATTAAAATCCTTCTCCTGTATTTGGGGCGTCCTGGTTGAGGTTCGATCATCTTTTTATAAATACTTGCATTGACTAATGTATAAAAAATGAGTTTAATCTACAGTTTAATTACATTATATGCCTACTTAGATTTTCCATCGATCTGCTGTTTTGTTCCGTCCATAGATTGTCTCCGCTGCTAAGCTGTAGAATACGTTTTAGCTCCTGGACTTGTTGCGTACATACAGCTTAAAGAAGCAGGGCTCTTGCAAATGAGGCACTCCCTCTCGTGAGCAATGAACGTGAAGTGTGAACAATGCTCGTCAATCATACACAGTTTGGCGCACCGGATGACGGTGGACGTCGTGTATGATGAAAGATCGTTTGCTTCGTCTAGTGCGACATCAACTGCAAGAAGTTTGAAGTACGTGGATCCAACGTATTGCGCTACGGCTTCATAAATATAATCATAAATTAGGCATAATTAGCTGGTATTTTCACACAACAACTCGAGTTTTAAAGTATGTTGCTGTAAAACGTTTCATGCAAATTTATCGTTGCTATAATTAGTCTTAGATTCAAATATAATTAAAAAAATTGTGCTCCAGGGTTACCGAAAAAGCTTTATTTTTATATATTTTTGTTTGTTTGGTTTTTTTTTTTTTCAAACGTCCAAATTTTTTCTTGGCATATATCAGCTCATGATGAGGGAATAGGAGTTTTCCGAATTGTGTCGACGTGCCCCTTGAAGGAGTTTGAAAAGTGAGGAATGAATCTTTTGTCGAATAATTATTATGATAATGGTGGCTTCTTCACGCCTGACGCCAACTGATCTTATTAGTGGTACCAAGGAGGTACAAGCCCTTGGTGGTACACCATCCTATTACCAGCACCCAGAAGCAGCACAAGCATCACGCGTAAAGAAGCCACAATGGTACCATCATTGTTTGGACACAAGCTTAAAGTCTATTCCTCTAGACCTCCTTCAGGCGGCACGTCGACACTATTTGAAATCTATATCTGAGCCGTAATTGTAATCTATTCAAGTGTAATGACTGTTCTAAAGTGCACTGGGAAATCCGCTGCATGCGCCTGCCTTGTTAATCTAAAAACTTTCTGTCTTGCAAAGGGGGCTATTTTCCCCCGCTTCCCCAACCCCCCCCCCCCTCCCCACCATACCATCTACTGCTAGTTATTTATGATATCGTATAATTATCGAACTTGTTTTGAATAACATGTATTGCATTTGTTTTAAGTCGAGCGCGCGATGCAAGCTTTGCTATCTGAAACTCCTTTTAAATTTGGAATCAACTGTCACTTTAATTGAATTAAAAGGAATTATCCTATTCAAATTTCTTTGTTCAAATGGATGAACTTACCAAACAACCCACCATTTTCGAATGATTTTAATGTGGAATTTCTACTATGCAAGTGTAACAGAATGTCATAAAATTGGCTTCAAAACAAAATGAAATGTTTGCTCAATAATTCATATTTTCCTACTGCTGTTTATACAGTTTGTGCAAATCAGCACTAGTACTAGTGGCGAAACATAAATTCTGAAAAGCTCAGTATTAGGGAAAACCAAAGAATATAATTATAACAATTCACATGCTAAAATTATGGTTATGCTATACAAGCACTCGACCAGCTTCTTTTTTCACCAATTATCTGTACGCAGTACGTGCACTGCCTTGTCATGACCACCGGAAAATTAGATGGATTCATCCGAAACCAGAGGTCCATCAACTGTCGAAATGCGTTTAAGCGGAATCGGGACAGTTGTCGTAATCAAGCTGAGCCATCAAAGCCATACTATGCTGGATAGTCCTAGTTCCAGTATTCAGAAATCCAAGTATGGTTCGCCAAGGAAGTTTTTTCAGCTTCATGATTCAATAGTAAAACGATATGATCCAAGTTTTCAACATTCAGACTGGCTCCGAGAAGGCGTTGTATTGGTCGAGAACAACAGATGTCAGACAAAAGCAATCGCAACACAAAAAATATATAATAGCGAACATAAACAGTAGGGTGACTAACATAACAAACATTGTTTGACCAGAAATTAAGAGTCAATTTTCCCATCGCTATATTGTCGCATTTCAATCATGCAATCGTCGCTTCTCTTAACAAAACGGAATTTAGAAAAGCAACTGACGCTGTTGAATATTCATATCATTGATGATACCCCACCTAACAAACTACAACAAATACAAAATACCTGTATTTCGCAAATGAAATGATCCTTTCGGAACAATCATAATCGTGCCAGTAAGAAGTCGTCTCAGTCTAAACAAGATTCCTCCTTGATCAAAGCATTGCTATCTGGCAAACTTGTTGTAGGTCAGTGCAGAGCCATCTAACCACCTTCACGCTGACAAACCCTAATTCCAATAAGGATAAGCATCGTCAATAAGTATCCTTCTAGGAAGTTTGTCATCATGCGTTCTATGTAGACCAAATGCATCCCAAGGCTTTCACATGATGATTTTGACGAAGTAAAATCAGACATCGCTTTGAGAGATTAATAGCCAGAACCATCCGTTGCGTGTAACGAATTCTCCAGTAAAGTGTCAAAAATAGAAAACAGCTCAATCAGAATTACATCATACTTATTCAACCAATGAAGTTAACAATATTATAGCAATTTGCTAACATAACCTACTTCTTGACATACAACAATAAAAAAACATACGTCTATATCGGTCTTCTTTCTGAAGCAATAAAGACAAGACTAAATAACCAACCGAAAATTCTATATTTTGGAAGCAGAAAATAAGGATAATAGTAATGAGGAGAACTAAAACAGTGACGCATTCAGAAAGTGTAAATTGAGTAGTTTAATTAATCAGTGTTTTTGGTTCAATAAAAATAAAAAATAAAATAAGATCTCAGGGTATTTGACCGTGGGAGGGGGGCGCGTTCTTCGGAGGCAGTGCAATTATCGGCCGTAACCAATGATAAAAAAAACCGAACGGCCGCCGGAAGCAAATGTGACAACTGGAAATTATAGAAAACTTAATGTAGGTCATGGTTGTAAAGGGGATCTCACTGGTTCGAAACCCAAAGCCGAAATTTACCCAGAGTGTTTTTATAAAGAGAGCATCTACCCGCGTTCGTTTGTGCCTGCTTTGTAAGACAAGCCATAAAAAGGGGTTAATCTCGTGCTTGCTATCCAGAATTGCAATTTTCTTTTGTGCTGCTTAGTTAGGCAAGCTCTAATAGGTTATCCTGACTGTATCAAAACCATGCCCATTCTTTTTTGTACTGCCTTGTTAGGCAAACCACAAAGGGGTTGTACTGATGAGTCATGGCATGTTTTCTTGTAGGCCTACTGCCTTGTTAGCAAAGTAGGGAGCGACCCGGGCACCAAAACTTGTAAACGAAACTTTGTTTCCAACTTTATTATTAACTAAATAAACCCCTCACAAAAAGTTTCGCAAGTCACTTGTGGTCATGATAACCTTCAGTACGCTTTAGCTATTCCTGAATTTTCATACCATTGGAAAGATAATTTATTCGCCCTTTTTTAATATCCTACTTTTGTAAATGATTATGTTTTTATGCTTTCCAAAATGCACAAAAATATTCAAGGAATATGAGAAAATTATAAAAGTCAAATGTTGCAAAATGCATTTATCAAAGCGAAGTTCCGCAACTCGACTTTAGGCTCCGATAACTTTCGAGGTATATTCTATCTTTTATTGAATTTTAGACCATTGTCAAGATAATTTATTCCTCTTTTCAATGACACCCTAATTGTAACGATAGTGTTGTTCCTGCATGGACAGAACACCTGAATGTTAGGACTAGTCAGAAGTTAAATGTTGCAAATTGAATGCCTATTGTGAGTATTATTGTCTGTCGCGAGCAATAACAATGCATTTCGCAACTTTTCACTTTTTACTTTGCATTATATTCGTGAGATATGTGCATTCAAATATGATGTTACTATTGCAAATAGGGTATCAATAAAAAGAAGAATAAATGGACTTTTTAATGCTATAAAAATTGACAATGATTAAATCCCCACATTAAAATGTTTCAAGGTTTAGTGTTGTGTTACAGAAAATTTAAACTGAAAATTATCTTTCGCTTTGTCATGTAT
>CALNVZ010000174.1:30985570-31006481 GCA_940671915.1 Paracentrotus lividus | reverse complement strand
GCAGTAGTGGTGTTGTGTGTGTGTGTGTGTGTGTTGTGTGTGTGTGATGTGTATATATATATATAATATATTATATATATAACACTATATACATGTATATACATATTCGTGTATTATAAATTATTAAGTTGATTGTCATACAAAGCGTTTACTATAATGTAGCAAGTGATCATGCCATGGCAACATTGTGCTGTTATTTGTAAATGGTAGTTAATGAATGCATCTGATTTTATGTTACTATTTATTATCTAGATGGAGCCAGCTTCGTTATTGTTGTTAGTTTATTCAGCCAACGTTTCATAATTGCTCATCAACAAGGTAATCTCGTAGATCTATTAAGGGGGTATCTCACTGAGTTGCGAACGTTTGCGAACGAGGGGAATTTAGAGATTATCGTATATAAGAGATTGTAATCAACTTGATTCAGTAGACCAGCCTTTCGACGTGAGCTTTTCTTTTGTTATGTGTCTTTCGACAAAGGGATATATTGGAATGCAGGGAACTTCTGAAATGAATGAGTCGAAATACAGGAATTCTTTTTATCCTGCATTGGCGCATGAAGCGATTGTTTTTGCTTTAAACCACATTTCTTTCTTAGTCCAGGATTTCCATTGAAAATAATTACGAAAAAAAAGTTTTTTGACATGTTCAAAATTTCTAGGCGAATTTATTTATTTCAAAGGTTGCAAGCGTATTCTGTGTGTAAAAAATATCTGGTGGTTGAATATACATATAAATAGGTTTACTGATATTACTAAAATATATGGAAAGGGTCAACATAAATTTGAATCGGAAAGAATACTCCGATGAAAATTTAATTTTTCTCAAAAAATATGTTTGAAAATAATAATAATAATCCAGCGTATATGAGTGTCTTTGATCATGTTGATTGGTATTGTCCTTAAACAATAAACGCAATAAACATTCAGATTTTCACTTCGGACGTGGCTGGGCGTTGGGGGTAATGAGCTGGTAGTCATTTTTCTTTTCAATTATCATTACTATTATCATTTCCATATTATTGTTATCATTTTGTTTTTTTCATTTCTGCACCCATGACTGCATAACTGACAATAATTATCACTTTTGACTAGTAGCTATAATGAAGTGCAGTCACACACACACACACGCACCCACGTACCACCTACAACGAACCAAAACGAACCAAAAATTGACATTGTTTTAATTGATATGTGTTTACAGTTCAGTGAAATTACCCCCTTCGAAGGGGCTGTGGAGCCGGGGGGCTGGGGGCTGGTGGGGGGGGGGGTGGCTTCAGCCCATCCACTTCAGTTCTCAGCACACGTGTACAAAATTGGCAAAAATGAACCAATCCTCCAAAAGTTTGCGTACACCTGGTGCCAGCTATGTTTGGGATCATTTTAAAGCATTTTATATCCAATATTTAACTCAAAATGATGTTAAAGTACTAAAAATACATTTTGCAATAAATATACGTCACAATTATGGAACAAAATCTCCTTGGAATTTAAAAATTAGCCAAAATGTGAAAAAGGGGCAAAAACATGATTTTGCACTAATTTATTTAATTATTGAAAAAATAGAATATTTCCGTCAATAATGATCCGTTCAATTTGAAATTTTGCATGGTCGTTAAGGTACATGTAAAATTAAACGCTACGTTGTTTGTTTGTATTTTAAAGTATAAATCTATTAATTATTAATATTTATGCAAATTAGGTTTGTATTTACATATTTATCAATATTTGGCTTTTAAAAAATTGTTTTGAAGTCCAATATCCTTTCAAAAATTGCTGTGTGTAATAGTCAACAAAACTTAAGTTTAAAAATTTGTAAAGTTTGTAAGTTTGTAATTAATTTTTATGTTTTCGTTTAATTTATTATTTTCTTTTGTCTTCTATTATTTTGATTTTTATGTATTTCTTAATGTTTTTGGCTCTTTTATGTTTTGAAAATGAAAGCAAAATGCTATCTTACAGTCTATTTAGGCCTGACATGCAAGAATGCAATGTTGCATCACCTAACAGCACAGTGTGCAGTTTGTTTTAAACAATAGTTGCCCTACACTTTAAAGGAAAAAGTCACGAAAAGGCATATGTGGGGTTGGCAGCGGTTGCGCAGCAGTCATTGACGTTTTATAATTGGTTAAATTGATAAAGACCCCCGCTCCCCCAGTCAGAATTCAGTCTTTATATAAAGAGTTATTAAGTAAGGAACCATGATTTTTGACCTGTCATTAGGAAAGTTTACAAATACCGACAAATTCAATTATTGCCCATTTGTGTAGTGAATGCACCATTCCCCTAAAATGTTCTACCACACTCTTAATTGCGTCTAAAAGGCCTTAAGCATCATCTTGGATCAATAAAGGAACATTTCTGAAACATTAAAAAAAAAAACTTTAAGAAACACATTAAAACAAAAACAATCGAAAACAATAGAAAGTATTAAAACAAAAGAAAACAAAGGAGTTCATGAGAAACTCATTTTTTTTAATCATAATATTGTTGACTATTATGATCACCAACTTTTTACAAGAAATTGGGCTTCACAGCAATTTTTAAAAACAAAATATTGATAAATGTTTAAAAATAGAATTTGCATAAATTATAATAATTGATAGATTGTTGCCTCAAAATACAAACAAATAATACAGGGTTATATTTTACATTCACCTCAACATCCATGCAAAATTTCACATTGATCGGGCCATCATTGGCCGAAATATCTTATTTTTTCAATAACAAAAATTGAATAAATTAGTGCAAAATCGTGTTTTTGCACCTTTTGCATATTTTTGTCTAATTTCTGAATTCCAAGAAAACTTGGTGGGATAATCGTGAAGTACATTCTTTGCATAATATACATATATATATATATATATATATATATATATATATATATATATATATATTTGTACTCTAACATCATTTGGACTGAAAAAACTGGACATAAAATGCCCTAAAATGATACAAAACATAGCTAGTATCAGGTGTACCCAAACTTTGGAGAGCAGTGTATATATATATATATATATATATATATATATATATATACACTATATATATATATATTAGGAGAATGCGCTCCCTAATATAATACTGTTCATTGTAAATATTTCTCCTGAGGAAGACGAGGCAATACGCCTCGAAAATTTGAGACAAATCTAATAAAAATTGGCGAAATGCATTACAACATTTTGTTTTTTGTTTGATTCACATTGCCAATACGTGAACTCTATGATATATATATATATATATATATATATATATATAAACATGTTTATTTTTAAGATTACACTGAAAACCTAAACGGGTAGACCGACTAGCTTTAAAGCTAGTCGGTCACGACGGACTAGCTTTCCATAAAGCTAGTCGGTCATGACAGACTGGCTTTAAAGCTAATCGGTCACGACGGACTAGTTTTAAAGCTAGTCCGTCGTGACCGACTAGTTTGACGGACTAGCATAAAAGCCAGTCGTAGTGATGCCCAGACTGACGAGCTTTCAAGCAGGACTAGCTTTGCAGCTAGTCCGTCAAGGTGTCAAAACTAGTCCGTCGCGCTTGTCTGTCGCGATGTTCTTGCTTCTGTGTTGATCGACTAGCATTACGGACTAGCTTAATTTGGTTTCATCAGCTTGTCAGAGACGACAAATAAAAAATATTAGAAGATATTTAAAGATACGATTAAAAAACATGTATTTTTTCACAAGAATTCAAGCCAAAAACATTTTATTATGATGATATAAATCAGAAGACATGAATTAATTCATCAGGCACAATTAGTTAACATTATTATCAAATAATGTGATGTTGAGATTTAATTTGGAAAATTAAATATGAAATAATTACACTGAAGCCCGGCCAAACAAGTTAGATGTAATCCATAAAGCTAATAATATGCATTTTGAATGAATAATTATGCTTGCTTCAAGTGCGGCGATTTCATGTCACGACTGAGGAGGGGGGTCCGGAAACAATTTTGCCTTAAAATAACATTTAGCATTATATTCAACATACATTTTGCCTCTTTATTAGCTTCACTAGCCGATCACTTTAAAAATCGAGGGTGAAACGGTCCCCACTGTCCCCCGGGGGTCGCCGCCAATGGCTTGCCTCATCATTACTTTTTTGTTGTTGTAGGTCTGCCTGTTTTTGCGTTTTCTTTCTACGCTTATATTTCTTGAGAGCTACCTCAAAAGTCCCGAAGTCGTGCCTCTAATCCAATATTCTTTGCTTTCCAGATACAAGTAATCTAAAAGAAATAGTGGCAGATATATTTATGTATATTTAATGAGATTGCTATTATTGTTGTCAGTAACATACACACAATTTATTTGGCAAGACAGAATTTGTATCGCGTTGGTGATTATAGCATTAATCTATGTGAAAAAATAACGCTATCTGTGAACTGAAAAATAAGGAATTCAAAAAAATTACTCACACATATCAAATGAAGGAGATCGCCCTTATAATCAAAATCTTCAGTTTTACGGGGTAGGGGAGACCGGGGACAATTGTAACAGTTTTTTTCCAAATTTGACCTATCAACTTTATTAAAGCTAAATACTTGCTTCAAACTAAATAAAATGAAGTAGGCATATCTTAGCTTGACATATGAATATGTTTGGGTTAAGTACAACAAGTTATTTTGAAGCCATTACCGTTTCAAAACAAGAGGTTTAGTGTTACAATTGCCCCGTGTCCAGAGGGCAATTGTACACATGAAATTGTAACATTTGTTTTTCTTTATCAAAGCTATGCACTTGACAGAGCCAAAATTAAACATCATTAACCACACAAACTAATTAAGATGAAACGTGACAATGCTTGACTCATTTATTTTTATATCCAGTTGTATGATATGGGGCAAAATTTATGTTTTTTTTTTTTTTTTTTTAAAGGTTATTTGTGGCTTCACCCTTTAACTGTATAACTATAGAACCTTCATCATTTCATATTTTGGTTCTTTATCTACTTTGTACCTACCCAATTTACCTTTAAACTGACAACTGTGGTATAACACTTAATATAATATACGGCTTTTGACTATATAACGCATTCTTTTCCAAATAAAGCGATACATTTCTGAGAAGAAGTATAAAAAAAAAAATGACAGATATTTTTTGTAAAATCAAGCTTCAAAATTTACGCCACTTTTTTTTTCTGGCAAAATCAATATTTCTTTGCCCTGTTAACAAAACGTATTGGACATATATTTTCAGGTATCATATTGCAAATATATTTTAATCTTTTTGGGGGGCTCCCATCTCTCCCTCCCTCTCTCTCTCTCTCTCCTATTTCTTTCTTTCTTTATTTCTTTCTGTCTTTTTTTTTTTTTTTTTTCACTCCCTCTTTACCTTTTTACTTTCCTATCTGCCTTTCCCCCCTCTGGCTCTCCCTTTCCCTCCTTCCTCTCTCTTCTTTCTCTCTTTTAATGTGTGTGTTTTTGTTAATAATTTTTTTTTCTTTAATCAGGGGGGGGGATGTTCCATAATCTCTTTCTTATTTTATAGGACCCTATTCTAAATAAGCCTTTTCGGATATCATGGGCTATCCTGTCAGTGTTTCTTTTATGTTTTATACCATGTACTCTCGACGAATAAAATAAAATCAAACAAAATCAAATTATATGTTCACAGTTATTTAATTCTCATGTTTGAGCTTATAGATAAGGTTACCTGTTGTCCTTGTATAAACCACCAACAAAGCACACTATAATTGACTATACATTCAAACTTATGAAGTTCTGAAGTTCTCTAGTAAAGTGATATAAATTATTAAAACAACAAGAATAAAAAAAAAAAACCTGAGGCTCTGATTACAATGAAACAAAATGATAAACACACAAAATGCACCTTTTTCGGACAAAATCAATATTTCTTTGCCTTTCTAACAAATCGTATTGGACAGATATGTTATAAGTTATTTTAATTCTCATGTCTGAGCTTATAGATATAGTCACCTTTTGTCATGCTTACTAAGCATTACAATTGACAATAAATTCAAAGTTATGAAGTTCACATGATTGAGCTTATCGACGAAGCTATGCTCTTTGCTGTTTTTCTTTATTTCCAAGTCTACTCCTATTCAAAATTTTGGCATTCAATGAACCTATTTCACAATGTTCACTTTCTTCATATTTTCAACCTTTTCTTTTTTAGTGAAATGATATAAATTATGGGGAGGGGGAACAGGAAAAAATACTGAAGGCTCTAATTACAATGAAACAAAATTGATAAACAAACTAAAGACACTTTTTTTTCGGACAAAATCAATTTTTCTTTGCCTTTTCAACAAAACGAATTGGACAAATGTGTTCAAAGTAATTTAATTCTCATGTCTGAGCTTCTAAATAAAGCTATTTTTTCCTTGTAAATAAAATGATTGACAGATACGTTCAACGTTGTGCAAATCTCATTTCTAAGCCCCCCCCCCCTTTCGTCAGCAAACGTGTACAAAAACGGAAAGATGACCATACATTTGTGATTTTAAGCCTGTTCAGCCCCCCCCCCCCCCCCCCACTTGCCTCTCAACGCCTCCACTTTCAAAAACGCTCAATGGCCCCTGACTGGTTATATATTAGCTTGGTGTTGATGCAGCGGAAAGCTGCTAAATACCGAGTTCCTACGGGAGTTACTTTAACAGATACAGAAACAGAACAGGGGCAATTGTAACAGCTTGCTACAATTGCCCCTGACAGAGGCGACCATATTTTGAGAGATTTTTTTTCTATCTTAGCTTAGGTATTCATCGTTGAAACGTTAGCAAAATATGGCCTAAGAACATAATTTATAAATATTTAAAAGTGACAGCCGTAGCTCAAGCACATATTTGTCCAGAAGAAAAACAATGGGTAATGTGAAATATTACTTTCATGCTAAAAAAACGATTTTTCTGCTGTAGAAAGTTCCACGAACCGTTAAATCTGCTAACACTCAAACAGCATGTGGAGCGATGACATGCGCATGCTCTGTACAAATTTTAAGTTTGTAGCGTGCTTCTGCTAGGAATGGGAGCCTCTGTTACAATTGCCCCGTGTTACAATTGTCCCCGGTCTCCCCTATATCGGATCTGCTTCCTTACAGTTTGCTCATTAAATAGAATTCACATAGGCCTTTACACATAATACAAATAATAGATGATGTCCTTTTTGCAATGCGCTTGTTATTCACTCGATGCTGTTCACCTTGTATTCACTGCTGTTGCTAAGCAGGGCATTCACCAGCAATCTAAAAGAATAGACCAGATTCTTGGGTTCTATAGTAACGAGGTATTCAATTAGCCTGTAATTAAAGAATGGACGATAATAGGGGAGACCGGGGACAATTGTAACACTTTTTTTTTCAAATTTATCGTAGCTAAATACTTGCTTAAAACTTATGCTCCAGTCACACAGACACTTACGTTTAGTTACGTATTTGATGTTTTATCCTTCTTTCATCTTCTATTCTATCATTTCTTATGTATTTCTTTGTCTTATTGGATAAACGAAATTATCACTATTTCCTCTGATGACTATGATGGGAAGGCATCCGTGGGGATCCGCAAAAAAAGAAAATAATTTTTGGATGCAACCGGACGTAACTCAACGTAGTGTCTGTGTGACTGCAGCATAAGGGTGGTATCTCACTTCGCGAAGACGTCTCCGCGACGGAATAGAAAATAATCGTCTCCGCAACGGATAAAAAGTATTAGAGACGTCTCCGCGACCTCTCCGCGACATTTTTCCAAAACTGACAAAGCAGTTTCAAAGAACCGTCTCAAGGTTGTTTCCGCGTCTCACGAAACGTCTCCGAGACGTTTCATGAGTCGCGGAAACTACTTCGAGACGGTTCTTTGAAATTGCTTTGTCACAGTTTTTAAAAATTGTCGCGGAGAGGTCGCGGAGACGTCTCTAATACTTTTTATCCGTTGCGGAGACGATTATTTTCTATTCCGTCGCGGAGACGTCTTCGCGAAGTGAGATACACCCTAAGTAAAACGATATAGGCATATATTAGCTCGACATATGAATAGGTTTGGGTTAAGTAAAACTATTTATTTTGAAGCTATTATCATTTCAAAACATGAGGTCGAGTGTTACTATATTGCCCCTGAACCCGGGGCAATTGTAACATACATATTGGGCATTTGTAACACATGCAATTGTAACATTTAGTTTTCTTTATCAAAGATATGCCCTTGACAGATCCAAGATTTAAACAACATTAACCACATAAGCTTATTATAATGAAACATGTCAATGCTTGACTCAAGTTACATTATATTTTATACTTGCTATATGCATGGCATGGGGTTATTGCAGAAGTTAACGTGCTCTGTATGGGGCGATGGCAGCGCGCTGAATTGTCCCGGGGCTAGGTACGGGGCAAAGGTACTTACTTAACGCTATTGTTACTATTGCCCCTGAGGTGTGCTACCATGTTTGGAGATATTTTTTCTATATCTTAACTTTGGTATTCATCGTAGAAACTTTAGTAAAATACAGACCTAAGAATACAATTTCTAATTAAATAATAATGACAGCCATAGCTCAACCACATATTTGTCCAGGAGTAAAACATTGGGCAGTGTGAAATATAACTTTCCTGCTCAAAAAAACAAAACAAAACAAAACAAAAACAAAACAAAACAAACAACAACAAAACAACCAAAAAAAAACGATTTTTCTGCTGTAGAAAGTTCAACGAACCGTTAAATCTGTTTACACTCAAACAGCATGTGGAGCGATGCAATGCACATGCTCTGTACACAGGTTAAGATTGTAGCGTTTTTGTGCTAGGGATGGGAGCCACTGTTACAATTGCCCCGTATTACAATTGTCCCCGGTCTCCCCTATTTTGAACCTACTCGTGAATTGCATACTTGTCGTGATCAATGTTATGTATCGTAAGCTTTAAGATTGTCAAGTCAAAACAACCTTTGTTTGACAATAATGTATTCACTTGATTATGTTCGGAAACAGAAGAAATAGAGTACGTGCATGCCATTCTAAATGTACAATGGAGACGATAATTGACATTGCAACTGTGTGTGAATCAAAAGCTAGTCAATCATTTTTATTGTAAACGACATTGGAACTATGCATGTGTATCAAATGCTAGTCGGTCATTCTAATGGGTAAACTGAGTCCGCCAACCTACTTTTATTGAGCTAGTCCGTCGAGTCGACGGACGAGCATCAAGTGTGACGGACTAGGTTTAAAGCTAGTCCGTCAAGTTGAGAGATTTAGATTCAGTTGTAAGCTAGTCCGTTTCGACGGGCTAACATGACGGACTAGCTTTAAAACTACTCCGTCTTGACCGACTAGCTTTCCGTCTTGACCGACTAGCTTTTAAGCTAGTCCTTCCACTGACGGACGAGGTTAGGTTTTCAGTGTAAATAGGCCTAATCTCGAACATCAGGGCAAGAGACTTTGGTTGTATAGCAACTAAAATATTAAAACAAATATTGTTTCCTAAATGATTTAACTGTCACGACTGGTTAATACTAAACAGTAATATATTTCATGTTTGGTATCATAAAAATGTACAGTTCATAAAACAAATTCCCAGACTCAATTTCAGAGTTAATATCACCCAAAACAGATACAAAACAGACACTAAGGATTACCTCGATTTCTTGTGCTCACCTGTTTTTAAACTTCAATTACTCTGGATCCCGATGACTAAATCTGAATCACAACCTCTATAATTCGTAACAAAACTAATAATTCTAGTTGGTTACTGATCAATTTACATTTTAATGTTACTGTCATTTGAACAAAAAACGCACGCAATGATTGTGATTGGCTACTGCCGCTTTGAGATTGATTACAAACCTAGTGTTATGGAGCCCTGAAATGAATAAATCGTACTGTTTGGGGAGGGGGTGAATGATATGATATTCAGTCACGCGCTTTTCAAGTGTACATGAATAAATAGAAACTTGTACCGGAAGCCCTATTTAAAGAGAAAATGTTTTAATTATGAATTTTAAATCAATGTCAAACGACATACTATCAATAATGAGACACGACGACCTATATATCATACCAGAATGATGTCACACGCGTGCGAGTTTTCAGGGTCTCCTCTTTATTGTAAAAAGAAAAGGTTTGGCACATCTATTTGAAGATTTTTACAATAAACGTTCAAACCGGTATTTGATGCATGGATGATACGCAAGACAGGTTATTATTTTAAAAATAAAACATTAGAGTATATCCTATAATTTTTTCTTTTCCTTTAAAAAAAAATCGAATAAAGCAACTTTTTTTTTTTTTTTTTTTAAATGGCAGGAAATGTTGACGGAGCATAATTTATATTTCACTTTTTTTTAATATACTCAGTCCCAGATAGATTAAAAGCTTCAACCTAAAATTAATATGAGTCTGGAAATAGTTATAAGTAGTAGGTCCGCACCTATTTCCACAGATGCCCTGTTTTACATTTTTATTTTAATATTACGTTCTTTTTCAGGCGCGGATCCAGGATTTTCCAGAGGGGGGGGGGGGACTAACTTTGAAAAAAAATAATCTTGCGAGCGGAGCGAGCAAACGAGCGGGAAGCGCGAATTAACATTCCCCGATATATAGGTGTATACTGACCTAAAACGAGGAATTTAAACAATTTAAGTTTACTCCTATGAAAACAAAATAATAATATATACTAGCAACAAAAAAAATCTGTATATTTTAAACAAAACTTTAGTGGTTTGAATATGTATTCTAAATAGCCACCATGAGATGAAAACTTTGAGGTAAAAAATTGAGTTAATTGTGCATTTTATACGAAAATTTGGGGTTTTAAAAGATATATGGAATTAATAAAGGGACACTTTCTATTGTTCTTTTTTTTATAGATAATTGTGTATTCTAGACGTTATTTAGAATCCGCGAGCGCGAAGTGCGAGCTCAAAAATTTTGAGGTAAAAATTGGAGTTATTTGTGCATTATGATTTAGTATCAGACCTGTCAGCGAGCGAAAATTTTGGGTTTTAAAAGATATAAGGAACAAGTAATGGGGCACTTTCTAGTATTAAAAATCGTAGATAATTGTGTATTATAGACCCTATTTAGTATCCGCGAGCTGTAAATTTTGAGTTAATTGTGTATTATATTGTATACCCTACTAGATTGGGATCTGCGAGCGCGAAACGCGAGTCGAAAATTTGGGGTTTTAAAAGATATATAGAATAAATAAAGGGGCACTTTCTAACATAAAGAATTGTAGATGATTGTGTATTATAGAATTAGACCCTATATAGGACCATTCTTGGTCACGTGTGTGACCGAAATTATGCAAAATCTTGACTTTAATTGGCTATAACTCTAACAATTTAAAAAATATACTGATTTAATGTTTATATCATGCTAATATATTTTGTTGGCTATCATTTGTAAATATTTTTTGATACTTACAATATGCATGTTCAAGGTTAGAGGTCAAAAGAAGTGGGTCACGTGTGTGACTTCACAGAACGGCATGATTTTGAAAGTTCAATTTCATTTTGAAATTCCTGTGAGTTTTAAAATGATGAAATGTTCTTACTGCTGTGAGATATGCATTATGGACCTGTTAACCAAAAAATATCACTGGATATGAGTCATCTGTGAAACTTCTTTTTTTATCTATTATTTGATATCGTGATGTCGGGTCACGTGTGTGACCTATGGCAAATTGTACAGAAAAATGAATATATTATGTATTATGCAATAAATGTACATTTTGAGCAATTACTATATCCGCTGTGGTAAAAAAAAATTGTGAACTCAACCCTAGTCAGTCAATGGGGTGTTTTGGTAGCTGTCAAGACTGGGGGAGGGGCGGGTAGGGAGGGGGGGGGGCCGGGCCATGATGCCCTTATAAGATATTGGCTGTTGATCGCGCGAGCGAGCCGAAAATTTGCACGATGGTAGTGTGTGATGTAACTACAAGAAAGCACTGTTAATTTTCCCATAATAATATTAATTTATTTTATATGAATTAATTATGCTAATTTAGGCATTTAATTGCATGAAGTCATAATTTTTGGTCTAATTGACAAACTACAGCTTCTGGAATGCTAATTTTGTGTTTGCATAATCTTTATAGGATTCCTAACAATTGTACTTTGAAAAAAATTTGATATCGAACTAAATTCCTTGTGTATTTCATTGTTTTATGAATTTCTTATGTATTTCCTTGTTTTTTCGACCTTTTGTTTTGTTTGTTTGTTCTTTTTGTTTTTGTTTTTGTTTTTCGCAAAAATTATTGCAGAACCATTTTGGAGCATAATAATGCTAAAATAAATTAATTTCAGCCAATGAAAGTGAAAATAATCAGAATTTATGACCGCCCCCACCCAGCGGGTCACGTGTGTGACCAATTTGTTTGCTAATTAATAATCAAATTAAAATTTGTCTTGGATTCATATTTAGTGAGATGCAAGGTACATTAAATCTAGCTTTGAAGAAATAATTATAATAATACCAGAGCCATGGTTAAGACGGGGCATAAACTTTTTGTGTTTTCTGGTTACTTGTGTGTGACATTTTGAGGGCAATTAATTTCCAGGGTTGATGATCTTAATATAATCAATTTAACAACATTATTTTTTGGGGTAAGATTAAAAGGAATAGAGGTAAATAATAATATAATGACACTAATCCAAGTAAGGAAGTCAGCATATCTATTCCAGTCAGGGTTTAAAAAATGATATTTTATTTACCGTTTTTCCATTTAATTATCATTTATGTTAATTTATGCAAATGGGCATGAACAATTGCAAAAATTACGAAAAACATCAGTTCATGAAACTTCAGACATTGCTCTATTTGAATATGCAGCTTAAAATCAAAAAGCAAAAATTAATTTGTCCCCAAAAGGTTCACCTTTCAAAGAACGGCCGAATAGCCTGGTCCCTTTTTTAAAGGCATGACCATAGTTGGTCACACACGTGACCCGTGGGTCACGTTTGTGACTAATTTCAAAGTTAACAAGTGGATTAGTATATTACGCGATGCGGAATATATGTCCCCGCCAATAATATAAAATTCCCATTATATCGCATCAGAAAGATAAAAACGAAAAGTCCTCTGTATTCCTGTACAATTATACAACCAAAATATGTAAAAGCTACAGAAAATGTTTCAAATAATATATAAAAAAAAGAATGCTTCTTACAAGCTATGTGAAATTATGTAATAAATGATAATAAGAAAATTACTAGAGAAGGTTGAAGCAAGAGCTACGAAAATGATATGTGATATCTGTAAACTCTTGTATGAAGACAGGCTTGCCAAGTTAAACACTGGAAAGGAGGAGGGAAAGGTGAGACCTCATTGAAACATATAGAATGATAACACAAATGGAGAAATCAAATATGAAATATTTTCAGAGAGCAGAGTATGTGAGAACCAGGGGCACTCTCTTAAATCTGCCAAGCAACGATCCGGACTGGATATAAGGAAACACTTCTTTAGCCAAAGGGTCGTCGATCAATGGAATAAACTTCCCACTGTCCACAGTTGAGGCACGAACACTCCTCGAATTGAAGATACAATTTATCAAAATTGGATTTTTAAATGGGCTGTAAGAGCCTTCTCAACTCTGCCACACTTATCTGTACACTCTTGCCGTGAAGACAGTGAGATGTGGCCATCAAGGTATGTTTCAAGGTATATTTCAAGGTATGTATGCATGAAGGCTTTTCTTTGTGTGCATTTTAATAAAGAGAGGTAAAATGGAAAGTTGTAAATGTAATGTTTACCTTTGGATAAGCACTCGGTAGCCTATGGATGACGGGTTGCTGTGTCCAGGTAATGAAGTGTCGGTGTATGAAATTGGAGATACTCCATGTTGGCTCTGGGGAGTGTTGGTGAAGATCAAATCTAGTATCCTCCACGTTGGTGAGTGGGTACGGTGATAAGTATGGCTGAAGCCATGGTTGTGAAGTACTGCCTCCAATTTTGTTTGGCAGAAAAATCCATATTGAAATCTCCCATGATGTATGTAGAGTACTGAGTAACAGGTGCATTGGTTAGGAAGTTGTCCATATGACTTGTAAAACCTTGCAATGGTCCAGGTGGCCTATAGACAATGAGTATGAGGCAGGAGTGATGCTCTACATTGACAATGCATGGGAGACATTGAGATGAGAAGATGGAAGTTGAAGCTGTCTTATTGAAGCAGTTGTTGCTAGTAAAAGAAGTGCAAGTCCATGCTGGGTGTGATGATGAACAACTTGCCATTTATCTCCTGGGACAGCTAAATTGGTTGATTGGTGACGTATGTGTCTCTGACAGGCCTAGTATGGTACCACTTCGATATAAGTGGATCCTCTATGATATGCCTGTAATGGGAGTTCCATGATCTGATATTAAGATGAGCAATAATTGGTTCAGTTGTGATTCTTCATCAAAGGGTGCTCCCACTCAAATACACTTGAGTTACGCATTCGGACAATTCTTGCAGTGCAGCATTGTTGACCTTGATTTTGTCTGAAGTGAAATTTATGAGCTCACCCCTTGACGAGTTGTGGCCCGACTAATGATTGTGTAGGTGAGACCAGGTTGGTGGTGACTTACTTTAGGAGGCATTGATAGATCAGCTATGATGTGAGTGCAGGTACTCCCTTGAGCTTTATGTGCAGTGAGTGCCCATGCTAGCATTCCTGGTACTGTTTCCTCTCTACCATTACTGGAGATTTGGGCGATAGAGGAAACCTGGCTGTCACTGCCCTGAAAGGTACTGCATGCTTTAGATGAGGTGGATTATGTCTCCTGCTATTTATTCCTGCCTTGTCATCATCAAACTCTACATAAATGATACCTCCTAGTGGATTTGATGGACTGATATGAAGCTTTACAATAGTCCCTGTGGCACCATTCACCAAATGGTCTGAGAGATCAGTGTTTTTAGTCTGAATCCATCGCGCTCCTTCACACAGTTGCAGTGTTTACGCAGACCGCCTGTTTCATGAATTTATTTGAAGTTATGGTAACATCACAGGAACCTGTCTGAAGATCCTTTCTAGAATCGGAAGCTGTCACTGTAATGTGTGGTGCATCTGATTTTTTGGAGCATTTCTTGGTTGTGCTTGTTTGCTTGCTCATTTGTAAAGAACAGATGCAGTGTGTTGGGTGGCAATAATGAGACATCGTATGTTGAAGGGCAGCTAATTCTTCCATATCTTGAGGTTGGATATCTCCGACACGTATTCTGGATAGTATTTCGGCAAACTGTGTATCTGCTCGTTGACGTACAATTGTGGGTGAGTTCATACAGCTGGAAATGTTGTTTCCAAATTGAGCCACATAGAACATTGTAATCAAGCTTTGGTGTCTGAAATACAGCTCTGTCTCCACATGGTGCAACTGAACAAATCTCCAACGGCAAGTATTGATACACCACCAAAGGTTTATCATTGCCAAAATATCTTGCAATGCTAGTGACAAATGTTCGAGTGTACTCCCTCAACCATGGAAATTCTCAATTATGATGACTTTGAGATTTTGGTACATGGCTCGCATTGTGTTGAGCTTGTCATCACTTGACTTGCGATATTGAAATGCTTTGCCACGTTGGCGAACTGGCAAGTTAAAAGCTGAATGCAATGTTGTGCGCATTGATATTGCAACAGCAGCCTTTCCTGTTGATGCAGTAAGCAACACTGTTGGTTGATCAGGATTTTGGCCTGGTTGTCGCAAGGCTCGGATTGCACCTTGGTAAATAGCATGAATGAGATGACTCTTTCCCACACCTGCTCCTCCAGATAAGAAGATGTAGAATGGGTCTGGATAACATCACTGTCATGTTGGACTGGCAAACATCTGTGCTCCACTGGAAATGTAACAAAATAATTTGTACTGTTCATCATTGAGAGAAGATATCTGGTCATAGTATTGTGAATCTGGTGAGAATGTAGTAGAAGCATGGACAGCAAACATCCAGGAGCAGTGTGTCATTTGGAACTTGATCATACTCCAGTAAATCTGGATCCAAGCCAGCAAACTGTGGGTCAATATGAAGAGACAGTTTTTCTGTGTTCAAGTTCTGGGTCAGCCCAAAGACCCTCATCGAAGTCAATGTCTGCATTCTCAATATCTTCGTAGAATGGCTCAAATGCTTGAATATGGGGAGTATTTGATCGGAGACCTCTTTGTACTTGGAAGTCCAAGATCCATCAGCATGCAGCAAACTTTCTTCTTGACGCCATGATAATATAGCAACAACAGTCTGAAATGGAACAACTCTGGGTCTCTGTCCTTTGACACACTATGATAGCGAAGAACACATGGTTTTATTCTCTTGTACATAATGCCAAGGTTATTCTTGAGGTGAACTTTCTTTGCAGTGACACTTTCATCAACTTCAAGTTGTTTTCTTCGTTTTCAGTTGTGTCAGTGTTAGGTCGGGTCACATAATTTGCACAGAAATAGGCCAAGGATGCATCCTCTAAACAGTCGGGCCTGGCAGCATACTTGTCGAGCAAACTTGAACATAAACATCATCATCCTGGTCATCCATTTCAGCAATGACATTGATTGTTTTAACATCCTTGTTCGTTGCTCTTTTGGGCCAGTTGGTATGAAGATCACCTCGTATTGATCGCCTTAGTGGAGAAGAAAGAATACGAGCAATAGCTTCATGTTCTGATACCTCACGACATTGAGAAACACTTGTCCAATATGATGCAGTTTGTTTTGAATGTTTTGTCATCTGCTTCCTTGCATGCCTTCTTCATTAGCTCACTCATGTTCGTTCAGGTTTGCACATGTATGATGTCAAGTATGCAATACATGCCCATACATTGGTGATGTATTGATGTCCATGTTTGCTTGCAGAGCTTTGAGAATGACAGCATTGTAGTTAACACATGTCTCTGATGTTGTGCGTTTCATTACGATAGTCTCACGTTTGAAAGCCACTTGCATCGCTCCATAGTAGTCATTTTCAGTAACATTTGCTTCGCTGAGTAATTACTTTCCGTTGGAGCTGAGTTGGATCAATCTTGGCAAGAGCTGTGAGAACTTTCTTTAGTGTATCTGTAGCCTTTTGACATCGTGTATTTTCAGCTGGTCGACAGATCATCGTTTTTGTTGATGGTGGCCATGGATAATGAAATCTGCAGGTTACTCTAGTTTTTTTTTGCAGGTTTTTGTATGATGATTGAGTTTCTCGTGATGACCAGCTGGTTTAAATCTGGGTCTTCTTCAGTGGTGGGATCGAGCAGGTTATGTATTATCAACAAACTGAGACCTCTTCATCACTTTCATGGTCAAGTCTGGGGGCATCCTTAACATGAACTGCAGCATGAAAATGTTGAGTGCCCCGACCCTGCATTTCTTCCGATGTCCAGTTAAGAATCTGCCAATGGGATGAATGCCACTGAGGATCACCTTGTCCAGAGTTGCTCAAAAATAATCTTTGTCTGTGCAGTAACTGGGTAGTTGCAGCCATTTACGTTTTGCCAATCCATATTTTGATATCAATTTCACTGAATTGCTGTCCATATTGTTTTCCCACCACTTGAATGACTTCGTCCAATGGATTCAGCAGCAGATCCCGTAATGAAAATGTGTAGGGTCCATACAGCTTGATCTTTGCTAGTATCCAATGCATGTTTCCCAGTATTGGGAGTCCCTCTTATGGTCTTAATGTTGTAAACATCATCTTTGGAATTAGTTGACCATCCTGGATCTTTGAGTTTGCATTAATATCTTGCTTCTTCATTTTGGAATGTTAATGACTTTCAATCTCGCTCTCTAGCCAGTGAGTCCCTTGGATGTACCAGTAGCTGTTGAAATCTATCGTTTAATCTTGCATTATTTGCGGGTGTTTCTTTCTTATGATTGAAATGCCCTCACAGGAAACAGCTTTGGAAATGCTTGGTTCAGTTCGGTCAGAATAGACTCCACAGGTATTTGCCCCCCTTGCTCATGCGTATGTGTGGAAAGATGGCCCATGTGTTGGCAGACACGCACGTAGTGACCGTTTGTGCATGTTGTGAACTTCAGTGGTTTTCCTTTTCAATTCACCTCACTGTCGTGAGATGTCATTGTTTGGGCACCTGTATGCACGAAACCTCGATTTGATGCCGTTGACGTAAGTACTTGGATCTCTTGCATACTGGATGGTTTGAAACTGGGTTAAGTGGTTGTGTCAAAATCTCTCCCGAGGTGTGATCTGACTGTTTGTGACACAATTTCCCATGACGGTATCTTACCAGTGAACATCTTTGAAGGAAGGGGTTGATTTTGCTTGAGTTTGAGTATGCTGCATTGACATATGTTGGTCTTGATAACTGTTTGTGGAAGCACCTTGTCACTAAGTCTCCTCTTTAGGCGAGTGTTATTGATTATTATTGTTGTACACCTTGGTAGCAATTTTGCAGACTTTTGATAGATGCAGGCACAAGAAACAACTGACCCCTCAAACCATGCTGGGCTCCTTTAGTATGAGATACAATGTGCATAAATGGAAAGATTTTTGTGACCAAAAGACATTCTAAAGATGACAGTTCTTTCAGCTCTTTGGAATCTTTTAACAACAATTATTCTGGTGACATTGGACAGGCATTTCCCTTTCTGCAATGTTTTGTGCATGTTTTGCAGACGAATGAAATCTTTTGAAATGCATTCTTGTAGAATGTTTTGTGGACACCTTGCATAGTTGGATAATTTTAGTTGACCATAGATCGTCAAATAAAAGTCTGAAACAAGAGGCGCATGTGTAAGTGGGTCCTTGAGCAATGGCTCTCTTGTATTGTTGAAGAACTGTTTCACTTGATTTTACATGAGAGAAATTTGGAATCTTTTTGCTGAAGTCTTTGTCGAGTAGATTGTTTCTTTGGCTACATACTCAGTACATGTTCGTTGTCTTCATCCTGCTTTTATTTAATTGATGTTCTCTAGATGTGTACTCATCATCTATGCGTGTCTTTTCATTCTTGATTTATTGCTTTCCGTTCTCTAGATGTGTACTTCATCATCTATGCGTGTCTTTTTCATTCGTGATTATTTTGCTTTCTGTCGGTAGCTACATATTGATCTCCATGCGTTTCCTTTTTTACTTGCTGTGTTTGTCTGCCGTCCTTTGCTGCGTACTCATCATCCATGCGTCTCCTTTTTTACTTGCGTATTTGTCTGCCGATCCTTTGCTGCGTACTCATCATCCATGTGTCTCCTTTTTTACTTGCTGTATATGTCTGGCGATCCTTTGCTGCGTACTCATCATCCATGCGTCTCCTTTTTTTACTTGCTGTATTTTTTGACGATCGTTTGCTGCGTACTCATCATCCATGCGTTTCCTTTTTTTACTTGCTGTATTTGTCTGCCGATCCTTGTCTGCGTACTCATCATCCATGCGTCTCTTTTTTACTTGCTGTAATTTGTCTGCCGATCCTTTGCTGCGCACTCATCATCCATGTGTCTCCTTTTTTACTTGCTGAATTTGTCTGCCGATCCTTTGCTGTCGTATTCATCATCCATGCCGTTTCTTTTTTACTTGCTGTATTTGTCTGCCGATCCCTTGCTGCGTACTCATCATCCATCGCGTCTCCTTTTTTACTTGCTGTATTTGGTCTGCCGATCCTTTGCTGCGCACTCATCATCCATGTGTCTCCTTTTTACTTGCTGAATTGTCTGCCGATCCTTGTGCTCGTATTCATCATCATGCGTTTCCTTTTTACGCTGTATTCGTCGCGATTCTTGCTCGTCTCATCTCCATGCGTCTCCTTTTTTACTTGCGTATTTGTCTGCCGATCCTTTGCTGCGCATCATCATCCAGTGTCTCCTTTTACTTGCTGAATTGTCTGCCGATCCTTTGCGCGTACTCATCATACATGCGTCTCCTTTTTTTACTTGCTGTATTTGTCTGCCGATCCTTTGCTGCGTACTCATCATTCATGCGTCTCCTTTTTTACTTGCTGTATTGTCTGCCATCCTTTGCTGATACTCAACATCTGCGTAGTTTCTTCATTCTCTTTTTATTAATTCCTCTCTTTCGATGTATCAGCAGTTCATCCTTTTACCGCTGTCTGTCCTTCTTCTCTGGCTCGTACTCTTTCTTGCGTTATTCGTATTCTTACTTATTTGCCTCTGTTCTTTTGCTCTGTACGAAGCTTGCAATCTTTGTTTGCGCATTTTTCGATATGCTTATTGTGGATGCCTCCTTCCATTTATGCTTTCGTTTTGGTTCATTACCTCTGAAATCCTTTTAAATATTCACTCGCAAAATCAATGTAGCACGTTTCCTGGTTTTTGTGCTTGGGACTTCACTCTCTGTGCTTGTGGACTGTTTAAGGTCTTATTTTTGATGCTTTTGTTGGGTGAGCTCTGTCTATTTAAGTCTGATTGCATTTGTTTCCTGCTGGTATCCTTACCTGGACAGTTCTCATTCTTGTTGTCTATTATCGTGGTCAAGAATGATGTCGGTGTTTGACAATGTCGACGTTGAGCTCGTCAGCCCCAGTGACTTTTTGATCGCCGAGGCATTTTTTTTGTTCAAATGTTAAAAATCAGGGCTGCAAAGCCTCAAGGGAAGGTTGCAGCTCAAAGTATGAACGATCTGCAAGAAAAGAATATGTCCAATTCCTGTAATTATTAAAACTCATTGCATGCAAATTGAAACCCAACCATTATGTCTCTAAACAAACAGTAAAAAACAAACCCAGACCAAGCATGTCTGCTTCTCAGGAAATTCGCCTCCTTTCTTTGAATCTTGAAATAAATTCATATGAAATAATAAAATGAAATGAAAAAAAAAAAAAAAAAACAAAACCAAAAACAAATAAAACAGTCGAAAATGTATTATGCATGCAACTTGTAAATGTATGCTCAAATCTAGTCAATAACATTACAAAACAGCAAAGCTCTAACTGAGAAAGAGAGAACAGTGCAATTTATTGTTTTAAAATTTTGAACGGTAAACTTGAAGGTTTCTGAATGGAGAGGAACTGGCTGA